>JAUTXW010005287.1:0-130812 GCA_030620095.1 Kuschelorhynchus macadamiae | reverse complement strand
TTTTTGTATTGATTTTGTTTGTATTTGAAAATAATGGACGATATAAAATTTTTAACTATATGTGTATAATAAAAATAATACATATACATACGGACAAGGTTTTCAACAAACAAAACACAAAGTAGAATTTGGCTTAGGATTTTAAATAGATGATCAATAAAGCTAATTCAACTATAACGCTTAAAAAATAACGAACTGTTCTAGTAACTAAAATAATAATAAATTTCTAAACATACATTATGCATATTTTTAGATTTTATTTCAACCTATATAACAAACCTAAAAATATTACAGAAAATTTAAACTAATATCTTATAATTTCATTTTTCAAGTTACTTTTATACCATGAATGAATACATAATAAGCATTTGTTTGAAGTTTCATTTAACATGCTTCTTAGTTTTGTATTAATTAACCCTGCTTGTGAAAATAAACGCTCTACTGCTACAGAGGTCGCCTGTATAGACAGAAGATCTTTTGCCATTTTGGCTAAATTTGGAAATTGTTTATCGTGTGCTTTCCACCATTCTAAAATATCTAAGGGTGCTTTACTTGGCCATCAATCGTTTTCTACCTATTCAATTATAACGTCTGTCCCTAGAATGCCCAGCACGTTGCTTGCATGAGTTCGGCAGCATTATACAGTGTGTCCTTGTGTTTAATATATCTTATTTCATTTGTATATCTTTCGAAATGTCAAATAATTATTGTTCTGTGAATGGTTGTTTAAGTAACTCTAGTGATCTGTGGCCTTTCTGTTGATGTCCAAAGAACGAGGGATAGGTGACATTTATTTTGATACACCTACTATTGTCCTTATATCTTCCTTTATTGATTCCATCTGTTGGCAACCTCATTTCGAATTATAGATTTTTGGAATAATTTTTTTTATAAATATACCTATATTTTTTCTACTTTACTGAAATGTTCAAATATTGGGTTTTTTTGCATTAAATTTTTAAGATTCGAAAAACTTTGGGTTTCGAACGAAGGCTTCCATGTACTTTTGTCTAAATAACATCTCAACAATTATTATTTTTAAAATTTTGTTTTCGAGACCGCCGAGACTTTCGAGACCGATACCGAGACTAATCGGTCTCGATGCCTCGAGACCGAGACCTAGATCGTAAACATTTTCCGAGACCGAGACTGATTCAGTCAGTGTTTTTTTTTCGAGTTTTTTTTTATTCAAACGTTTCGGCTATTTTTTAGCCTTATTAATGATCTTGTGTACACTAAGGCAGAAATTATTTCATGTCAATTTACAAAATTTTGAGTAATATAAAACGAAACACATGCTTAGATACAGACAACAACATTATACCCTCCGTGTAGGTTAAAGTCATTCTACAAAATTAATTATAAATCCAAGGCATTTTAAAACCGATTACACACTTTATGGAAAGCAAAAAGAGAGTTCTTCGAGGCAGAACTTTGCACAGTCAAGACCAAACGCCAAATCAAGGAACCTGTCATTTTTATTCATGAAGAATTTAACCACTTAGCTGCTACACCTGATGGTAAAACACTAATTATTACATTCCCTAAATTTTATACGTTTATTTAGACTTTTTACATATTAAGTACTTGACTAAACATTAAATATAGTATAAAAAGAAATCACATTTAATATTATCAGGTAATATAATTCCTTCAAAAGATAACCTTTAAATCCCAAAATAAAATATTACTCTTATCTCCAACCATTTTTTTCTTTGCACCTATTCCTTATAGACAAAATGTCGATTTTTTTGTTTAAAACTCAATAACTAAGAATTTTAGATCTAAGGTGTGGTACATCAATTATGTTTTCTTTCAAAGAACTTGCTAAATTGTTTCTATTCTATTTTGAGGGTTCTGTAGCTTGTCCTAATAGTAGTTACAGTTTATAATTTACTTTTATATGTGCAACAGTTGATAATGATTAAAATAAACATGTTCTTTTATATGCCCTTTTTCGCTTGTTTTTCTTTATTTGCTTGGGCCTTGCCTGAACCTAATGGAAAACACCTGTTAAGTTGAAATTATAAATAAAATTATTTTTATTCTTTTCGGTTTATATAAATAATATTTAATTATTCTGGCTTTATTATTACATCGAGCTCTTCTCGCTAATGAAGCTATGCGTCTTTTTTTCCTACTAATTAGCATTAAAGAAAATGTGTTCTATATTATTACTGTTAATAATAGACCAAAAAATATATGTAAAATATTTTGCCTATTACTAATATGTGGGAAAGTAAAATGCAACAAACCCTTCTTAAAAATTTGCTTTTTTTGCTTACTACCTAGTATTAAATTAAAACTTCCAAAGCTTTTACAATTAAAAATTAACTTACACCTATTTTACTTAGACCTCTTTTGTGTAGTACTGATAAAACATATTTAATTTTGACACACAATTGCACTTTTTTATTTTGTTAGATATGTATTACGGTTATTTGAAGAGAGTAAACACCATATTTTCACATAAACAAGGAAAAAACTAATTCTAATTATATTTTCTCTAGGTAGAAAGAAAACTCCATATTACAAGAAAACTGTTTATTGCTACGAATTGTACATGCCAATAGACCATGTAATTGTGAATTGCACAATCGATAAAGAAAGCAGAAGAGGAAAATATATTTTAATGTATAGACTTAGAAGTTCGTATTTGTTAGTAGAACAGTTTATGCTTTTATAGCAAACCCCCATGACTAGTTAATGCATCTTATGAGTATGAGTAGGCCTGTTTGTTATGTGCAGAGTTGAATACAATGTATATAGATATCTTTTTAATATAAATTTAGTAATAAGATCTCTTTATATACAGATATATTTGAATCATATTTAATGCAAAAAGTTTCTACTTAGAAATGGAGATAAAGGTGACTCCATAGCTATACCAAAATTTTGTTGATGATAGTCATGTTATATCCAGAGTTTGTTGTTTTGCATACACTGTAAGTGGTTCAGGTGCATTGTTTCACTACTACTTATTTGATGTTGTTTGCCAATTCGTACCATGTGGTCTGTATAGCAAGCATTCTGGAGTGTACATTTCATAAGGACCATTTATCCGATGCTTGCATCAGCCATGTCTTTCCATTAATAATTTGATTGTTCACCTATACTGGTATCATTTTCAAGTTTATTTTTTACATTATAGTATATTTGTAAAAGACTTACATCAGAAAACTTACCAGCAATTATATATATATATATATATATATATATATATATATATATATATATATATATATATATTCCTTGAAAAGGTTTGCATCATATGAAAATTTTTTGATTAGGTCACTTTGTCAAAATTTAACATAGGCAATAACTTGCTTTACTAAGGATGAAAAATGGCTTATCCGAAAATAATCACGTGACCTGCGTTAACTATCAAAATTGACATTTCTTTGCAATTGCAGAAAAATGGTCTTATTTGCTAAAATATGAAAAAGTTGTATTAAGAAGACTTGACATATGGTCCAAAATTCTATTATTTTTTTTAACTTTTTCCTGATTTTTGAAAATTCTAAAAAAAAGTGTTTTCTGTTAGTAACCTCATCATAATATTAGTTTCTTATACCTAAATACTGCATAAACAGTGTCTTTTTTGGAAAAAATTTAAAATCGCTTCTCAAAAGTATGTTAAGCTTGATGCAAAGTTGTCGTGATTTTGGGAATTTTAGGGATATATTAAATATTTTCGATATTAAATAGATATCTTAATACAAAAAAGTCGTAATTGACGAACTTAGGAGCATAATTGAAAGTTTAAACTATTTTTTAAATATTTAAGTGCCTGGGATAAAGTTATAAAAATTGAAAATTAGAATTGCTGACCAAAATTCGACAGACAGAAAACTATAAAAGAAACAACTTTTTTTATAGCACTTTTTCGTAATAACCACTTTCTCTGAGACTTTTTGAGAGAAATAAATTCTCATATGACGCGAACTTTTCCAAGGACACTATATATATATATATATATATATATATATATATATATATATATATATATATATATATATATATATATATATATATATATATATATATATATATATATATATATATATATATATATATATATATATATATATATATATATATATATATATATATATATATATATATATATATATATATATATATATATATATATATATATATATATATATATATATATATATATATATATATATATATATATATATATATATATCTACATTTGGTTATATATGTAGTTCAAAAATAAAAACATAATTATTTTATATTTTAACCAACTCGAGCACATAATTTGAATTTATATATATATATATATATATATATATATATATATATATATATATATATATATATATATATATATATATATATATATATATATATATATATATATATATATATATATATATATATATATATATATATATATATATATATATATATATATATATATATATATATATATATATATATATATATATATATATATATATATATATATATATATATATATATATATATATATATATATATATATATATATATATATATATATATATATATATATATATATATATATATATATATATATATATATATATATATATATATATATATATATATATATATATATATATATATATATATATATATATATATCTACATTTGGTTATATATGTAGTTCAAAAATAAAAACATAATTATTTTATATTTTAACCAACTCGAGCACATAATTTGAATTTTTGTTATTTTTTTAATCTAATCAATGCTTAAATATATTATTATAGTTAGTTCGTTCTGTTAGCTACTAAGCCACTACATTTTATATAAAATAAAAGATCTATTGCTTTCTTCAATAAATCATTATTACTGTAGATAGATACTATTTTCCTAATCTTAAAAATGTATATGAAGATATTGTAATATATAAATACCATTTATGTAAATGCTATTATTTCTCAATAAATTTTCTCATCCACCTTCAATATTTATAAAAGAAAAAACTTTATATTCAAACTTTTTCTCTTGCTATCTTTTTGACCTATCAGAAGAATGAAAAATCCCATCAGAGACTTGTAAAACAATTTTTTAAGTTTTTTATTTTTGTAAAAGCAGAACAATTTTTTCATGTGCTTAGACTAGAAATTAAACCATTAGAACAATTTTCATTTTACTGATATTGCAATTCTAAGATTTCTAATTTTCAAACGAGACTAAATATGTTTAGAATCTTGGGGATATTTTTTAAAATTTTGTATTTGAAGTTTATTTTTTTCTGACCTCAGATATACTTGAAAACATTTCATGACTAATAAATTTCAGTGGTTAATTTATGCTAAAACAACTTGTCATTGTTCATAAAAACCTATTTGTAATTTTGCAAAAACGAGTAGAAACAATTATAATAATTGGAATAGCATGCTATGCTTTCCAAATCCTTAGCTAATATTTTATTTCCGAGGGTTTTTCTATACATGTAGCTATACCTACTATCAATTCATTCTGTTTTCAGAAAAATAGCTAAGTGAGTCTGAATAAAAGAAAAGTATAACTATCGTACTTATTCATGTATGGCAAAATTATAGTACATTTAGTTACCTACTTTACTTTTAAATTCTATACAACTGTTCCTATCAAGGCGTATTTTGTTTTTTTATAGAAGGGACTATTTTGCATACCCGATATAAAAATGATAAACTACATTTGCGGATGTTTAAATGCATGCAGGCAATTTTATAAATTTGTTTATTTTGAAATTAAATGTCCAGTTAGGTATACCTTACTAAATACCTTTATGAAATATCAATTCGTTTTCTTTGCGTAGGGTCAAATAAATCTATATATTTCCATTTTTTAGAATAAAACAATTTTGAGATAAGAAATCCTTAGCAAAATTTAGTATTACGCATAATTTTTTGCCACTAAGAATGATAATTTGATTGATTTCTTTATGTTACATGACAAAAAACAACCAATAACCGTGTGAATTCTTATTAACTAAAGAAAAAAAAAACTAAAATTTGTTACACAAACCCACCGTAACTAAGATATGACCTAAAGATACATTCCTCTTCCTTAATATCCCACATAGATCAAGGAAAGATCGATTTTCTCCCTTAAAATACAAATATTGTTTAAAAAATTATGTTTTTCTATTTGCCCAAATTTACTGATTACTTAGTTTTTCCAACATGATATATACTGAAATTTTCTAAACGTTATTTAATAGAAAAACCATAGAATCTGATAAAAAATAAACGAAAGACCATGCGAGAAATTATAATTGTTTATTTATCTGACGTCATTGACAACAAGCGATCGGAATTCCATTTTCTTTGACGTTATTGCGCTCCCCCTTCCATTAAAAAATACTGAAAAATTGAGGCCGACTCTTGTAGTAGAGGTTCAAACTTTGCCTGTTACCAATTGCAATTGCCAACCTAACTGTATGCTCTCCAATTTGAGTATTTTGGAATTTCGCGAAATTACTTCTGAGCACAGAAAATCTCAAGGTTAGTACCGCTATTGTTTTCGAAAAATTACTAGACATATAAACAGATTTTTTTTACTTTTAAAGGTTAAAATGAAAAATTCAACATACTTAATTAAATTTAGAAGTGTTTTAGAAGATATGTGTTAAACTCTGATCGTCAAATTCCTTTTTATAACTTCGCAGACTATCAGAGAAAACTACCTATTTTTGGCCATTTTACACTATATTTTCCCAATGCTAACTGGCTGCAACTGCCCCCTTAATATACTATATGTATATGGGCTATTATAGAGTATTGTAATTCCAAAATTTTTCGAAAAATATCAGTGTGGGTTTATCGAGGTTTTGAAAAAAAAAACATTTTTAGAAAAAAAAAGATTTCTATGGATGTATGTGTGTGTATGTGTATATATATACAAAAAGCAAGTCATATTTATTTTACTTTCATGTATATACAATATTTGTTCCACTAGACAGGGTAATCTTAAAGGTATAAGGCAGACCTCTAAAACACGTAAAATGTATTTTGTCTCTTTATATCTTAAAACATTTTTTTACTATAGATGTTAGCTTGTGAAAAACGAAAAACTATTTGAAAATCGTCTTTCTTTTTTAACAAACAGTGAAACACGTCATATTTCGTTTATCTCTTTGCATATAAAATATGTTTCTACTAGGCTTAGAGGATAAAAACAGTCCTTCTAAAATAGAAATATTTCTATTTCAGTCAAGCTAAGCTTTAAAAAAAAACGGCGAAATATGGCAATTTTTTTGCAATTAAAACCAATATTTTCCTTTATATAGGATAACTCTACAAGGGTTAAATAGTTTCCTAAAACAAGAGACTATTAATATTTTTAGAAAACTTCAACTGGAAAAAGCCGTTGACGTAAATTCATATGAAGGACCGTGTTTGATAAAACCCTCCGAGATTTTTTCAGATCTTTACGTTTCGAGGTTCCTAGATGCCGAAAAAGATGTTCTTTCGATTCCGTCGGTTTGTCTGTTTGTTCGCGGCATAGCTAACTTACCCGATTCACTTCAAATTTTGATAAAAAATTATGGGTCACATGGGGTTAGCCTGGTAACATTTTGGTAAAAATCCAATATGGCGAAACAAAATGGCCACCTAGTGAAATGTTAAAAATATTATTACTAAAAAACTATTTATCCAAATTACCTCAAATTTTGCACAAAAATCAAGTGTTAAAAGTAGTAACATTATTGGTACCAATCCAATCAGCCTAAAAACTACTTATTAGATTAATTTCAAATTTTGTGCAAGCATTAAGTGCAACATAGAGATACACTGGTAAAACTGTGGTACGAATTCAAGATAGGGAAACAAAATGGCGGCAAAATAAAATGTTTAAAACATCAACGTACACAATGTTCTTATTCAATTGATTTCAAAATTTGCAGAAAAATTAAATGTGATATAGGGATAAACTGGTACGAATTCAATCCTATTTATTCTAAATTGTCCACATTTTAATCTGCTATAACTTTTTTACTTTTCAAGGTGTCAAAATTATTCAAAAAACATATTGTATGGATAGTTACCAAGTTTGTATCCATATAACTTACCATAATTTTTGTCCACATAACGACCTTTTCGAATGTTCTTAATTCTTTTCACTCTGTAGTATTGAGATTATTATTGAATTTTCTAGATCATTCCATCTTTTTCAAAAGGCTATACAAGCGCGCCACAAGCCAACATTTTGATTCTGTTTAGTTTGAGTTTTCAAAGTGTAAGAAAGTAGACAGTGACAAGTTTTAGGTTACCTTAGTTATGAATGATAGGTATAATAACCATTCAAATATTGAAAGACTAGAATTATCATTAACCTATACTATAGGCAAATTGTGTGTCCAATATACTTTTTGTTTATTTTGAAGCAATCGTCTCGTGTTGCCGGACATCTCTACTGATATTTTCAGTATTTCTTCTGGATGTTGGGTCAAGTACTACTTATATCTTTTCCTAATTTGAAATAAAGTCATAAGGTTATGCTATGATTCCTTGTAACGCGGATAATTACTGGCTAGGAAAAAGCTATTTATGTAAACATAGTGTGTCGCCGCGATGTGTTTACAATATTTTCCAAATTTTAATTGGTTGCTAGTCGATGTAAGGTTGAATTCAAATATCCCATCAGTGGCGTAGATACGGGTTAGTTATTTCGATTTGAAAGAAAAAATAACAAAAGAAAGAATAAGCATTTAAACAATTTCTAAATTGTTTAGATTGATTATTCTTCAAGAACAACAAAAAATGCAATAAATAACATTTTGGTATATCATATACTAGATCGAAGAAATATACAAAAATGTTGGTCTGCGTGCAAGAACATTCATTTAAGATGGGTAGTTAAGGTAATTTATTGCGAACCGATGCCTATTTTTTGCTCAAATTCAGCAATACATATTAAAACGATGAGTTTTTTTATTGGGTACTTTTAATATAACAATAAATTTGAGCATATTTGATTCTTGCGGTTGCAGAAAAGATTCCGTAAGTAAATTGGATTTTTAGAATACTACAGAACAATAAAAATTAAAATTTTGTTAAACCCTGTTTTAGTTTTAAGCAACCGTCTGTGATTTTATCGGGCCAATAAACGATAAAATTGAAATAGGATAATGTATATAATTTTTAGACATTGAAGGGAGTAATACAAAATTGCATAAGAAAGTTTTATTATTATTTATAACCGTATTAAAATCAATCAATTTGGAAATATTTGGGACTAGTCGAATATTATAAAGTTACTTGAACTAGTTAAGCATTAAAAGAAAATTATAAATATGGATATTTGTTTTATTGGCACTCGGAAAATGATTCATTTTATTTTTTTTAAGGCACTGAAAATCTATAATCAAACACAAAAATGTTTATTTTAGTATATATTTTCAGCTTTAGTAACATGGTATTCATACAGATATTAATATATAATATACAGGATTTTGATAATATTGATATATGTAATACGTGTTTAAATGCAATAAAAATAATGTAAGATAAAGAAAGCTTTACAATTTTTAATTGAAACATAACGGAGAACGGAAAATATGATAATAATGCGAGGTAAACTTTAAAAGTACAATAATAAATAAATAGATCACAAAAATGTAATATGCTAAAGCGTATCCGACTTTTGTAAGAAAATTGTCTGGAAATATTCTTATATACATATGACGATTTTATGAAGTAAAATTACTTTTTTAAATTGAAAACCTATTATTTAATCGTGTTTTTGAATTACACTGGGAAATTTAAGAATATTTCATACAGCATACCATGTTTCTAAATTACATTTTTTGTTATAACTGGTGTTTTGAAAAGCTGTAGAAAGCTGGAAAGTTTTACTTATTTTGTAATTAAAAGTTAACTTAAAGTCAAATTGTACATTAAGAAGTAAAATAAAATATTACAAATTGATTTACATTGTTCCAAATAATACAAGAATAAAAGACTTCATTAACATATTGCCCAAAAAACAATTTAATCTTTACGAAGGTCTTTAGGAAACTGAGAAAACCTTTTCATAAGCCTGCATAAGCTTAAAGATTCTTCAGGAGATTTTGTCTTAAAACTAAAAATACCTTACCTTTTGTACATTTTTTAAATAAGTCATATATCCAAATGTTCTTAAGAACTCTAGTCTCAAGGCATTCATCACATCATTCATAAGTATATTTATGCTTCATTTAATTTACACTTATCGCTTCTACATAAAATATCTCATAAATCCACCACAAATAATGTTGTAAGAGCAATGTTTCAAATACAATACAAACATTCATGTAGGGTTAAGTTTCGAGGGCTTGGGTATTGCCTGGTATTTGTCTGTATGAATGTTTACTATTTTTATACAAGAACAGACATCTGTTTAATCAGTCTGAGACATCTCCATGATAGAAGTTTCATTGGGTATTCTATGCCTCCGCATTGATGGACCCCTACAGAGAAAATACATTCATACTTATGTATTATATTTTTTAATAAGTTGCTGAATGAAATAAAAGGTTAAAATTATTTTAAAATCTATAAAGATAGGTTTTTAACTTGATTTTAAATATTGAACCATACACTATTCAGGAGTTATTCATTGTTTAATTGTATTTATATGTTATTATTTTTTAAATAGTTAATGTATTCCATTAAATTGTTTATATTTCTGTTTATCTTTGTTGATAGATGTACGCTACCTCATTTTATTGTGCAAAGTATTTAGTGTATCTTTCGAATAATTTGAATACAGGGATTTATTGTTATTATTATTAATATTATAAGCTCTGAAATACATTTCTTTGATGGTGAATACTGGTTGTCGATTACAATAATTCGCTCCCTGCAGTGGCACTTTCAAGCTTCTCTGAAAAATTTGTCCTAAAAATACGTAAATATTCAATATAATGATTTAATAAAATAATATGGTTATGTACTTATTTATGAATCTCTACAACTATTGTTATTATGAAAAAGTATTCTTAATTACAACATAAATGAGGGCATAAATAAAATCTTACCCCTTCCTTAATGGTTATTTCTTCAATATCTCTTTCTGATAATATAATGAAAAATGGGTGGGTAAAATCCCCAACTGCCTAAAATTTAATGCCACAAATTAGTTTTATTTAATTTAAATTTTGGATATTGAAACCCGATATGAATTTAACTACAAGGTTATTTTCTGTAAACGGCCCTTTATTTTATATAAATATTTAATAATTTTTGCCCTACTGGACACCCATTATTGAGCAAATACTGCAAAATATGAGGGTCACACAATTTATAACTATGCAAAATTTTAACTTTCTATGTCAAATGATTTCTGAGATAATTTCCTGACAGAAGAAAAAGAATGACCACAGTGTAAAACCATGAAACAATAAGGAAACATTTTAATTTATTCAGTTACCAAAAGCAATGATTTATAATATTTAGTATTTACGTTATTTTAGTAATATTTAGTATTTGCGTTATTTTGGTAATAGGATGTACAACATGTCTACTGTAAAATATTATTAATCTTAAATAATTCACAGTATTATGGTCGCCCTGAACGTATTCCAAATATAGCTTTAAAATTCATACGTATGATAGTGAATACTGGTTGATGGGTATTTATAGTATTTATTTAGTTTTTAATTTACTGCCTTCAGTGGCTGTCTGAGATGATGCAGTTAATTTTCTAGAAGAGCTTCAGTTTAGAGTATCTGAATCGGCAGTATGTATTCCAATCATTGGTGTTTCAGGCTTCTCTAAAAGTTTCCTCCTAAAAGTACCTAAATATTTAATATAATTTAATAAAGTGTGATTACGTACAATCATTTCCGAGCAAGACTTGAATATTTTTATTTTAAAACTTAAATAACTAAAATATTTATTTCAAAATCTTACGCCAGAATATAATATAAAAAAGTTACACATAAGTATATGTATGGTAAATCACCTGGTAAAATAATAAACTAAACTAATATCAAGTAAGTTTTACTTTTTTTTTTTGGTGCTTCACACTCGTCAGAAATTGTCGATGGCGACTAACAGATTAGTAAAATATTTACCCCCGATGCCTTATTATCAGTTTCAGCAGATATAGATGAAACAACAAGAAAGCTATAAGAAATAAAGAAGCTTGTATGATAAATATAAAGTACATTATATGCTTTTTAGGATAAAAATGTTCCAAAGTTTCCTTGGATATTCATTTAACAGCAACTTCCCTCGTTATGAATATTTTCTTTTCTTAAAGACAGTGAAGTGTGGCCCAATTTAGTTTCGCACATTATAGTAATAGTAACACATATACATATACTGTCTTTCCAAATATTTTTTATTGGACACCATTTTGGTGGCACCATATGGTGGAACATATTGGATTCATACCAATATTTTATCAGTTTCTATCTACGCCACATTTGACTTTTGGACATAATTTAAAACAAATGGAATAAATAGCTTTTATACTATTTTTTTAAGACGCCATTTTGATCCGTCATGTTGAATTAGTACCAGTTTATTTCTATATCACATTTATTTTTTGTGAACAATTTGAAGTCAATTGAAAAAGAAAATTTTTGAACGTTGACTTTTTAAACAATGCTTGCACACAATTTGAAATCAATCTAACAAACATTTTCAGGGTGATGTTTTACCTATTTTATTAGACCACCATTTTGGATTCATACCAAAATATTACCAGTTTATTTCTATGTTACACCTGATTTTTGTACCAAATCTGAGGTTATTTGGATAATTAGATTTGTAGTGATAATTGTTTTAATACTTCACCCCAGCATTTTGTTCCACCACAATGGATACTTACGAAAATGATACCAGATCATTCCCATCATTTTTGACAAAATTTGAAGTCAATAGGTAAAGTAACTTTTAGCTATGCCCCAATTTGACAGATAGACAGCCCGACGAAATTAGGAAAACATATTTTTAGGCATCTAGAAACGCTAAAACTGGAAGGTATGTAAAACCTTGGAGTGGATTTTTTTTCACAAAAACAAACATTTTACTCGGTCGCCATTTTGTTCAGTCATCTTGAATTCGTATTACAATTTTACCAGTTCACCTCTATATATTAGTACTTACACAAAATTCGAAATCATTATTTAGCCGCCATTTTGTTTCGCTCTCTTTTTTACGTAATACTTGATTTTTGTGCAAAATTTCGGGTAAATTGGGTAAAAAGTTTTAGTAATAATTTTTTAGCATTTCACCAGGCCGCCACTTTGTTCCGCCCTAATGGATTTCTATCAAAATGTAATCATTTCATCCCCTTATAACCCTTGATTTTGGACAAAATCTGAATCGGATATAGTTTTTGAAGCTATCCCGCGTACAGACAGACCGCTAGATCGACAGAATTGAAAAAACATATTTTGTGACATCGCGGGACCCTAAAACGTAAACGTCGGTAAAAACGTGGGAGGGTGATTTTTCACGGTTATAATACTTTCCTTTTACGAGGAAAGTAAAAATCACTAACTAAAATAAAATACATGTAGTATATATATATATATATATATATATATATATATATATATATATATATATATATAAATATATATATATATATATATATATATATATATATATATATATATATATATGTATTATATATATATATATGTATTATATATATATATATATATATAGTGATGACTTCTTGATTATTTATTGCATAGACTTCTGGCCATTTGCTGAAGTAATCCATTGCTACTAGTACAAAGCTATTCTCGGAATTACTAACTGCAAATGGTCCTGTTATAGCTATGACGATTCGTTCAAAAGATGCTCTTACGTTGTACTGCTGAATTTTGCCACGAGTACGAGTTTGGGGTCGTTTGCTGGTGGCGCAGTTCTCGGCACCAATCTTTCACATGTGTACGACTCCCCAACAAATAAAACCTTTCTCGATCTTTCTCAAGAGTCTCTATAACTCCAAAATGTCCTCAGCCGACATCTTTGTACGGCTTACAAAACTTCAGGAATTCTATTTGAGGGCAAAATAGTTTGATATTTGTTATTTTTGACGTCAGGACTTTCCCAGATTCTTGTTAACATACCGTCTCTTATCACCAGAGAGTTCCATAAAGCTCAGTATTCTTTAAATTTCTAGGATTTGGCTGCAATTTCTTGGCGAATTTTCTAATTTCACCTTGGTTATAGGGCCAATATCTGGGTCTTCTTGCTGATCTTTGGATGAAACTTTTGGCTCCCACTCTTGAGAGCTTTGAAGTGTTGTTCTTCGGCAAGGAAAATCGTTAGGATCTTCTCTTTTCTCGTGTCTGCTGCAGTATTTACAACTTTCTGGGTATGGGTTTCTTGATAAATCATCAGCATTTTTATGATTTATTCCTTTGCGATGTTTAATTTTAAAGTTATTTTCCTGTAGGCACTGCAATCACCTGGCTATTTGTCCCTCGGGTTTTTAAATTGTACCAACCATTGAAGTTACGCATGGTCCGTTCTTAAAAGGAATTTTGACCCGTACTTACGAAAGTGCTCCAATGTTTTAACAATAGCCAGTAGTTTTCCTTGTCGTGTAATAGTTGCATCCAGGTCTAAAAAGAACCATGCTCAAATAGGCTATTACTTTTTCTTCGCGATTTTGTATTCGTAACAAAATACCACCAATAGCGGCATTGCTGGCATCGGTGTCTACAATTAACATCTAGGATGGCTCAGGATATGACAACCCCGAGGGATTAGACAGAGCCTTCCTCAAGTTGTAGTTACACGGCCAAGACATTTTACTTTTTAAAAAAACTGGCACTTGAGAATGAGTTTTAAGTCAGCCATTCTCAATTTCTGAAAAACAGCTTCAATATTCTTCAAATAACCTTTAAATGTTTTTCCAAGAATAAAGTCATCTAAAAATACTATCCATGTTTCTCATGTATCCTATGTAATGTCAGCTCCATTAAACGTCAAAAGTCGCTGGGGCGTTGCATAATCCAAAAGGCATAACGTTAAATTGCCACAGTCTAGTCCCAGTAGAAGACGCTGTCTTTTTTTTATCCGCTGGATTATACTTAACTTGCCAATAACCACTTTTCAGACCGGGGACGAGAACCATTTTGATCCTTTTAAGTGTCCAAGCTATCCTCAATTCTTGGCAAGGGAAAACTATTTTTCTTTGTGAGGTCATTGAGCCTACGGAAGTCGACGCAACAATCTGATGGAAACATCTCTCTTCTTAACCAGTATTACTGATGACGACCAGAGACTTTGCGATGGCTCTACAATGTCTTGTTTTCCAGATCCTGAAGAATCTGCTCAACTTCATGTTGCTTTGTCAAAGGTATTCCTCTTGGAGGCTGTTTTATCGGTGCTATACCACCAGTTTTAATTCGATGTTGAACTATGTACCTTAGGCAAAGTATTTATAGGTCCTGAAGGTGGCAACTTTGTACAGGTAAATATTCTATTAGCAGGTTGACGGGATCCAATCTTGTCACTCTTTTTGGCTTGCTGAGGATATTCTTTAACCTTCATCATTTTGACAAATATCGTATTTCTTTTACATCGACTTAGGGTTCTTGCTGGTAAAATTTCCTTTGCATATAGTGGACAATCTTGAATTGGTTCGAATAAAATAACTTCTACATCTAATTCGTCAAGCACTAATTTCGCTACACATTCCGACCTCGCAGGTAAATTACCATGTTATGGCAAAACAACTTCTCGGATAGTGGACTCATTTCTTTGTGGCAGTTTTATTAGAATCCGCTAACATCAAAACCCAGTATGATGTCATCATCCATTATGTCTGCGACAAACGCAACATTTCTAACAACGGATGCCTTTTCTTTGTCGGAAAAATATATACTTGTTTTCACCTTTCGGTTGCCTGGTAAGAGCCTCTTGCAACTCCTTCAGAGTCTTCAATTGTGGGGTGTAATGTAAAACGTAATTTAACCTTCGAAATTTTCTTTGACTTCTGAAATTTTGCTTAGCAGTCTCATACTGAACGACATATGCGAGAGCTTCAGATATCTTCTTTAATCTAATCTTATCTTCTTAATACCTGGTTGGTATCACGGTTACGAAGGCCTTCAATAAAGCTGCTTACTGCCAACTCTTGCTTGATCTCTTCAGGGTAGGATGGACAAGTCGAGTTAATTACTCGCACAATATCTATCTCATCTTGAAGGCTTTCGTTAAATTCTTGTCTTAGAGATTGAAGTTGCGCTTTATAAACCTCTTGTGGTGTGCTTCACTATAACTCATTTCTAGATAGCTTACTAATGTACAAAAGACATTTTGTAAAACACAGAAATTCTTCCTCTCCATTATTTTTAAATCGATTGTATTTATTATGATTCCGATTATACCCGACCTACAACGGTCTTTTTATACATAACTTGCTTGGTGCGTCCCATCGTTCGGTCGTATCGAGTGAGCCCTAAAACATATTTTAACATATTTTCCCTGTTTTTTAAATTGGCAATATGGAAACGGACTGTCGCTTGCACGCAACTGGCATTTATTAATTGAGGAAATTTATTTCCAAACCATAATTCGGTTTGCACTTTGTTTGGCATTCAAGATTGGTTAATATAGGTTTAAAAAGAATTTATAAGCAAGAAAAAATAATATATAGAATTTCCCAAAATTGGAGATGGTGAGTGGAGTAGTGATGCCGCGAGACGAGACAACCGTTCACTCTCGACACTCGACACGACACGAAACGAGAATTCTCGAAATTATCGTCTCGCCTCGACTTTTATTATAAAAACCCCCTCATCTGTAGATATAAATACATACGTTTTTTTAGTTTGTCGCAAGAAAACACAAAGAACAATAATTCACATATTGATGCTTGGATATATATGACTTTTGGCTTATTCCTTAATTAAGCATTGGTGAAATTCAAAAGTAATATAATACTCCACCAAATGTTAATCACTTTTCTTAACCCCGTTTTGATAACCATTTTGTATACTTACTTAATAGTCTAAAATTGTCTTGATAAATCCTAAAAGCATTTGCTTATAATTATCTGCGTTTAAAAATTAGCAAAGCTCGTTTGCTTAAATGAAATTTTGTTTTTGTTTTTAGAAATTTAAGTAGTTACCTATTTAAAATATTAAAAATACTTCTGCAATTTTCTTAAAAATCTGAATGCATAATTTTATCTACGATCGTGTTATTTTACAAAAAAAATGTAGTTCGTGAATTTTTATCTAGGGTGAACCCATTGCCGCTGCCAGCGCTATGCCGCACATTGCTCGATGTTTACAGAAATATGACAATAACTTAAAATTAATATATATATATATATATATATATATATATATATATATATATATATATAGATATATATATAAATACATAAATATATATATATATATATATATATATATATATATATATATATATATATATATATATATATATATATATATATAAATACATAAATATATATATATATATATATATATATATATATATATATATATATATATATATATATATATATATATATAGCGTCCGAATAGAGACTCAGTCTCTCATCTCAAATTATGCAACCAACTGTAGAAAAAGCTGATTCATTTGTAAAAAACTCGGAGCATTTCACTCGAATTATACGAGATATCGTCCTTGAAAAAAACGATATCATAGCAAGCCTAGATGTCAAATCGTTATATCCCAGTATTCCCATCGACGAAGCATTGGACAAGATTGCTATGAACAAGGATTTCCAGGCACATATAATAGAACTCTCGGAGCATTGCCTCAAAAATACTTATTTTTCTTTCAACGGGCAAATGTATAAACAAATGGATGGTGCTCCAATGGGGTCCTCGTTATCACCAGTAGTCGTAGTTGAGAAAGCAAGTTTAAAACCCAAATTATGGATTCGTTATGTGGATGACATATTTATTATATGGCAACATGGTCATGCAGAACTCGAAAAATTTCTGACTCACGTAAATTCAATCCACCCCAGAATACAATTTACTCTAGAGTTAGAGGAAAACAACAAACTACCATTACCAGATGTTTTGGTCACAAAACTACATAACGGACATTTCGAATACATCGTGTATAGAAAACCAACACATACAAACAGATATTTAAATGCAAAATCACATCATCACCCAGCACAAATTCAAGCTGTGGCAAATACTCTAATATCTAGATCCGTGCGACTAACTGAAACACAGACGAGACAAAACGAACTTAAGGTAATATCTAGTGCTTTAAAGAAAAATGGCTACACAAATCGCACCATAGAGAAAGCTATTAATGCACAGGTTTCACGAACAACGAACAACACAAAATATGAACCTGAAAAGCAACGAGTAGTCTTACCATATGTAAAAGGCACAACAGACAGAATCGGAAGAATTCTGAGGAAACATAACATACAAACAATACACAAGCCACAAACAACTATAGGTAAACTACTTGGAAACCCAAAAGATAAAATCAAACTGGAAAACCACGGAGTGTACAGTATTCCGTGCCAGGACTGTGAAAAGTTGTACGTAGGGCAAACTAACAGGCGAATATCAGCAAGAGTGGAAGAGCATAAACTCAGCATCAGAAATAAACAAACAACCTCAGCTTTACTCCTACATCATCAGGAAACCGGCCATAAAATAAATTTCGATGGGTGTAGGGAGATTGCCAATATAGAACATTATAAGACCAGAATAATCCGAGAAGCCATAGAAATTGAAAAGCAAGGTGATTTAAATAAAAGGGACGAATCATTAAAACTACCAACAGTATGGAAGACAATTATCGACAAATCTAAAATCGCAAAAACTCAAGCGCAATTAGCACAACAACAACAGCACCATCCGGAAAACATAAATAACGACCAACGCCTGCGCAGATATGACCTTCGGCCCCGAGTGGGGGTATAAAAGGAAGCGTCGCAGTCACCAACACTTCAGTCTCTATTCGGACGCGAGAAAGAAAGCTTCGAAAATGCCAAATGTGATTTTGGCGAAACGTCAGCAAAACTGTTCTTTTCAGAACGACAATAGTGAACGGATGTACACCCGGAATGAAAACACGTTGTATTTTTCCATCCGTGAAGGAGTATATATATATATATATATATATATATATATATATCAATTGACGTTTCGGCTACTTCAGCCTTTTTCAAAACTGTTTATAAAATTAAAGAGCAACGTTTTTATGTTTCAATTCTCTCAAATTCAGCTCAAATTTGAGCTGTTGTAAAGTAGAAATGTTAAAATTTAAAAATTATTGACTCTACCATCTTTTGCTCCTGATGAAGCTAATAAACATTGGCGAAATATTGAGCACTTAAGATAAAAAGAGTTTCTTCTTTTTTTTCCCACGGACCGAAATAAAACCTCTTTGTAATTTCTGTACGGTCGAAAATACTTTACTATTAACCTAGACCCAAGAAAATAAGGTTATATATATATATATATATATATATATATATATATATATATATATATATATATAACCTTATTTTCTTGGGTCTAGGTTAATAGTAAAACACAATTTTTTAAATCAAGTCAACGTTTCGCTCATTGTGTTGAGCTTTCTCAAGACTTTATTTTAGTTTGCTGTTTTTTTTTTTTCATTAAAACAAAAAGCACAGGAAAAATATATACAAAGATGCAAACAGTATATACATACTAGAAACATTAAAAGGTTTAAAAACTAAGATGTAACAATTTTAAGTTTAAACCATTTAATGTTTCTAGTATGTATAAAATGTTTAATTTTTCATATGTGTTTTGTTTTAAAAAAAAATACTTTTTTAGAGATCAAGCAAACTAAAATAAAGTCTTGAGAAAGCTCAACACAATGAGCGAAACGTTGACTTGATATGGAAAATTGTGTTTTACTATTAACCTATTAACCTAGGCCCAAGAAAATAAGGGTTCCAATGATGTCCTCTCGATAGAGGACATCATTGCTTCCAAAAGTTATTAACAAATAAAAATTTGTATATCGTCAAACGGTCAAGACATTTCTTTCATCACCGGCGAATTACTTAAAATATCTCCCTGTTGATGTTTTTTTTGTTTGTTTGTCTTTTGGTGTATTAATGTTACTTTACATTGCTTCTGATTTTTCCGATTCTTTTATGAATAAGTATTGTTATATATTTTATTGTGCAACTTCTGACTGAGAGAATTGTAAGTGTTGTTTTTTTAGGTTTGGTAGATTTGATTTTCAATTAATTTTTGTAGTGGTTCTGAAGAAGGAGAGCAAATACAAAGCACCCGAAACCGATAAACCGAAATAAATTCTTGTAAGAAAAAAGTCTTTTGTCTTCACATATCCCTCGTTATATATATGAATCACATTATGGGTGAACCATTGGAAAATTATATATATATATATATATATATATATATATATATATATATATATATATATGTATATATATATTATACATATATATATATATATATATATATATATTTTTTTTTTTTGGTTTTTTATTTTCTTGGGATTTTCTTAGGGTCCTTGTAAAAGTAAGATGTGTTTATGTTCTTATTCACATATTTATTAACGTTTCGGCCTATTTTGACCTTCTTCAGAATAAATTGAAGTTAGAAACTAAAAAAATTGTAACTGTTAAATCATGTTCTGTATGTACAATTTTTTACTTTTACTTACCTAGGAACAATCAATCTAGCAAAATACATTACTTCAGTCATAAACTATAATTTCCTGGATAATTTCTCATAAAACACAAATTAGTTTTAGTCATTACATGTAAGTACATTTAACACGACGTTTAGTATGACAATCCACAATAGTAAAATAAAAACAGTAAACATATATGGGACAGAGAAATTTTCATACTGAATGTCCATGTGAGATTATTATTGTTATTGCTATGGGTGACTTCTTCTGTAAATTTTTTCTAAGATTTAATTTGTTTATAAGGTATCTGCTACACAAAACTGGAATTCCTTTTAAATATTATTATTTTAGGATGTTGTAATATATTTTACTAAGATGTTTTATTTCGGTTTTTGAGTTTATAGCGTTCGGGTTATTTTTAATTTCAATCATTTCCAAAAACTCTCGCTTTTTTGTATGATTTTCTGTTCTTAATATCTTAGTGTTTTCATAGTTAAAAGTATGATTTTTTTCTTGACAGTGGTCAGTAAGAGGGGTAATATTTTTTTTTGTCATATTTGTGGATGTTAATTCTATTTTTCAAATATTGACTGGTTTGACCGATGTACACGCCATTGTAATCTTGATATGGGATTTCGTAAACTACGTGAGATTTTTTATTTTTGGGAATTTTTGATTTTAGTTGACCAAAATTATTTTTTAATAGTTGATATCCTTTATGTGCGATTGTAATGTTATGAGGCTTGAATATATATTTTAAATTTTCTGATAGACCCTTAACATATGGCAAAGAAAGATACTTATTTTTTTGTTTTTGGTGTTCCGAAGGATTTGTTTTTTTGTAGTTGATTGTAAAAAATATGAATACGTTTTTTGAAAATGGTGTTAATTAGACGATCAGGATAGTTGTTTAATTTGAGTTGCATCTTTTGCTTTTTTTTATAGCATTTTGTCTAAATTCTGTGTCAGATAATTTAATTGCGCGATCAGCAAGTCCTATGATAACTGACTTTTTTCGTGAAAGTGGATGTTGGGAGTTAAAATTTAGGTATCTAGAGGACCATGTTTCTTTAGTACACCATTCTGTTTGTATAAAATTGGTTTTTCGGTGCAACGTTAAGTCTAAAAAATTTATTTTGTTGGCTTTTTCTATTTCGATTGTGAATTTAAGTTTTTTATGGTAACTATTAAATTGTCATAGTATATTTAGATGGCTATTTTTTGGTATTGCTAATATACAATCATCCACGTATCTGTAGAAGAATGGTATTTGGCAACTTACGTTGCTCAATACAGATTCTTCGAGGTCTTCCATAACTAGCTTACAATCTAATTAAATCTAAAGTACATTTAACACGACTTAAATCTAAAAAATTTACAGAAGAAGTCACCCATAGCAATAACAATAATAATCTCACATCGACATTCAGTCTGAAAATTTCTCTGTCCCATATACGTTTACTGTTTTTATTTTACTATTGTGGATTGTCATACTAAACGTCGTGTTAAATGTACTTACGTGTAATGACTAAAACTAATTTGTGTTTTATGAGAAATTATCCAGGAAATTTTAGTTTATGACTGAAGTAATGCATTTTGCTAGATTGATTGTTCCTAGGTAAGTAAAAGTAAAAAATTGTACAATACAGAACATGATTTAACAGTTACAATTTTTTTAGTTTCTAACTTCAATGTATTCTGAAGAAGGTCAAAATAGACCGAAACGTTAATAAATATGTTAATAAAAACATAAACACATCTTACTTTTACAAGGACCCTAAGAAAATCCCAAGAAAATAGAAAACCAAAAAAATATATATAAAAGTTACGGTCCAAGAAAACCTACAAAAACAAAATATATATATATATATATATATATATATATATATATATATATATACATTCATAAAATGTTCGGTATTCAACGAACCTATTTGCGACAGAGGCGTTGATCCGTGGACGACTAGACTCTCAGCAACTTGTGGTACTGGAGAAGGTTGAGTTGGAATCCCTGATTGTTGTGACGATGGTGTGGGTGCTCCGTAGTGGGTCACTGGATAGGGTGGATTTTCTAAAGGTGTCCCAGGTGTCCTATCCAAAGATGGCGGTTGTTGCAGTATAACCTAAAAAATATTTTACAAAAAGATATATTTGAGAATATTAAGTTTATTCATTAAAATTATAGAATTTATATAGATGGATCTCCTCGTTTGCAGATTTTTAGATCATAAAAGAATGACTGCTTGAACATTAAAAATTCTAACAGCAGTAGTACACGCTGTTATTTGGCAAGCATACGTTATTTTATAGATTCATTAAGATAATATATACATACTGTGAATAGCTCTGGCCATTACCGGTTAGAATATGATAACTTGACTTTAGTGAAAACCCCACCGGTTTTGGACCTATCGACACTCTCGAGCTAAAAATACAGTAATTCTCCTGTGCGCTTTACGTTGTGGACTTGTAAGGGCTTCTGCAAAACATGATGAGCAACTTTTTGGAATTCGGATACAGAGTGTTTGAAAAAAAGTTTTTTTATTGAATAATGTGTGTTCTTATACCATATCAGACTGGCCAATTGTTTTGAAAAATTACTTATTTTGCTCATAATGTAAAATAGTACTATTATGTAAAAAAAATGATATTTATTTATTTTCCTTAGATGCATTTACTTGTAAAAAAAAATTACCCTCACAACAAGTGTTTGAATTGTTGACTTTTTGTTTGAATTGTTGACTTTTAATGCAATATATTTAAAAGGTTATTTCTTCCGGCTTCAATAAATCCATGATCTGTCCATTTAGGATTCAAGTCAATGAATTGGCTTTACTTTTTTTTTTCTATTCTCATTAAACGGAAATTTTTAATCTGTCAGCTGTGAAGGTTGTTTTGATTCTAAAAGCTCTCTTTCGGGTACGTCGATACATAAGTCCACATAATTTTTAAGATTGGATTTTCTTTAATTTCTGGCAGCATCACCTGGTATAAGGCTACTGCCTCGAGATGTTAATAATAATAATAATTTTTTAGCCGCTTCTTTTTAGCAATACATTTGTAAGAAGCATACTAAAAAAACCTATTTAGCATATTTATTCTGAGACCTAGCACTTAAAAAAAAATAGCAAATGTAAAACGAAAAGTTAAAAAAAACAATCGAAGTACAGTACCAAATAAAATACCGAACAAAAAATTAGAAACTAAAATTAAAGGATGTACGATAAAAGTCTACATTAATAAACTACATATATAGAAACCCAGCCACAGAATACATTACAAAGTTAGCCACCTCGCAATATCCGTTTATATCTCATTTTAAAGAGGGAAAAAATGATTTCTTAAGTAAAATATTACCATGCATGCTCAGTGAATTTCAGGAGGTTGTTTATAATTACACCAAATAATTAATTAGCCGAATGTTTTATTGGAAACCTGTCACCATCAATTTAACTGTTGTCCCAACAGTTTTGCCTTTGCTCCTTAAAAGATCGCAACAAAGAATTATTTGGAGTTAAGCCCCAAGTTATGTTCTCTTGAAATCACATAAAGCTTACTAAGCTCGCCGTTTATATTTATACGGATAAAAGCTAAATCGTACATGATTGTAATCTCCAATTCATTGTATGCCTATGCCTTAGTAGAATTTAGGATATCAGCGATGTCAATTACAAACAGGAGAGAGCACAGTACTGAGCACTGAGACATATACCAAGAATGCGTAAGTTTTGTACGCGTGTAACATGGTATGGGTGATGAAGAATTTTTAGAATCTAATGCATCGACGTTTTTTGAATACCAATTATTCGTTCGCACTTAAGTGGGCGAGTCTTCTCCACTTTGTTGGAATACGTTATTGTCATATCGCACAGATCTCCCTTTACGCGCACCACCCGCGGACATTTGGCTACCTCTCTCTCGGTAGAGTTCATTGCCAGCCTTGGCATTACTTGTTTGAGATACAAAAAAACACTATAAAAATTTTATTTTCTCGTCACCTCCCTATTCGCCCAGATATAATGCATGTTTGCATAATTGAGTGATGCGTATTGTATTGGCATTGCACCAAAAATTTGTTTAAAACAGTACAGAGTCTCAAAAACAAATAAGAAGTCATTGCAGTAGATATTATATAAAAAATCCAAATCGGTGTGCACAAGAAGTAGTAAGAGGTAGAGCAACATCGCCGACATCTGCCGACCAAATAATTAGGTACACAAGGGTTCATCACAAGTAAGTGAAAATAACAAGGTCTCTGTATATTATTATTCCATTAAATGCGTTTCTTCTTATCGATTATAAATATACCAGATAGTGCTATCTTTTAAGAACATCAAACATTAAAAAAAAAGGTGAAAATATACATAGCCTATATTATTTTTAATGGGACACACTGCATATTATTATTTCATTAAACGCGCCTCTTCTTATCGATTATAAATATGATATTACCCTTGTTTATGTATAGATAGTTGGTCAACCGTGGCCATCGAGAGCTCCTAACACCTGGAGCCTATTATGGGAAGCTTAGTTTATGAATGAATCTGGAAATTAGGTGGGGCTAAGCGGGAGCGACGAGATTGAAGTAGGTTTACATTGGTTTGAATAATTGATAACCAGTAACTATGTTTACATATTTTTCTTTTTAATGTCAGTTTTAAATTATGAGCACCGAATTTCGATTCCATTCATTCACATACACAGATAAAATCTTTAATTCGAATAGATTAAAAACAAATATTAATAAGATTAGGAATATAAACTTGTGTTATAAGTGTTAGTTACATTTTATAGTTTCTGAAAAATGTAGATAGATAAAAAAGAAATTATAATGTGCTCTTATAACTTGTTCTATTATAACGATACAAATAAAAGTTGGTTTAGTTTGGAGGTACCTATCCAGAAAAAAATAAAGCGAAAAATAAAATTAAAAAAGTATATAGAGGGTAAACACAGAAGACATGTAATAGAAACCTATTTTTAATAAAAACATTTTTTTACTTCTGGTTTTACTGGAAATAGCATCTAATTTTTGTATTTTAAATAAGATTTTATATATTTTTACAGGACATCGTGTTCAGAATGAAAATAGCTTTACTACGATAGATATAAGTTAACTTTGGTTTACAAAATGGCGAGTGAACACTAATTTTTTTGAGAATTAAACTTTACAGATTAATTATGAAAAAAAAAACAGTTAAATATAAAATAATTGTTTTAAATAGCTTAAAATAAACTTATTTGTTCATTTTTTCGAACACTGATCGAAAAATCGTTTTGTGTAATAATGAACGAGATCATGTTTACTTCCCTGGTAAAAGGGAAGTATTGTAGTCGTGAAAAAATCTCCCTCCGAGACTTTTTCAGATCTTCATGTTTCAGGGTCCGTAGATGTACATGTTTGTAATTCCGTCGGTCTATCTGTTTGTTTGTTCGCGGCATAGCTAAAAAATTACTTACCCGATTTACTTCAAATGTTGGTCAAAATTTAATGACCTGGTAACATTTTGGTAAAAATCCAATATGCCGAAAGAAAATGGCAGCCCAGTGCAATGTTAAAAAAATTATTACTAAAAAACTACTTATCCAATTTATCTCATAGTAAGTATTGTGTAGAAAGCAACTGGTAAAATTTCGGTACGTACCCAAAATGCCGGCCTAATAAAATATTTAAAAATTCAGCCTGAAAAAACTACTTAATTGACTCATTTCAAATTGTGTGCTATAACTAATTGTGGTATAGAACTAGTAAAACTGGGGTATTAATTCAAGATGGAGGAACAAAATGGTGGCCTAATAAAATATACCTAATCGTGAAAAAAAAAGTCTAAGATTTTACATATTTTCAGGTTTCAGCATCCCTAGATCCCAAAAAAATATTTTTATTAATTCCGTCGGTCCGTCTGTCTGTCAGTTCGGGGCCACTTCAAATTTTAGTCAAAAATGAAGAGTCATATGGGGATGATTGGTAAAATCGATTATGCCGGAACAAGATAGCCAAGAGAATCGTTACAAAATTATTATTAAAAAAATTTATTATTCAATTTCCTCAAATTTTCCACAAAAAACCGGTGTTACGTAGAGATAAACCTCGAAATAAACTGATAATAAAAAAAATCGGCCTGAGGATACTCATTAGATTAATTTCAAATTCAACATAACGTAAGAAAATGGCGGTGTATCAATGTAAAAAATACTTATTGAATTGGTTTTAAATTATGACCAAAAATCAAATGTGGCATAGGTAGAAATCGGTAAAATATTGCTAGGAATTCAATAAGAGGGAACAAAATGGCGCACAATATAAATGTTTAAAAAAATACTTATATATATATATATATATATATATATATATATATATATATATATATATATATATATATATATATATATATATATATATATATATATATATATATATATATATATATATATATATATATATATAATATATATATATACATATATATATTTATCATATATATATATATATATATATATATATATATATATATATATATATATATATATATGTTATTGATTGTACTGTGTGCTGAACTAAATTGGGTCACACTTCACTCTTTCTAATAAAAGGAAGGACTACGATAACAAGGGAAGTACCGGGTAAAGAAAATATACCGATTTTTTAAGACCGCCATTTTATACCGTCATTTTGAATTCGTACCAGTTAATCCCTGTATCATATTCAATTTTGCTGCAAGATAATAAGTCAATTGAATAAAAATATTATTTATATTGATTTTTTAGACATTTTATTTGGCCGCCATTTTGTTTCTCCGTCTTGAATTCGTACCACAATTTTATCAATTAATCTCTATATGACCCTTAGTATATGTCCAAAACTTAAAATGTATCTAATAAAAAGGTTTTTAGACTGATTTTTTTTATTATTTATTAGGCCGCCATTTTGTTTTGCTGTTTTGAATTCATACCAAAATATTTCAGGTTGATTCCTTGGTTTTTGTGCAAAAATTTGAGATAAATTAGATAATTTGTTTTATAGTAATAATTTTTTTAACATTTCACTAGGCCGCCATTTTGTCCCGTCATATTGGATTTTTACCAAAATAATACCAATCATCCTCATATAATCCTTAATTTTTTATCAACGTTTGAAGTCAATCGGGTAAGTAGTTCTTAGCTACGCCGCGAACTGACAGACAAATGAATTGAGAAAACATATGGTTTGGCATCTAGGGACGCTAAAACGTAAATATAGGTATTTAAAACCTGCAATTTTTTTCTGATATTTTTGAGTTCACTCGAGATAAATTCTCCTAAAACGGTATTTCTGGTAAGCGCTTTGCATAATTTACCTTAAAATTAAAAATAAATTTTGCTTTAAACTTATTTGAATTAATATTGTAATTTTATCTTAAAATATTAATAAATAACAAACAAATAAAGCATGCCATTGCCCTAAATTTCGGCAGTTCTTAAAAATATACTACCAACAGGACCCCAAATTTCTAAAATATCATAACAACATCTTATATTTACCGTATTTTAAAAACGAGCTTAATGTTTAAATTATTCAATACTCTTGCAGTTGCTCTTTATCTCGGACTCAGACTCAAATACATTTTATTACTAATATGTCTGACCCCTTCTTAAGCATGTTTCTGACCAAATCTGTCAGATATTATTTTTAATTTATATCAAGTAAATCTGTTATTAATACGATTTACGAAATTAGGGCATTAAAAAATGTATAGATTTTGTCATCGTACTGAAATATACTATTTATTTATTTATTTATTTTTGGACAAAAGGGACACAAACAGATACATAATGTATCTACTGAAGTATACACATATTACAATAAAAAAAATATCATAAAAAGTTTAGAATTCTTATGCCAACTATAAGGTAATGACCTATTTACCATGAAAAAATTACAATTAGAAAACATGAAAGTTAAGAATTATACACCAGCTACAATTTACATGAAGAAACCAAAAGTTATTGTACCCTCACAATATTTTCAAAGTTAGATGTGCCGATCCTACATTGCCTTTAAAATATTTTTCACCTTTCTAAGAGTCATAAAGAAAAAGTCAATGTTAACACAATGCACATTACTATGTCCTACTATTCGACAGAGGGGCGAGTTCTGAGCTAAGTATGTGTGCCTAAAAGGCAAGTGAAATAGTTCCCTGGTCCTTAGAGACTTTTGGGGGGCATTAATATTAATTTGTTAAAGAATATTGGAACAATCTATAAAATTGTTTAAAATTTTAAATAAAAAAACTACATCAAAATTTTTCCGCCTACTCTCTAGTGACATCAAGTGAAAGTGATTACGTGCCAGAGATATCGTTATTGGGTATAACAAATTTTTTTTTATAAGAAAAATATTTTATAAATCTATTTTGATATTCTCCAACCTATTACTGAAGGTAATTTGCTGTGGACTCCAAATATTGCTAGCAAAGCACAATTTGCTCAACACACAGGAGTTAAAAAAACACATGACGGATTTAACGTTATTGAAGGGTCTACATTTTCGTATGACGTAGCCTAACATTTTTGCAGCAGAATTAGCGACTATTTGCAAACGAATGTTTTAACCTAGTGAAATGCTGGGATTTAGTAAAAATGTATCATGAACCTGAAATTCGGCAAATTTTTTTATTGTAGTACATTTTATCAAAGAGCTTAACAGTTGTATCTACTAACATAGGTATTATAATTGCACAACAAACGACTTGTGAAGAATAATAATTTTTCATCATTTGCATTTCATTTCAAAGATGCTGAATGTTACGCTATTGTAAGGGTGGCGTTCTAACCTTAACCTAATTAACCTGTAAAAGGACAATTCCACCCTAAAAGTATCTAGTTTTCCACAAACTTGACACTGGAGAACCATTTTAAGGACTTTCACAAAGTTATCTCACCCAAAAAATACAACACACTAAATATCCACAAAAAGTACAAATTCCGACCTGAAGAAACAACGCACGGCCTAGGATACTATAATATGCTCTACGGAGTTTTTATGAATTAATAATATGTATCGTGCCGTTATCTGCAAAACATGAAGAACGAGCTTGCGCGCGGCGTTGCCATGTTGCCCTACATTTTTATAACACGGGTTGAAAATAAATGAGTAGTAATTATTACCATGAACAAAAATTTTTCAGTTTAATTTAATGATATGTAAGAGACAAAAAATGCGTATTTTTAATTATATTTCGATTGGTATTCGTATTTTTAATTATATGTTGATTTACAGTTCGTCTAGACACAAGCTTATACAAAAAAATTGCTAGGGATGAAAAAGTACTGCCGGTTCAGTAAAAAAATGTGCGGAAAGCATGAAAAAGTTGCGGGGTTTAGTAAATCTGAAGAAATTGTAGTTTGTTAGGTTTATTCAATTATATAAAAAAACATAGGTGTGTAACGTGTTTCCCATTTAACTAATAATTTGAATTTCAGTCGAGTCTGAGTTATGAAAAAATCTGTTATAGCTTGCAACAAAAATTAGAAAATTAGAAAATGCTGTTGACGGCATGGATATGAAGGAAACACAGACTTTCCATATTTTTCGAATAATTCTTTATTTTTTAAAATAAAAACAAAATATGCACATGAGATATGTAGGAAACGAAAAATGCGTATTTTTAATCATATTATTGGTATTACCATTTTTTGTAGTTCGTTTAGACAAAAGCTTATGCTTAAAAAATCGCTAGGCATAAAAAAATACTGCGGGATTATTAAAAAAATGTGCGAAAATCATGAAAAAATAGCGGGGATTGGTAAATCTGAAGAAATGGTAACGAAAAATCTAATACTTAGTGAAAATATAGGGCACTATGTTTTTGATAATAATAATAATAATAAATAAAATATATTCCGAAATCGTTACATTTAGTACATTGTTCTTAAATTTAAAAAATACAAAATAAGAGCATAACGATACGCAAATATATTTTATGAAAATGCGGCTTGTGCACAATTTCCACAATACATCCACACATCGAAAACAATATTCATTAAATAAACAATTTGTACCAAAAAAGTCACGTGCCTCAAGAGTTTTGACATATTTACAATACACACACATCACAAAACTATTTAATAGACCGAGACAATAAACTCTTAGGAGCATCAATTTACAATAATAGACAAAACGTTTTATCTTAGATAAAAAAAATAATTAAAACTGATCATTAAATTGTGTTATCTGTTTCGATTTTTTGTTGTCTCGTGTCTATGCCGAGATTTTTCCTAAGTGTCTAAGTGTGCATTAGTTATTAAGTTAATACTTATTGGTAAATAGTAATATTAGGTCATGTATTAAGAATTCTTGAGGTCAATTAATTCATGAATATACACTGTTAGAAAGAAATAGTGATTTTGCATAAAAAAAACGTAATCATTTACAAACGTAATTTTACGTATTTTTACTTTTAAAACTTGAAAATATATTTCTATAGGTAAAGTCACAGTTGAAATTTCCGTCATATTTACAGTAATATTTCAATTATTAAAACGTACTTTACGTTAGGTATTTTTAGGCAATTTTGCACATAAAACAAAACCTTATTACAAGGAAAAGTGCCACTTAATAATTCTGTTTCTTTGTATAAAATTAAGTTAGTTTTTAGTGAATTCTCAATCAAATTTACTATAAAAACTAATTAAAGACACTAAATATATTACTGAAATTTGAATGGAATTTATGTAAAAATACCTGCTTTCTCAGGTCAAATGATGGAAGAGAACATTACTTTATGTTATGATGAGATTGGCAGAACTAAAAATAATAAACCTTACGTTAAAGTCACGCTAACTTAAAGTGTTTGTAAAAATCTTATTACCCGTTTATTTTTTTAATGACATAATAGAGATCGGTAAAGATGTTATAACGTAAGCGTTTTAGTCGTATGGCTGAAGTTATTGCTAAAATATGCTGCTTTATGTTTGGTTTCAGTTCTAATTTTCCATTTGTAACAAATCTAAATAACAAATATTCCAAATATAGAGCTTGAAAATGAGGATGGATTTTAAACAAACATAAAAGAGCGTGCTGTTAGCAACAAAAGTAGTATAGTTTATTCGAAAAAAAAACACACAATTAGTTCAAAAAAATTATTTTATGATATAAAACTAAACAAAAACAGATGATAACTTAAATTATTGAAATCAAGTCTTTTTATGGAAATCTTATAGTAGAGTGAATAATGCATCTAACGTTACAATAAACACGTAACAATTTTCTAAATTCTTACTTAATTTTTACACAAATACTTTACTTGAACTCAAAAATTACTATCACCGCCGCGCCGGCCCGATTATTTTTTAAAACATCTAGTTTTAAAGGATGTGTTGTTTTTTACGCTAAAACGCACACTAAAACACTTTAAACCTAAAAATTACCATGCACTGTCAAACAATTAATGAATAAGAATAATAAAAATGTGAGGTTGGATGTTAAAATTCTTCTTCTTTCATTTTTCTCTTGCTTATGACCAGCGTTACGTGCCACGTAGGGTAAAATTACGACAACTCATGCAACATACACCAACCTTTTGGTAAAATTTGGATGCATAATGAATTTTCACAGATGTTTGGTAAATTCGCGAAGTACTAACACACTTAGATTATTAAAATGTTTTTTTTACATGTAATAGTGTAAAAACACATTTTAATAGTAAAACATTGATAACAATTAAGTAAAATTTTGACTAAGGTAGAATAACAGAACTCATTTAATATTTTTACAGTTAAAATTATGTAACTTGAACAATTTTTAACAGTGTATATTCTGCCCCTATCCATTATCTACCGTTTTATTTTTCTTTTAAATAACTTCAAGTTTGTTTAGTTTTAAGTCATTAGGTATAATGTTGTAAATTCTAGGTCCAAGGAAATAAAAACTTCTTTGTGTAATGGTTTTTGATACCTTAGGTACTCTATATACATTATCCTTATTTCTGGTTCCGTAGTTATGGTCTATCTGGTTTAGTAAACTTCTACATTTATGTTGCTTAATTAACACAGAGTAACAGAACATCTGCCTTAAATCAAGCATTTTCGACTAAGCAAAGAGATTTTCTGTATGATATAAATAATTTTTATCAAATATAATTTTTAAGATCTATTTAAGAGCCTTTTCAAGGGCATCCAAGTGTTTATTGGTGACTCCACCCCATTCTAATACTCCATAGTTTAGGTCAGGAACTACCAAGGCACGATAAAGCATTTTTAGATGATGAAGAGAGAATATTTCTTTAAAGAGTTTAAATTTATAAAATAATGATCTTATATTTTTTACCAAATATGAAACATGTTTATCCCATTTAAAATGTGCATCTATAAAAATCCCAAGATATTTTCCATTTAATTGCATTTTGATTTTTATTTTAACACAGCTGCAGTTATTTTGAACAGTTAATTGTTCGTAATTGGGTAAGTTGGACTTATAAGAAGTAAAAGGGATAGAAAAGGTTTTTTGTACGTTTAAAATTAATAATTTCCTTTGTAAAAAGTGAAATATTGTATTAAGTTCTCTTTCCGCTTTTGCTTTAACATCATCGTATTCCCAGTAAATAGGACCACGGTATCATCTGCAAAACTTATTACTTTCCCATCTATGTCCAACGAAAGGAGCTGATTCAGGTATATGTTAAACAGTACCGGCCCCAGCCCAGTTCCCTGTGGTACGCCGTACTCTAAAGTTTTTTCAGAACTTAAAATGTCTCGTATCTTTACACGCTGTTTTCTGCCAGAGCGGTAATCTTCAATCAGATTGTAGGGAGCACCTCTAAAACCAATGCCGTTTAACACTCCCAACAACTCCTTATGGCTAACCGTGTCAAACGCTTTCGCGAGATCTATGAAGACTGCGAATGTCGGTCGTTTAATATCCAAAGACTTATAAACAATAGAGGTTCTACCATAGCATCCTGAGTACATTTGTTGGCTCTAAAACCAAACTGCGACTTAGAAATTATATTGTTGAATTCGATCATTTAGAATTTTTTCATACATTTTCGTAAATCCTGTGTTTAATGAGATTGGTTTATAATTTGTAATGCTTAATTTATTTTGACTTTTATATATTGGTTTTATAATCGTAACCTTAAATGACTTCGGACATAGAACAATCATTTTCGCCAGGTTTCCAATTAGTTCTTATCGAGAATCCGTAGAAACAATTATGAGCCCTTTTGTAGTATTCGTTAACTTGGATATTTGGGACGGACAAATATTTTTTTCATATAGAAATTGTTAAAAACTGACAAACGTTACAATTTTTGTAGATTTTACCAAACCCGCAACTTTCTTTCCTGCTTACCGATATTTTATACAAAACGTAGAGCTATGTGCATTATTACAAACTTAAAACGAGCTTCAATACACTGTCATGCTATTTTTTTAGTATCAAATAAAGTATAAAATAATTTTTCAAAAATTCTTTATATAATTCAATGAGGCTCAATTACCCCAGAGTCATATATAATGTATAGAGAATATTTTAATCAAAGAAGTAATATGGCTTTCTATTAGGAAAGTCTGAAATGTATTATACATTAAGGGATATCTAGATTGTGAGATACTAAACAGGGATAAAAGATGTAAACAGAAAATAGATGAATCTCTGTCAAAACATAAAAGTATGCTATGTTTATTTCAACGGAAAATATAATAAGCTCATTTAACTTTTAAGTCTAATCAAATATGTAAGATCTTTTTATACACATAAAATTATAAACCGCATTTTTTTTCACAAAAACAGGTGATTTGTTTGGTTGTTTCTAAAAAATATACCAAAACCTTGTAAATTTAGGGTACGCTATCTGAACGATTCTTCCTACAATACTTTTGAATTATGGGTATACGTCACTATATTAGTAATATCTTAAATATTTAGGCATTTTTTCAAGAATTCGATCTGCTAGTAATTTTTTTAAATAAATAAAAAATATTAAATATATAAATAAAAAATATTAAATCTATGGCAAATTACTTTTGAATGCAACAGGATCACTCGCGTTTTTTGTTACCCTTCGTTAGACGACCTTTGAGTGTGCTACTTTTGCTAGATTAATTCTATAATCTACCTATCTCTATTCCAAACACACACACAGGCATTCATTTCTCTTTAGCACCCACGTATATTAGAAGCCGGTTGCGAAAAAATATATCATTTCTACCTGGAACCAACCATTTGAGGGTTGCCGACTTGCCGCCTCTGTGAATATTAACCGGTATTAAGAGAATTCTGACGGAAAAATATACATATGAAAAAACATACATTTGATTTAAGTTTACGATTCATAAAATGTTAGTTAAGCTTATTTTTGCACCTGCTTAAATATCTGTAATTAGGGTTATTACATGACGTCCCGCTAAAAAAGAAGATGTGTGGATGGCAACCATGTGGCCAACGTTCTTGTTATAATACAGACCCAGATAAAACTACACCAGATGCGAAAGTGCCTATCTAACGCATATATAGCGAATTTATGTGAAGCCTCCTATGGATGTCCAGCCATCTGCGACATAGTAAGAGGTCCAGTTGATATTTTAAATCCGCATGGAAAAGTGCTTGCTCCAGCGGCGATGTCGATAGTGCGAGAGCTTATGTTATTATTTAATTTTTCAAAGATTTATTTCTTATATAGTTTTATTTTTGTGGTTGTAAAATTGCCTGGTTATGAGTGCCTTTATTCACATTGTTCAAGTAGAAGTGGGAGCAATAAATCACTGTTTAAATTACCTCAAGATCCCGTAAGGTATGTTGGTTTTATTATTAACATTTATAATTTTTTATAGTATAAAAATTCAATAATTTTAGATTTAACAGTTGGCTTAAAACGGCTGGAAGGGAAGATCTTTTAAAAAAGTTATTGTAAGTACAAGTTATGCGAAGATCACTTTGAAACTAGATGTTTTGCGGTATCTACAAGCTGTGCGACAATTTTTTCTGGACCAAAGCGCAGATCTGATTTTTTTGTTCGAAGAACCTCCGAAAAAGACCATAATTTTATCAGGTAGGTAACTTTATTGATAAAGAGGGCATTGTTAAAATACCGGTACCGATAATCATATTGATCCCGGTAAGATTGAAATAATCCATCTGCCGTGGCTCAGAGGCAGAGAAAATCAAATCTTAGACGTTACAAAGGTGAACACAGTCATCAATTACGCAAAAAGTTTATTACTATAGTTACGGATAAAATTAAAGAAAATGGAAACGTTAAAGTAATGGTCTTTAAAGACATGAAAATAATTGGTTTTTATCAACAATAAAAAGTCATTTTAAAATACTGTAATGCAACTACCAATTATAATCCAGTCTAAAAATTTCGTATTAAAGTAAAGCAAATATTAGAGAGATAATAAAATAATTAAAAAAATAATAAAACAGTTTATATAATAAGTTTGTGTTGGAGAAGCAGCCATGGTATACATAAAAAATAGCATTTTTTAACAATATATACGCTCATACTAACTCTATAACATAACACTCAGTAACTAAATAAATCCGCTCAACAAATCGAATTGACATACCGACCGGTATTAACAAGACTGTTTCGTCCGAACGTGGGCGTTGGTTTAGCTACCGGTTATCTCGGCCGGATTAGATTCTTATTACTTGTGCAATACAGATAATTGAAAAACGTATTTTCTAAGAACCCAGAACATTTTTTCGAAAATGTTTACAATACTTTTTTTACGGGACGTAAAAGCAGTTTATGTTGCTTCTACATGATTTAATTTTCTCCGTTATAACACGTTATATCAATGCATCGTTTTTTTGTCATTAGATATTATTTATTTTATCTTTGTTTTAGATATTACCCAAAGACCTTGTTTGTTGATGCCGATAATATTACTTTTACTTTAAAAAAATCATAGAATGATGACATTTTACAATGTAATTCCTTAATAAAAGACAGGATATTCTTAAACAACTAGTTACATAATTAATGTTCAGATATTTTTTTATAATTTTGTGTATAAATAAATATATTTCTGAAGGTTAAAAATGTGTTTTTTTCCTAATTTAAACACCATTTTCTGAATAGTGCAGAGCATTTGGCATTTTTTTAAAACACCAATATAATTAGTTTTTCATTTTAACGAAATAAGAGTAAATCAAATTTATATCGCAGTAAAAGTAAAAATAAGGACCTTACAAAACCAGTAACTCACATATTATAATACCTAAATATTCATAACATTTTGTTTCCAAAAAAACTGAATTGGTGCGGATAATGCTATTTTTAATTTATGAATAATTTTTAATATCCAACAAAATTTTTGGTGCGGGCCATACATGTCTCTCGCGCCGAGGCCAAAGAAAATTGAGGCGCTTCTTGTCTAAGTTTCGCATCTGGTGTAAGTTTATCTGGGATACAGAACGCGAACACCTGTATCTCTACCTTTTCGTATTCTCGCTAACTTGGTGATGCAGGAGGAGTCTTTACAGTTTCTGATGTTTTCAGGGTTTAGGGCAATAAATAAAAGCCACTTTAATGTAAAGTTGCCGACGTTTCGACAATATATTTTTAAAAAAGAAAATTAAATATCAATATATTGTTATACAGGGGGGTCTTTCAAAAACATTTACGGGTAATATCTCCGTCAAAATAAAATTTGAAATTTTGAAATTTGGAATGGAAATGGAACACTCTGAATATTATTAGATATTTAAAAAGATCACTTCATTTATATAAATATATCTAGGTTTATATTTCTATCTTACAAAATAGCAGAGCATATTGATAAAAATCGAACCATAAGACGTAATATGTTAGAGAGAATCTTTTAGTAATATATGGTATTTCAAATATTTGTCTTGGAGGTTTAAGACAATAAATAAAAGCTCCTTTAATGTGAAGTTTCCGACCATATATTCGGTCTTTCAAGGTTGAAAAAAGAAAACAAGAAACAAATTTTTTTTTTCTCCTTAATAACTATTACATAATATGGAATACTGCTTATTTATAGTTATATAAAAAAAATCTCTTGATGATAAATGATAATATAATATAAATAATAATTAAAAATAAGCGTTTTCTGTCTCCTACATATCTCATGTGCATATTTTGTTTGCATGCTAATCCGAAAAACAAATTTATTTTTAGTATCAAAAATATAATACCCTATATTTTCAGTAAGTATTAGATTTTTCGTTAGCATTTCTTCAGATTTACCAAACCTAGGAACTTTTTCATGCTTTCTACACATTTTTTTACTAAACGCGCAGTATTTTTTTACGCCTAGCGATTTTTTAGCATAAGCTTGTGTCATTGAGGGAGATTTCATTCGAAAAACAAAAAACGGCATATTTCGATACTGATATGTGAAGTTTAGATGTAACTTTGGAGAACTTCGTAAACCATCAGTTCAAAAAATCATCAAGCTCTACAGAACCATACAAATATTTTACACAAATGTGCTCCAGCTATAAAATTGACAAAATTGGTTTTGATACATTCTATATAGTTGAGTCCACATCCGACCCATCAATATACCTATCTTGGGTCTTAATTTACATGACATCATCATATCAAATGAAACATTTTCAGATATCGTGAGTTCATTATCACACATCTTTAGAAAAGCAAGCGTGTATATTCTGATTTGTAGATAGTATATATAAGATATTTTTTATTCGAAACTCTCCAAGTTTAAATATCGATCTAGAATTGCTCCCGAAAACGCTTTTTACCTCATGCGAAACAGGTCAAATGTATTGGCTATTCTGTTGATTCATATTTATGTTAAAAATGTTAAGAGAGTGAATGATAACAAGCGAGTTAAACAATCAGGTGAAAACTTAGAGCTGATGTGAAAACACCAATCTGAGATCGGTGAATAATAAAAATAACAATTTTGATGCTAATGTAAGAACGAAAAACATAAAATAGAATAGAACAGAAGCTTTCACGGCTTTGGTCAATTAAGAAATCATCGTTCTTAGGATTAGACCGTGTCAAATTGGAATTACTACCCGACGTTTCGCCTTCGATTGCACCATGCATCTTCAGGAATCTTTACTCCACGAGATCTGAACACTGAATAAATTCATTCAGTGTTCAAATCTCGTGGAATAAAGATCCCTGAAGATGCCTCGTGCAACTGAAGGCGAAACGTCGGATAGTAGTTCCAATTTGACACGGTCTAATCTCAAGAACCATGATTTCTTAACATAAAATAAAAGTTTGGTGTTTTAAACCCTCTTTTTCATCCTGACTCAAAAACACAGACAAACGGTCAGACAGACAGACACACAAACCTCATACACACAGACAGACACAAAAACAGACACATCAACCGACAGACATATAATATAGCGATTTGTTTAAGGTTTATTTATCAGACAATTGTTAATAATCGCAAAAATGTACTTGTACATTTAAGAACGATCAACAAGAACTCCCCAATATGCTCTGGAGCTCCTTTCCACATTTAAAAAATAAAATGTGTCAATTCTCAACTTAAAAGTGCATTCAATCAAAACGTGAGATACACGTAGATTAAAAAAAAATACCCTCTAAATAACCAACACGTGTGTGTAGTTTACATAAGAACTAACACAAAACGACAGTTTTATAATTTAAACTCCATGTACTTTAAAAACCGATTTTTGGGAGCTCACAAGAATTTAAAAAAAAACTTAATATATACAGATAGACTAGTCAAAACGCAGGATTTTAGTTAATGATATATTTTTTTTGAGTAGTAAGTCTATAGTTACAAAAGTATATGTTTTTGAAATTTTTAGGAGTCATTATTACAACCACAACTCTCCTCTCTTTTGGTCGTCTATATTATGTTTTAAAAGTCAAAAGTAGTAGGGAGTTTAGAATTGTAGAATTTTAAAAAATGTCATACATTTAGAATTTTCATGATTTTTTTTATGTATTTTAGGAAACGAATTAAAGAAATGTCAATAACATCATATTTTTAAACTATGGTATCCTTTGTTAATTTATAGATTAATTCTATATAGTTTTAATTGATAGGAAAAAAATATCTTTTAAATATATTACCTCTGTATTTTCCTACATTTTAGATATTATAATGTGAATTGTATATATTTATTAAAAAATGTAATAAATTTGAAATATTTTAAATGCAAGTTCGTTTAAATTGCTGAATCAATGTTCCAAATCTCCACGTTTTGAAATTTCTATTTCCTCCAATACAGTATAGTTTCTCCCTTTTTCTACATTGAAATTTTATAATTTTCACTGCATAAGACCTAGCTCTTAAGGCTGTAAGGAAGTTAATACTTTTTTGGGAAATGTATGCATCGATTCGCTATTCAATTCATATCTTTCTTATTAATCATAGTAAAAATACGTTTTTTTTAAGTAAATAATCAGAAAAATACGCCCGTTAAGTATATATAAAAAACGCGTTGCGCGACGTGCGGAAAAAACGCGTAAATTTTCCTGAGCGTAGTATAACGCACCGCGCCAGTAATACGCTAAGCATCGCTAGATAAAACCACCGTCTGACATCACGAGGGCTCGTGTAGTCCGCATATTCGGTCCACCGACTCGAAGCTCTGAACGAAGACAAAGGAACAGGAGGATATTTCGCACCAGACCGCTCATCCTGCGCACGAGCATTATTGAGTGGGAAAAGGCGTTGGCTCCATATTACCGTACTATTGTTCTTGGGAGAGTCTACTTTAAAACTTTCCTAATAGGAAGCCATATTACTTTTTTGATTAGATATTAAAATATTCTCCATACATTATACAGAGTGTTTCGGGAGGAAAGGGAAATATTCTTAAAATGTGTTTAACAGGTCAAAACAATTCAAAAATTATGTATTTATAGGTCCGTAAATGCTTAGTTTCCGAGATGCAGGGTGTAAAAAAATATTTTAAAAAATCCGTTTTTATTAAATATTTCGGAAACGATTTCAGATATGAAATTAAAATTTTATATGCGTTTCTATGACATAAAGGGCCATCTTTTGGAACAAAATTATTTCTAATAGTTTGGCCAGTGGCGTAGGTGACAACATATAGTGAGATATTTTTCACGGAAAAAATTGGACGCCACAACTTTAGAATTAATAACTTTTTCTTAATTGGTAATATGTTCTAAAGGAAACAGGTATCTCTATTTTTTTCGTCTGATACATCGTTTTTGAGTAATAATTTAAATACTGCTTTAACACCTTCGCATCCTTAAATTATTACTTCAAATGGTTTTTAACAAGTTGGTGTTGAAATGTCAAAGACAATTCCTGGCTCTTAGGTTGATTTGACATATCTAGTTGCACTTTCATATAATATTAATTATATATAATTAAATAATCGTTACCGAAATATAAAAAAAACGAATTTTTTAAAATTTCTTTTACACCCTGTGTCTGGGAACTAAGCATTTGCGAGCTTATAAATTTATAATTTTTAATTATTTTAAGGAAGTCCATTCATTACTTATTTGGTGAGATATTAAAATGTTCTTCATGGAAGTTTTACATACTGATATATGACTCTAAACTTCGCTTGAAACAGTAAACTACATGGTCGCTTTACACTCTAATATATGACTCTAAACTTCGCTTAGAACAGATATTTTTTGGTAAATAACCGATTATCATATTATTATATTTGTGAAATTCTTGAAGAATTATTAAAAAACATTATTTAATACAAAAAAAATTAGCATGACAGCGTACAAAATTTCTCTTTAAGTTTATAATAAGACGCATAGCTCAACGTTTTGTATAAAATGAAGGTAAAGTACAAAAAAAAATCTTTGACAATTTCAATGAAAAAATATGACGTAAAACCATGTATTTCGGAAATATTCGAGTGGGAAAAAAAAGTATTTGGGGCGCGCTTAACTAATATAGATCGTCTGATGATTGTTTCTACAGATTTGCAAAAATAATCGAATGGGAACCTGGGAAAATTAGCGTTGTGAATTGATGTTATAGCTACATATTTAGATTAATCAAACGCAGCGGTTGACCATGACTTTAGAAAAAGCCTCTCTAAATAACTAACAATTGCTTGTCGTTTATATAACAACTAATACAAGAAATAGCCCAAAGTATTATGATATTTAAAAAAGTTGTAATGTACTATTTCAAAACTAAATTTAACACATCGAAAGTAATCGACATTTGGTGTACTTTCAAGTCCTGCTTTTGTACAATCGGTTACAAATTTAAACTCCAAAATGGTTTAAGAATTTCTGTTTTTGTAGGTATACCATATCGATCAACTATAAAAAGTTGATCAATTTTTGGCAAATCTTGTGTTCTATAATAATCGAAAGAAAGCTTTGTTAATTTCCAAAACATATTTTATAATTTGGAATCCCAGCAAATTTATAGTTTCGTTCAGAATCGCGGGGTTTAAATAATTTAGTTCATCCTTTTGGCTTCAGTAGTGACGATAGGTATGCACTAGTATAGATTTTGCCATGAGACTGATTTGATGTACGTATATTTAAAAAATACTCTCTAAATAACCAATATTTGTGTGTAGTTTACATAAAAACTAACACAAAACGTCAGTTTTATAATTTAACCACCATGTACTCTAAAAACCGATTTTTGGGGGCTTACAACAATTTTTAAAAAATACTTAATATATGCAGATAGACCAGTCAAAACAGAATTTTAGTTAAAAATACAATTTTTTTTGAGTTGTCAGTAGTGAAGATAGGTAAGCAATAGTACAGATTTTGCCATGAGACCGATTTGATGTATGTAGATTTACTTCTATTGCCGGCAAAAGGAGCTCTCGTGCCTAGGCAGAGGCTTGCCTAGTAATATTATGTACGTTATAACACTTATACGTTACAAACTGCAAACTAAGTTAGATAACAATATATTTAACCCAAAGCCAATTGTTAATAACGTCTTTTTTGGAGCTTGAGTCAAAAAAATACTTAGGCAACAATGACAGGTGACAGTCGATCAATAACCCTAACCAATAGTTTGGAAAATCTGACAAAATAAATAGCACCGAAAACATGAGAAAAACTCAAAGCCACAGGTAAGCAATCGGAGAAAAATAATTATCATAACCGACAATCAATAATTGGTCTGTAAGCAGCCAACATAAAATCAAGTAGTTTGCGGACTTTATATATTAATTCTTAGCACAACAACAAATAATGCTCATGGTTTTAGGGTGAAACCTATTTGAAAAACCATTATCCATCGAATACTTAAGAATATACCTCACAAATATATCACTAAAATAACAGAAGCATAATGTAAAAGTAAACAACAGAATCTGATGTAACCTTGCAGAAGTGCATAAAAGGCGACCAAAACAGGCCTAATTACCAATAAATTATGAAAGTAATGTTCCAAACTATTAGTCAACACACAGTGCTTCGGCCAGTATAATATATACCTAGTCGAACATATAGAGAGATCATTTTCAAGACTATCCAATACCATACATAGCATTAGCTGAAACACCATTACAACCTGCTCGATAACTTTGGATGATATGTACATTTGTAAGTATTAATTCAGAATGATTTATGTTTTTTAAATATAAACTTACTATAATATTGGACTTAAAAAGGTTACCCCAATATGATATGTAAGTTTATATTTTATGTTTATGTGCAATGGACCCTGTAATAAAAAATTGGTGCAGTATAAACCTAAGATTTTCTTTTATTTATTTATAGGATTTATTTTGTTTATTGTCTTAGAGTAAATAATTACATAGCCCGGTGCTAACCTGGCACTAATGCAGTAGTATATTTGTTTATTTATTTTAAAATATGCGGGATATCTCCAATACACATAACAATGAATTCAATCAATAAAAACATGACACAAGTAAAATAAAATACCCTGAGTTATGTAGGTACTAGTTGCAAAAAAATATGTTTTATCAATTCCGTCAGTCCGTCTGTCAGTTCGGGGCATAGCTTAAAGACTACTTACTCGATTGACTTGTATAAAAAATTAAGAGTCATATAGGGATGACCTGGTAATATTTTGGCAAAAATTCAAAATGGCGTGAAATGTAAAAAAAATATTATTTAAAAAACTGCTTATCCAATTTATCTCAAATTTTGCACAAACATCAAAGTTTTATCTTGGAATCAACTGGTAAAATTTTGGTACGAATCCAGGATGGCGGCTTAATAAAATATTTAAAAATTCAGCCTGAAAACTATTTAATGCATTGTGTGTGCCATAGCAAATTGTGGTATAGGGCTCAACTAGTAAAATTGATGGCCTAACAAAATGGCGGCGAAATAAAATATTTGTAACCGTGAAAAAATCATCCTCTCAGGTTATACATATCTTCACATTTTAGCGTTCCTAGATGCCAAAAATATGTTGTATCAATTCCGTCGGCCCGTCTGTCGGTCTGTCTGTCGTTCGCGGCATACCTAAAAAAAACAAACCCGACTGAGTTCAAATTTTGACAAAATATTAAGAGTCATATGGGGATGATCTGGTAATATTTTGGTAAAAATCCAAGTATGACAAAACAAAATGGCGGCCTAGTGAAATGTTAAAAAAATTATTATGAAAAAACTACTTATCCAATTTATTTAAAATTTTCCGTTCAAGATGGCGGAATAAGATGTTTAAAAATTCAAGCCTGGAAAACTACTACCACTAGTTAAACTGTGTTACTAATTCAAGATGGCGGAATGAAATGGGGGCCAAATAAAATTTTTGTAATCGTGAAAAAATCACCCTCTCAGGTTTCACATGTCTTCACGGTTTAGAGTCCCTAGATGCCAAAAAGCATGTTTTATCAATTCTGTCGGTCCATCTGTCGCTCTGTCTCTTAGTTCGCGACATAGCTTAAATACTACTTACCCGATTCACTTCAAATTTTCATCAAAAATTAAGGGTCATATGGGTATGCCCTGGTAATATTTTGGTAAAAATCCAATATGGCGTAAGAATGTTATCAAATTTTGTTAGAGTTGTAGTGGTATAAAATTTGGGGTTAAGATCCAGTATAAAACAAGTCTTTTTTAAATTTCGGCATTTCGCAACTAAATTGTTCCATCATCAGGACATATAGGATCCTGCATGAAACCCATATTATATGTCTTTATCTACTCAGTTGGTCCGCATATATTTCCCAGATATTAGGTTTCTAAATGGTTTTTGATAACAATCCTCTTGTGATTATGTTAAAGTGGTGTATCATTTGGGGTTACGATCTAGTAAAAAAAAACAAAAGTCTAGTTTTAAATAGTCGACGTTTAGCAACTTTATTATTGCATCCTCAGGACATATATAGATTCAATATTTTGCATGAAACCTATATTATCAGTCTTTACCTACAACGTTGGTCCGCAGATATTTCCCAGATATTAGGTTTTTAAATGTTTTTCGTTAACAATCCTCTTGTTATGTTAGAGTAGCTTATTATTTCGGGGTTAAGATCCAGTATAAAAGTTTTTTTTTTAAATTGTCGACGTTTCGCAACTTTATTGTTGCATCCTCAGGGCATATATAGATGTAATATTTTGCATTAAACCCATATTATCAGCCTTTACCTACAACGTTGGTCCGCAGATATGTCCCAGATTTTAAGTTTCTAAATGATTTTCGTTAACGTTCCTCTTGTTTTTATGTTAGAGTCTTGTATTATATAGGGTTAGGAAATATCTGCGGACCAACGGAATATGTAAAGACTGATAATATGAGTATCATGCAGAATATAAAATGTATGTGTCCTGAGGCGCAACAGTAAAGTATGCTTTATTTTTACTGGATCCTAACCCCAAATAATATACCACTCTAACATAACAAGAGGATCGTTAACGAAAACCTTTTAGAAACTTAATATCTGGGAAATATCTGCGGACCAACGGAGTAGGTAAAGACTGATAATACGGGTTTTAATTTAAGATGGCGAAACAAAATGGCTGCCAAATAAAATTTTTAAAAAATCAACGTAAAAATTCTTGGTCATCTCACTTCAAATTTTGCAGAAAAATTAAAAATTGAATTTATTTTAAATTATGCCCAAAAGTCAAGTGCGGCATAGGTAGAAAGAAAATGGTAAAATATTGGTAAGAGTCCAATATGATGGGGCAAAATGGAGCCCAATAAAAATTAAAAGACAGTATACGTAACACATATATACTGTGACACTTCACTATTCCTAACAAAAGCAAAACAATCATAACGAGGGAAGTTCCGGGTAAATAGAGAAGGTGTGATATCAATTGTATCCATAGATATATTGTATACATTATTAATCTTGAAATGAGAAAGGTGCAATATACTTAATATAAATTCAACCCCTTATAATAATTAGTTTAGGTATTGCTTCCGTATAGTGATAGGTCATGTTCTATTTGTAATTATAATGTAAAAATCATGCCTATAAGAAGGGGAATTCAGAGGTAACCTTAAAAGACTACTCATAACCCTTATGGAAAACCGGCTTCAATCAAATTCGTTAATTTTTCTATAGTAGTGTATATAGTCCATAGTTTGGCCCTCCTTTAGGAAATCTTAATGCAATAAATAGATAAAATACTAGTTTTAAACTCATGTACCAACAAGATTTGGTTAGAATGACTCTGTTTTAGCACTTTTAGGTTGTCTAAAATGTACTTTCCTGGATATTAATTTTAAGTATCTAAAGTGCATAATGCAAAATATTGGCACAAGATAAAATGCACAGAGTTTTTCCATATATTTAGACGGCACCTGCAGCATTTATTTTAAGAGAGAAAACCTTAAATGTAAAAGTTGTAGGGTTTGTTCTGAGTCGCCAAGATTCGTTACCAGAAAAAACAAATGAACATCGGAAATTAACTCAATGAGCATCAACTTTGTTATTTTAAATCAAACACCCTGTAGCATTTTAATTTTAAAATTCTACATTTATTAATATTCTAGTTTCTCTAGTGAGAAATTGAAATATTAATTTTAATTTGCGCTCGTTTTCGACGTTATTACACAACAGTCACAACCCTGGAATTAAGGAACCATGCTTTCCCTGCATACCAGACATCGCCCATGTCGTCACACACTTTCGAGCCCATTAGGGAGATATCTTGTTTATGTTTACTTTCTAATATTAATGTTAAGCTGATTAGGCTAAGCCTTATAAATATAAGACCATTAATGTGTTATAGTCAGTAGTCAGTATCAATACAGAAAGCTTCGTGTAAAGTAAAGTTGTTTCTTTTTAAATTCGGAATCCTTAATTGGCGCTGCGAACAGGATTACTTCATTGGCCCTATATCGTGTTTCGTTGTGGTCAAGAGTCTTTAGTAAAAAAGTAATTCACTTTTTAATAAGAAGAAACCAAAAGAAAATACTCGAAGCTACTACAAGACTACCACTAGACACGGCGAAAAGGGAGAGAAGAATTGGTCATATTTGCGAAGTCCCCGATCTTCCTGCACCTTAGTATTAGTTTTGTAATAATATTTAAAAGAATTAATATTTATTTTTGCCTACTTATAAACTTTCATAAATCTAACGTCTCACTAGTGGTATATTTTAGTAGTACATTTTTAATACAAAGATTATCAATATTTAATGCTTCGCGATTTAGGTAGGGAAATTAAGATTCTAATTAATTCTACAGAAAACAAAATGCAAGGAAATAACACGATATCTTACAGTGACATTCGAGTCAAGTTTAATTTCGCTAAATGCATGGTCCCCCGAATACTTTGGAGGCTCAAAAGAATTAAATTATTTCCTAAATAATGCCAGAGAATTTTTAAAAAAATTTACGTTTACCGACGAAGTGCTTTCAAATTATTTCTTCCGATATGTTATTTCACAAGTTAAAGGAGAGGCTAGAGATACAATAATTTTATATAATCCCAAAACCTTTGACGAATTAAAAACATTATTATTAAATAAGTATAAAGATCCACGTAGTGAAGAAAATCTCTTAACTATATTAACTACCAGTTTTCAAAATCACAATCAAAACTTCGAAGAATTTGCATTAGACCTTAGCCAAAAATTACACAAATTAAAAGAAAACGCTCAAATAGAATACTCTAATGAACCTGCCTTTTTGCAACTAAAATACAAAGATTATGAAAAGCAAGCCTTATACGCGTTTATATCGGGTTTAAAAGAACCATATTGTTCATTTGTAAGGCAACAAAACCCTGTTAGCCTTAATACATGTGTAAATATTTGTAGGGATTATGATAATATTCAACCTCAGATTAATTATAAAAACTTTTTGCGACAAAAAGAAATTCATTTAAAAATCCTTTGCCAAATCAAAATACCCCACGTCATGTATCCCCAAATAATTTTTCGTTTAATAATCAATTCTTGCCAAACCAAAATGCTTCACGCCTCAATATATCCTCAAACAATCAATCTTCTAATAACCAATTCCCTAGAGGTCTCGTATTTAGACCTCCGCAAAGGAATTTTGCTTCAAATGCTCCACCTTTTCAAACAAATAAACAAAATGTATTCGCGCCACAGAATAATGCGCAACAATTCCCTAAACCGACGGCTATGTCAATTACTTCACGTAATACTATACGCTCAAATTTCCAGAATAATCGTCCTCACAATAATAATTATAACCATTTCGCTAGACAAGTTACTTCGCATTCCGGAATTATTATTGAAGAAATACATAATACTGAGGAAGAACCTCAAGATCAAAATTTTCAAGAAGAAGCCCCGATACAAGAATCAACTTAAACTTAATAATTATACAAATCAAACCCGTTTACCCTTTATTTTTAGTAGTAAATATAATATAAATATTCTCATTGATACAGGCGCTTCATGTAATATAATGAACCCTAAAGTAGCTTTTAAGTTATTCCCTAACTCTATATATCCACATAATTTCGAAATTACTACATGTCATAAAACTATTAAAGGTCAACGTCACGTCCAGTCTGACATTGAACTAAGTCCTGATGATATCGACGAAATACTAAATAGTAATCTTGGAAATTCAAATTCAAACTTACTCGATGATCTACCTTTAACGGATGGATTACGTCTCTCGAATGACGATAAGGATGATGACATCACTGTGCATACATCTGAGGAGAACCCTATATGTGGTCTCACTTATTCAGACAAAAACTTATACACTTTTAACAGTTACATAATATTTAAATTAGACGATTCTTACTCCGTAAAAAAATTAGGTAAAAACTCTTTCCAAGTTACCTTAAGACATGGTAATGAGGAAAATAATATATTAACATTTATCAAAGAATATATAAACCCAAATTTAACATACGGTATTTATTATGACGAACAGATACTCGAAAGTAAAATAATTAAACTTATCAAAGAACATTTTGAAAAATTAAAATTTGTCAATGCTGTATTTAAACCAATCCTCTTAGATAAAAATAGGTTTAACGAAGAATTAACTCTTTATCATAGCCAAACTCACAACGGTATTAACGAAACTTATAATCACTTTCAAAAACTTGTATATATTCCAAATATAAAAAAACTTATAACGAATTATATAAATAAATGTCAAATTTGTCTAATGTGAAAAGATGAAAGACACCCCTATAAAACACCTTTTAAAGGTCCCCTAATCGCTGAAAAACCTTTTCAACATCTGTTTATAGATACTTTTAGCATTGAAAATGAATATTTCTTAACTATTATTGCTCTCTTTAGTAAATATGCACAAGCATACCACATTGTCTCTAAAACGGCAACCAATACTTTAACCAAATTACGTCATTTTATGACACTTCATAATTTTCCAGACCAAATTCGACAATCATACGATTAAAGAATATCTCAAGTTACATAACGTTGACTATCACGGCACTTCTTCTATGAATCCCAGTTCATTATTACCTTTAGAAAGATTCCATAGCACAATAAAGGCGAAATTACGCATTTTACGTCAACAAAATAAAGACGACCACATTAAAGATCTAATGATCACCGCAATTTTAATTTATAATCAGAGTGTACATTCGTCCATTAATTTTACACCTTTTTCGCTATTGTACGGCCCCTATGAAAATTTAAATAAACATTTGATGGAAATAAATGAAAATATATATGAACATTATAACGAAAAACGTCGTAAAGAAATACTCCCCAAGGCTAGTAAAACGATAGAAAAAAGAAATAAAAATACCCCTGAAAATAATGTCGAACTTAGTGAATCAATATATTTAAAAACTTCTACTCAAAGAGTTAATAAAACTCCTCCTTTATATCGTAAGATAGACAAAATTCAACAAGAAAAGAAAATAATTAAAATTTCAAATGAACCCCACTTAAACTTCCGTTTGAGAAATGCCAAGGCTCAAAGACGACAATTTTTTTTGCAGGACTACGACAATCCTCCTGATCCCAGGGATGGTCAACAGCCAGGAAGTTCTAAAGATTAAGAATGTGCCATATATCCAAGAAAATTTAGATTTAGCATTCCTTGTAAATTATTATCATAAGACTATTTTCATATTAATTTAACTTCTATTAATAAGAATATACAACGCTGCGAAGTTCTAAAGATTAAGAATGTCCTTGTAAATTATTATCATAAGACATATTTTCATATTAATTTAACTTCTATTAATAAGAATATACAACGCTGCGCAACTAATACTTTTCTATTAGAATTAAAAGTTAACAATAAGAATAATACACTATTTAATCGTTTAGAAGAATCGGTAAAATCACTTCGCGAAAAATATAAATTATTAATACATCAAAGAAATAAACGTAGTTTGTTTAATGGCTTAGGTACAGCTATTAGATATGTTACTGATAATTTGGATCAGAATGATTTAAGAGAAATTATGGCAAATATGCAAATTCTACGAAATAATGAAAATAAGAAAAAAATTCAAAATAGCAAAACTTTGTCTCTACTGTATTCTTTAAATAAATTCTCCTGTTGGAGGCATATAAACTTGAAGCTTTTAAATTCAGGGCAAAAAATAATTAATATTATTAATATTGCTCGCTGCTATTCCCTTTTTGAATGCAACATATCTCAGAAATTCGCGTTGTCAATATGGACCTGAAAATAGGGATTCCAAATACCGAAAGTTTATTATCAAAAACTACCCGAAGATCCTTAATGAGTTCAACTTGTACAATTTTGCAATTATTTATATAATATTCATAGGGCACAGCATTTGGAAATTTGTAACCATCCTGTTTCTAGCATACCAATTGTTAAATCGGTTAATATCTTCTTAAAAATGTATACTATCAGCATTATTACTATTTTCTTTATAGATTTCGAAGACATCGGCATACAAATACATTTAGAGAGACAAACATCATCATCATTAACATATAAATTAAAGTAACGAAGCGAGATGGGAACCCTGGGGGACACTAGAAGTAATGTCTATGGGATCAGAGCCATATGCCTGCCTGAAATATAAGATTTATTCTATTCTAAAAACAAATCACGCATTACATACCCATCCAACTTACTTCAGAGAATTTGATGGTCTAATTTATCAAACTCATATACCAACAAGATTTGGTTGGGATCACTTTGTTTTGGTTGTTTTGGGTTGGGTAAAATGTAGTTCGCTAAATATTAGTCTTAAGTATCTATAAAATAAATCGACCAAAAATTTAATTATAAATTATAAAATATAAAAATGTTTCTTGTTGAAAAATATACTTATCACATTGAGAAAAATTGTTTTAAATCTATTTGGTTTGTAACTCTTTTATATTTCGTTAACTATTATAGATAGAAGAAAACTTTAAAATAAGAAGAAATATTCCTTACTACGAGTCCATTTTGCGAGGATATTTAAATTTCAAAGAATGCCCCAAAAACGTACAAGGTGCAACTTCAGGTTTTTTTTAAATAGACCAATATATTTAGATTTAAGGATTATTATATAAATCCTTTATTTAACGTAACATTTATCAAAATTCGACTGTTTTTATGATATGGACATTTAACACCTGAATATTTCTGTCTTTGTGATCAAAATCAACTTGAAGGAAAACGAATTACACATTTTATCCAAGTTTTTTTCTAGCTCGTGGTACTAGTTTTAGGTTACTAAAGAGTAAAATATCTGGTTGATATGCATGTTAATTCGGTTAAGCTGAAATTTGATATTTGTATAATTCATTTTAGTTTAAGTTAAGCCGTTTACATGTTACAGTACCTCGAAATCTTGAAAAAAAAAATTTTAAACTTCAATTCACATAAACAATTGAATTTGGAAATAGAATTTATCTTATAAAAACATGTTGTGATCTGGTATAAAGTTGTCACAAATAGCGTCAATTTAAAAAAAAAATTCGATAGAATTATTCTTAAATAAAATTATTAGAGTGGTGCAGCCATATAAAAAACATTTTTATATATAGTGGATCCCTCGTTGATTTGTTTAAGGAAGTTGTCGTGTATAATAATGGAAGCGAAAAGAAAGAAGAAGTGGTCACAATCAAATTTGGCAGAAGTTGTTAAGTGGTTGACAATGAAGGAAAAAGTGATGAAAGTTTTTACTTGCCATTAAAATACCCAAAAGATAATAATTTGCTAAAATACTTGAAAACGTTTAATATTTTTAATCAAGATCAGATCGAAGCAGAATGTTTAAATATAATGTAGTTGCATGAACCTTCTGATTTACAAAAGTACAAAATCTTCAAAATAAGTGAAGAAGAAAATATATTGCCGATTTACCTCCCAATGAAATGCGGTATGTAAATAAAACAAGTGTGATACCTGTAAAAATTGAATCTGTAAGTTATGTGGACAATTAACATCTTCAGACATAAAGGTTTTAGAACTAAATTCACATTTTATTGTTACAGATGTCGAGAACAAGAACCATTAACAATGTTTGAAAGATTAATAAATTCTATAAATGAAATAATAGATACTAAAAACAAACTAGTTGCAACCAAGTAAAGTCTAATTGTAAGATGGAAAACTAAATTTCACTTTTAAAGCAATAAATTGAGAACTTAAAGAATAATTAATAAATGTTACATTGATAGAGGAAAATCAATTGAAGTACAGCGATGTGTTTGTAAATCAAAAGAAAACTTGCAATGAAATAGTGGTAGTAAAACCAAAAAAAAAACTCAAAAAGAAGTGTCCAAAGGTCAAAATTTTGAATCTGGTTAAAAAGATTATAAGCAATGATGATGAATGTATGAAAAAAAATACAAAATAGTATTACTTCACAGGATACAAAAAGAAAATTCAGAACGATTAAACGGTTTAAAAGGAAACAAGGAAAAGAAAGTACAATAATAGAAGTAGATACAGATACATACTGCATAATCAATAAAACAGAAAAATTGTCCATTGGGTGAAAATCATACAGGTTTTTTAATCATATAAATATTACACCATGTTATAAGTGTCATAAGTTTGGCTATATTACAAAATACTGTAAATCTATAAGAGATGTTTGCTTAAACTAAATATGCATCTGTGGTTCTTAAAGTACCTATGCTGAATATGGACATGCAGTATATGATAAGAAATGTGAAGCTTATAGACGAATATACAGAGAAATGGACCAGAAAAATCAAATACTCAAATGCGTTCCCCAGTCAAAAATAACAACTAATGTACGTAAAGATACAAATATTTCCTGTTCAGATTACAGAACTGAGTTTAATAATAAATGACTGGAAACCTGCTGTTGTTTGTCTGTCAGAAACAAGAGTAACATAGTGCACTAATGATCACGACATTAATTTAGATGGTTGCCGTTTAATTAATACGGCATCAGTAGGTATACTGGAGGGACAATAATATATGTAAACATAGAATTAAAATCGAAAATACTTTAAGAAAATGTATCAAAAAACTTAACAGGAGTCGAAATTACCATACAAAGTAAATAGTTTTTAATATCCAGCGTATACCATTCACCTGTTGGGAGGGTCACTGAATTTATTACTTATATTGAAAATACATTTGAAGAATATACATTAAAAGGGGTACACTTATTTTTGTAGGAGCCTAGAATGTTGATATGCCAAAATCTACTTTCTGCTCCAAAAAAATGGATAAGTGAATATGGGCTTTTCCAAAATGTTTCTGATTTTATCACGGTTACAGATCAAAGTGCAATAAAAGTAGATTTAGTAATTACAAATGATAAAAAATTGATACCATGTGTGCAGTTAACGCTAAAAATATTTGATCACTCAATTATAACAATCAATGTGATAAAGCACTTGAACCAAAGTAATTTTGTAAAGGTTTATAGAGACTGAAGGCAATTCAATAAAGTAGATTTTCAGGTTGAGAACTCCATGGATTGAAAACTGTACAGATGTCAACAAAATCGCGGATCAACTGGTTAAACAAAACATGCTCCAATTACACAAAAAGTAATAAAACATAAATGTGCTGACAAGAAGTGGTGGACACAAGAAAATGATTTAAACATTTAAGAAAGAGATCGACCTATAAAAGAGCTGTTATTACAGAAAAAGAAGATATTGGTCAATACAAAATAATAATGCATTCAGAACCTAAAAGTAAGCATTAAAAAGCCTACCTTAAAACAACAAAAAGATGTAAAATATATAAAACAGGCACATACAGCTACATAATTAGGCAAACACTAAAGAAAGGTTATGTCTTCCAACAACAAATAAATAAAAATATTGGTAAGGATCGAACTCTAAACTTCTGTTCCCAGATAATTTACGTTACAGAACTATAGATCACTCGGCTATCGTCCTACTGAAATAATGATGCGAGGTATGGGATATTTGTTTAGTTTCTAATTTAAATTATTAAAAATCAGTCAAGAACTGGGCTCTTTTTGGCTCTGGTTATCTCCATCTTTTCTAGTAGGTCTAATTTTCGACCCTTCGGACATTCGTATAACAGGGAGACATTTTCAGGCAGAGTAAAATTATGTTTGTTGGAAGTAAGTGAGTCGCAAAAGCTGATCTAGTTGCAGTTACATCTGAGTTCTTATATGTATTAACAAGGCTCAAGTGTTCCTGGACTCTGGTCGATATTTTTCTCCCCGACTGGCATACATAGATCGCAAAGCAATCTCCACAGCTGAAAACGAGTATGCTCCGGATTTTGAAAGTTTTTCAGTGTTATCTTTAGGTTTAATTAGGTGGTATTTTATAGTATTAATAGTTTTAAAAGCTATAGAAAGATTAAGATTTTAAAAAAATTTGGCTAGCTGTAGAGATATGTTGCCGAAATAAGTTAGGCAACCATATTTGTTGGTGTACCCGTTTGATTTGGGGTGCCGTACATAATAAGAGAGTTTGTATTTATTAAAAAATTATATAAACTAGTTTATTGAGGAAATAGTCAGGGTAACCATCGTTAAATGCGGTTTGATTTATGATTCCTAATTCCTTGTTAAAAGCATCTCTAGACGGTAGCCGAGTGGTCTATGGTTCTGGAACGTAAATTATCTGGAAACCGAAGTTTACAGTTAGATCCTTACCATGGACAAAGTTTTTTGATATCATCAGATCCCTATTTGTTTGGCATCTGATGATGCCTATTTGTTTGGCAAAACACGTGTAATCATAGCACTTTTTTAACTGTATTACACCATTTGACTGAAACCGAGACGTTTTTTCCGCAATTATTAAACCAGGTCTCTTAAAGATGTTAGGGACAAATTTCTTCTTCCTAACAATGAGTAAATTTAAATTGATTTCGTTTACAGAACTCAAAACATAGTAAAAAATCTCAAAAAGAAAAAAGTAGTGTAGATAGAATAACAACAGAGATATTGCAAAAGTCTTTGAAATTGTTGGAAACAGATTTTTGCAGTTGATTAATACTAATTTAGAGAAATTTCCAAGAAATTGGAAGAAATCTACATCGAAAGAAAGCAAATACAAATCGGTGTGAAGAATTGCATCCAATAAATATGGTTACAACATATGAAAAATTATTGGAAGTAATAGTAAATAAATAGTTTATAAGTTATTTTGAAAAAAAGAACCTACTGACTATATATCAATCAGGGTTTGGAAAAAATAATTCATGTGAAAGTGCACTTCAGACAATATTGATGAACTGGAAAAGTGATTTAAGTAAAAAAAAAAATAGTTGCAGAGGCGTTTTTGGAATTCCGTAGAGTATTCGAAACTACAGACCAAACATTGGTTTAGAAAAGTTAAAAAAATATGGTATTAAAAACAACATGTTTGATTGGTTCAAAGACTATTTAAATCATCAGGTATCAGGAGACATTTGAATAGCAGTTTTCAAGACTAAAAGAAAACTTGTATAGGGTCCCAAGGCCTGTGTTAGGGTCCAATTTGTTTATAGTTTATAGTGTATGATGTAAATAGTGAAAATAAAGAGTTGACAGTAGTGTATAAATGGCTAAGACAAAATGATTTAAGTCTAAACTAGTCTCCGTCAGATATATAATAATGTTGCTTTAAAAAACAATTCAGTGTTACACGTCTTACGCCCTTACCCTTACTTCACAAAACACTTTGTTGTGTTTGCTCGCTTTTCCCTTTCTTTAATGTCTCGTGATATATGCTGCGAAACCTATTATTTCAGACTCAAACACAGACTCGATCTCAAGGAGTCCTCGACCCTCGTCCTTTCTCTTGATGTATAGCCTGGACACATCGGCTCTGGGATGATGGATTCCACAGATTGTTAGTTGTTTTCTTGTCTTCTGTCTATCTGTTTAATTCCACTCCTTAGCCAGTTAATTATTCCAAAACTGTAGCTTAAGACAGGTACAGCTAATGTATTTATTGCTGTAATTTTATTTTTGCACATAGTTCTGACTCCAGGATACACCGTACTCTGCGTTTGTATTCATTCCGCAGTCTGATTTTGGCATTGTGCATACCTATGTGATTAGTCTCTTCCACTCCTAGGTATGTATATGTTTCACCAGCTTCTAGATTCCTGTTATTATTATTATTATTATTATTATTATTACGTCTCACAGTATTCCTGTGGTTGTATTTTATACTGACGGGATTATACCAATTCAGTACAAAAAATAAAAATACAAAAAAAAGAAATGAAAAAAAAAAAACAATTGTGTATTAAGAAATGATCTAACGATGCTACATGTTTTCAATATGATCGATTTTTGGATGTTCCTGTGAATGTCTGTATTAAGTCCTAATTAAGCCAAATGCGGTGTAAACGTTTTTGGGGTGAAACCTGTTACTGATATGACGAGAGGAACAATGATATTATGATTATTATTATTATTATTATCGAAATTGGCAATTAATTTCTCAACCAATGTTGGGTTCCAAGCCCATCCCGGATGCATGCATCAAGGAGTGGGCTGGTTTCTATTAGTTCTATGTATTGTCCTGTAAGAATTTTCCCACTATGTGGCAAGTAGTGCCTTCTGGATGTAGATGAAGGTGTTAGAATGCAGTCCTATAATTTTCAGGTTCTGTTCTGGCGTTTTTGGAATACTCCAGTTGATGATACGATGATCGGTATTACATGAACTTTACTCAGTCGCCACATCTGCTGTATCTCGATGGCCAGTTCCGCATATTTGCCTTTTTTCTCTTGATATTTATCCAACACGTTGTTGTTGTTGGGTACAGCGACATCTACCAAATAAGCTGTCTTTGCTTCCTTATTTAACTGTACCACATCATGCCGATTATTCGTCACCCGTCTGTCGGTGATAATTGCCCGGTCGTAGTACAGTTTGAAGGCATTATTTTCAAGCACTGAACTTGGTTGGTATTTATAATAAGGCACACAGCTGTTCAGGAGCCTGTATTTATTGGCAGGCTTTTGATGTATGATGTTACACACCTGGTGGTGGTCCGTGTTTGCCGATGGGCAGATGTGGTAAGTGCAGCTAGATGTTATATGCTGTATAATCTCGGATCTCTCGCTACATTTTCGGCACTTATCGAATCAACCGGTCTTTGTTGATGAATTTCGTGTATTAACAATTTGGTTCTGTAATGCCGTTACAAATCCTTTTGTCTCTGGGAATAGTTGTTCATCCTTCAGCCACCTATTGGATGCTTCCTTATCTATGTGTGACTGATTTAAGTCATTGTGATGTCGACCATGCAGTGCCATTTGAGACTACAACTCTTGCTTGTCTGAAAGTGAGTTTAGAATGATTTGGTCACTTGCGAGATTTGAGAGGAGAGTGCGAGTTGTCACTTAGGGTCATTATGCGGCGGAGCCTTGATGTTTGTGCCTTGTTGGTGAAGAAATTTCTCAATTTTTGCAGCTGCGGGAGTGCGAATTGGTTAAGTCCTTGGGACCTTCCACCTTTTCTTCGTGGTGAGATCATTCGGAAAGTTGATGACCTTGAGTGGTGTGACTTGTACTTGGTCATCATTAGGCGAGTAGTTCGTTGTAGTCCCTCCAGCTCCATGTTAATCTATTTCAAGATTCCTAAACTGTAGGTCAGCATGGGCACAGCATAGTTGTTAATTGCTGTGATGAGATTTCCGGCGTTCAATTCTGTCTTCAGAAGAGCTCGCACTCTTTGAACATACTGATCTTTCAGCTTGGTCTTTCCTTGCTTATTGTGGAGCAGTCTAGTTTGTTGGAATCCTAGGTCTCTTCTTGGTTCGTCGCTAGAACTATTTCCCTATTGGGTAGGGCTACATCACCATTAATGACTTTTAACGCTTTACATTTTTCCATTCCAAATTCCATATGGATATCTTTCGAGATGGTGCATGTCACGTCAATAAGCTTTTTTGTTGATTATGGTTTCTACCATAGAGTTTAATATCCTCCATATACAGAAGGTTCGGCAATTGTCTCTCTTGGCTTTGATGTTGAAGCCATGTCCTGTATTATTGAGCAACGCGGACTTAACGAGTTTCCTTGGTAAATTCCCTATTGCTGTGTATCTCGTCGATAGTAAGAGATTCATCGCCATTATAGATTCTCAGGTTCGTTCTCCACTGGTGCTTGATAGTTGCCAGGAAATTGATGAGCATAGGGTGAATCTGGTATATTCCTAGTACGTCTGTGAGCCAGGAATGTGGTACACTGTCAAACGTATTTTTATAGTCTATAAAAGCAGTGTGTATGTTGCTTTGTTTTTTCTGTGCCTGCTTTTTATAGTCTATAAAAGCAGTGTGTATGTTGCTTTGTTTTTTCTGTGCCTGCTTAAGTACCACAAAGTCGATGATAAGTTGTTCTTTGCATCCTTGATGGTCTCGAATGCATCCCTTCTGTTCCTCGGCTAATAGGTTATGACTGTCAATATGGTGATAGATACGATTTGCATTGCATTGCTTATCACGGATATGGTAAGACCTTGCACATGGTGGGCAAACAGATGATGGGCCTGTACTGGGACGGGTCTTCTGTTCTATTGCTTTTGGGTAGCATAGTTATAGTGCCTAGCATTAGAAATCCGGGGGTTGCCTCGGGATGCTGCATGATTTTGGTAAAATGACGGGCTATAGCTTCATGGAGGACCTCAAATTTCTTATACCAGAAATTGTGAATATGGGCAATTCCTAGCGATTTCCAGTTGCTCGTTCCCTTAATGACCCTAACTTCATCCTTGGTGATAAAGTCAAATTCCATTTGTGGTGTTTGAACAATCACGTTGAGGTTGTATCCATGTAGCATTTCAGTTAGGCTCTTTTGGTTTTTCCCAGATGTTCGACCAGTACTCTGGCAAATGCTCTTTGCTCGGCAATATCTTCCCAGTATTGGTTTGATCTTTGATATTGATATCTCTGTCTTTGATTGGTGTTGAAAAGCCAGTTCTGTCGTTTCCTCTTTGAACATTTCTATCTTCTTAAATATCTTCCTAATTCGCGTCGTAAGTCTGCTGGTGGGGTGTTCATTCTTCCGAAATTCTGTGAGTCTTCCTAGTTCTTGTCTCAAATTGTCAATTGTCTTCTTAAGTCTTTTCTGCCATATGTGTTTTTGCTGGTCTGTAGCTTTGCCTGTTCTGAGAACGCACTCTTGTTTATGCCATCTAAGGACGGCGAAGGCAGAGCAGTAGATGAGTTTGTGGAGCTTCTCAAGGGTTTCATACTCCAAACTAAACTCTGCTAGTATGGTGTTGAAAATCTTGAGGATATTGTGAGTCTCCCGACTAGTTCTAAGTTTCGTGAGCTTAAGTCTTTGAGTTGGATCTATGCCGTTACACTCAGCAACAGCTTTTTGGAGTTCGTTGTATACTGATATTTTTCCAGTGTCTTAGGTATTGTTGGCTTTGTACTTCCTCATCGGATTCCTATGGGGCTATGGGGCCAACGCGTTCGTTCTCAAGTTCAAGCTGCACCTCCCCTTTAAGTTGTTCCAGCAAAAAGTTTATTTCGGGCAATTAATCGCGGTTGGTCAGCAATGCGTTGCTCGGTGATGTTCTTGAGATCCGGTTATTTTTGAAGGAAAGAACTATGAAGGCCAGTATGTCGGTCTCAAATCGGGAGTCCATTTCATAGGCTTCCTTGGCTTTCCAGCCTTCGTGGTCTAAGGATTGGTGACATGCGTCTCCTCAGAAACAGCGAGAGCTGGGCGTGTGGCGTTGGTGGTTGTTGCCACAAGAGACATGTATTTATTTATCTACGTAATTACGTTACATTTTTGTATCACGCTTCTTCCCACGCTAGTCGAGGGAGACCAAGTCACTTAACACACGGAATCCTCTATCTAAATCTTGAGCGTAACAAGAGGTTATGGTGGTACTATTCGTATTCACCCGGTTATTTCGGAAAATGTACATTTTCATTTTACCTACTCTCAGAGATTTTTATACTCCGGGAACGCGGTTTGCTCCTCGGGAAGTCATAGGAAATATGAGGTAAGGGAGAAGATCAGTTTTTGGGGACGGTGAGGAAATAAGAGGGTAAAGGACAGCGGAGAGCTGGCTAGGGTACCTCGGGAGCGCGTGCCTGTGTATAGATAGATATAAAAGCATTTCTCTATACCCCTGAGGGGTTATTATTATTATTATTATTTTTATGTTCTCAGCATGATTGCCGGTTGAGTTAGACAATGGAGATGGAATTCACCTTATTCCATTGTTAAGAATTTGCGTACTAAACGGCAGGTATGTAGGATAACTGCTTTTTGTATTGGTATGTGAAGGCCTATAGGTATTGAAGCCTTTTTCAAGTATGTCTTGAAACGTTTAGACACAACTCCGTCTACTGACATGACGATAGGGTCAACTTGCACACTCGAATGTTTCCACAACCTTTTAATTTGGATTAAGAGTTCCTAATATTTGCTGATCGAAAGTTTCCACAACCTTTTAATTTCGATTAAGAGTTCCTGATATTTGCTGATTCTTGGTATTTTTGGCTTGTGTAATGTTTTGAGTGAGTGGGACAGCGATATCTATAATAAGACCTGTTTTATCTGGCAATATCGAGACGATGGTTTTGAATATTTCGGTCTGTCCGGTACATACTTGTAATTTGGGGTCATTTTCTTTAGAAGGTTGTTGTTAATTACTAGTCTAGTATTATTGAGGTACACTGTTATGTCTTCCCAGGTATGCATCATTGGCCAGGGCTGAACATCCACCTGTAACGTGCTCTATAGTTTCGCCCACGGTGTTACATCTTCGGCATCTGTCTTGGTCGCCAGTTTTAAGTATATGTCTTGCATAATTCTTAGTTTTGATTACTTTATTCTGGATAGCAAGGATAAAGCCCTCTGTCTGCGGGTGTAAGTATCCCTTGCTAAGGAATGTCAGTGAAAGGGTTTTATAATTGGTTTCACCTGTTACTTAGTTTGCTTACCAACCATGCAGGGTTTTCTCCTTCCATCTCTGCAAGATTGCAAGATTGGACATGTAATGTGACTGTAAGTGTACTTTTGGGTCAGTTTTTTTCTCTGTATTGGTTATACCTCGAGGTTGTTCCATACCTACTTACGTGTAGAAATTCTCCTCAGCCAGCTTATATTTTTGATGGGTTCGCCCGGTTGTGCCAATTTTCCCTTGACGGTGCACACGATACCGCACTATATCCAAGTATGTGAGTATTCTCCAATAGAGTAGGAAGTGGGTTCAGAGATAGGCAGAGCAAAGTTGGCTAAACGAATCACCTTGGGACATACAGTTTTTTATTTTTATTGTTGAAATAGAACTTTTTCCTAACCTTAGATCAATTTCCCACATAGACATTGACACCCGTATTCACTAAAAAGGTTTAAATTTAGACCAGGTCTAACTTGACAGTTATAGATTTAAAATGACCTTTTCAACAAATGAACAAATAATTTTTCTAAATGTCGCAATTAAATGACAGTGACATAATCAAAACATAACTGGCGAACTAAGAGTTTTAAGTACCATCGCAACTAGACCTGGACTGACTCTTAAACCTCTTTAGTGAATACGAGGGTGAATGCTTTAGGACGTTTTGTATTAATGGGTGAACTTTATATATTTGTAAGGCTTTCAATACCCAATAATAAGAGATAACAGAGTCGTAGGCTTTTGAGTAATCTATATAGTCCATATACAAGTTTCTGCTCTTAGTTCTAGCCTGTTCACAAATTACTGAATCCATTATCAGTAATTACTTGCATCCTCTTGAATTCCTGGCACAGCCTTTTTATAGTGGTTTATCGTTGATATCATTTATTGAGGAGGTGAAGAGCTTGTAAAACACATATAGGCATGTAATTGGCCTATAATTGTGAGGGCCTATTTGATCTTTTTTTATATAAGATCTAGGTTTCCGACCGTTAGGAATCTAGGCATTTTTTGAGGGTCTTGTGAGATTTGATTTAAACAACCCGTTATGGCCTCGTGGGTGACAACGAAAGTTTTTAACAAGAAGTTCTGGATTTTATCTGGTCGAGCCGCTTTCTAGCTCTTAGTTTTTCTTATCGCCTTCTTAATATCTTCAATACTTACAGTATTCTTCTATTTGCTCTATCCAAGGGGCTTTTAAATCTGCGGTTTTTATTACGTTCCATACCGACTTTCATTATTTTCTATATTAATTGCCTCTTGAGTTTCACCGTTTATGCTACTATAAAATCGTTTTTGAGTTTCGCAAATGCCTTATTTTGTTTTAAGTCCGCTTTGGCTCTGAATGAATCAATTCCCTTGTTAATCTGATTTTCCACGTTGGATCTTTTGTCATATTGTTACTTCGGGAAGCTGTGGTTTATTATTATTATTATTTCTTTTAAATACCGCATGGCATTCGTACTACCTCTCAAAACAGAGGGGAACGTTCACTCATCCCAGATATATCCATATCAAAAGGATTGAGCTCTGATGGGGTCCTTTCCATGTTATTGGGTCCATTTTAGTAATTGGTTTGTAAGTTACCTATAAATTTGCGAACTACTCGGGATGTCGCGAGTAGCACTGCCTTTTGCATGGCCTGAAAAAGACCTTCATTAAGACCAAGCTCCTTGATATTCTGGAACAAGTTTTTTGGTATATCTCTTGTTGCTGATATAATGAAAGGCAGTGTTCGGACGCTCTTCATTATCCGCTGTCTCCTGATCTGTTCCTCTAAGTCACGATATTTTCAAATCTTTCTTGCATACTTCTGAAGTAAATTATGAGTATTCGGTATACCCACCTCTATGAAAGTTGTTTTTCTTTCCCTTTTATCTACAAGAATAAGATCTGGTCTATTATAAATGTTAGTTTGGTCTGTCAAAATAATGCGGTCCCAATAGCACTTGTAAAGATTATTTTCTAAAATTGACTCAGGGTTGTATATATAATATGGCAGAATTTTGGCTAATGTATCGTGTCTCAATTTGTATTTGACATCCCCCCTGTGACATGTTGTGTGGTCTCTGACATCCGACATCTATACCTGCAGCTGCCATTTACCACTATGGTATCTTTCTGATCTTGTATGGCAACTAGGAAACCCTCCGTTTCAGGAAACATCTGTCCCGACGTTAGCCAGTGGTTCGACGCTATGTTGTCGGCGTAATCCTGAGTGACATCATTTAAATGTCTGCCGTGCAGAGGTTTTTCCCTCCAATTCTTTAGTTTCTCATCTACGGATTCGTGATGAGTTGAAACTTGTTGCTCTTTCAGCTGTAAAGGCGTAAAGTGATCCGAATCACATATAATCCTATTTAAGTTAGATGTGCGTGCTTTTTGTTGAAAATAGCTTCGTAGTTTGATGATTTGTTGGTCTAGCTGCTTTAAGATATCTGTTAATCGTCTTCTGCCTTGATGCCGTGGAATTGTCGTATGTTGTAAGTAGAGTTCTGATCTTTCGCTGCAGGTTCTTGATGTCAGTGTTGGACCACTTAATAGTCCCAAATGAATAGCCATGCACGGAACAAGCGTAGGTGTTAATTGCCCTAGACAAATTTTTGCAGTTTTACAAGTTTTGATTTTAGCAATACTCGGTGATCTATACACTGCCCCTGCTTTATACCAAGATATTTGTAGGTATCTCCATGTCGCATCTCAAATCCATCTTCCTGAATCCTTATTATTATGTTGAGACATTCATAAAATCAAAAATGTTATTATTCCTTTATTTAAGGTTTGCTTATGTGAATTGTATAAGAGTAAGTTTGTTGAATGGAAGTATTTTATCAGTTTATTTTTAAACTGTGAAATATATTTTTTAGAAATATTTATAATCAACAGCAAAAGTTATGGTACGAGCGGAGATCAAACCCGCACCTCTGGATCACTAGTCCATCGCTCTAACTAATTGCGCTATCGTACCATTGATAAGCAATTCGTTAGAACTTGTACATGTTCAAAGCCACCAGTATCATAACCATTATTGATTCTGCCAAATATTCTAACCTTTTGGCGCGGCGTTCTTGACTGGATGTCAAATTTGACATCTCTATTGGGTACCGTCCATATTAGTACATATATAATTGTATGTTATGCCCGTATAAGCCAAATTTTGAATAGAAATATTTTATCAGTTTATTTTTAAACAGTGAAATATATTTTTTAGAAATATTTATAATCAACAGCAAAAGTTATGGTACTAGCGGGGATCGAACCCGCACCTCTGGATCACTAGTCCATCGCTCTAACCAATTGCGCTATCGTACCACTTATAACCAAATCGTTACAACTTGTACATATTCATACCCACTAGTATCATAACCATTGTTGATCCTGCCAAATGTTCTAACCTTAAGTTTATAATTTTTCGTTATGCCCGTATAAGCCAAATTTAGAATATTTGGCAGGATCAACAATTGTTGTGATACTGGTGGGTTTGAATATGTACAATGATACGATAGCGCAGTTGGTTAGATCGATGGACTAGTGATCCAGAGGTGCGGGTTCGATCCCCGCTCGTACCATAACTTTTGCTGTTGATTATAAATATTTCTAATAAATATATTTCACAGTTTAAAAATAAACTGATTAAATACTTCTATTCAAAATTTGGCTTATACGGGCATAACGTAAAATTACAAATTTACTAATATGGACGGTACCTAATAACGATGTCAGATTTGACGTCCAGTCAGGAACGCCTCGTCGTAAGGTTAGAACATTTGGCAGGATCAACAATGGTTAGGATACTGGTGGATTTGAATATCTACAAGTTCTAACCAATCAGTGGTACGATAGCGCAATTGGTTAGAGTGATGGACTAGTGATCGAAAGGTGAGGGTTCGATCCCCGCTAGTACCATAACTTTTGCTGTTGATTATAAATATTTCTAAAAAATTCTAAGTTTGTTGTTCCTTCCCTTAGTAAAACTATGTTGGTTGGAAATAATGATATTTTTAAAATTATTCTGAAGAAAATCAGTCAGTAGCGACTCTATTATTTTAGGTATCAACAAGATTTTTGATATTGGTCTATAATCAGAAACAGAATCATTTTTACCAGAATATTTGAAGACAGGGGCAATACATCATGTTTTCCAGCACTCAGGAAAAACTCCACTAGACAGCGATTTATTAAATATTAACCATAGTGGTCTAGACAGTGAGAAAGAGAAGTTCCTTAAAAACCTCGGTGTTAATCAATCAGGTCCCGGTCCCCTACTCAAATCCAAACTGTTCGGGCCCCCCAGAACATCTAAAATATTCACGCTAAATGAAGATGTGTTAAGATTGTCTAGATCAGGGACCTGAACAAGATCAAAATTATTATTTGCATCACTTGGATAGACAGAAGCAAAATGGTTGGCAAAAGCATCTACAATTCCCTGTTCAATCGAGATAATTGTTTCTTTATAAGTCATTACTTGGGAAATGCCATTTTGCTGTTTCTTACTTCTAATAAAATACCAAAATTTTTTAATATCGTGAATACCTTGCTCAGTTTTCCTTATGTAATTTTTGTAATAAAATAAAATCGTTCAATAGCTAAATTTACATTACAGTTTAAAATACTATCCTAATTACTATTAAACAAATATTCAATACTAGCATAAACACATTCATTAAAATTATAGATAGATTCTTTAGAATTCATAGGAATAAACATATCACATATATAATCCTCAAAATACAATGCAGGATGATGACTATCACAGGGAAGTAATATTTTACATGCACAAGAACTAATCACACTTCAACTATTACTAAAAAGCAAATCTAAAAAAACTTTATTGGCACGGAACTTTGTTGATTTGAATAAGATTACAGTATGCTTTAGAGGCAGTTAATTGTTCACCTGCCATGTTATTCTTGTGCGCCTTACTGCTGAAATCAATATCATCTAGGAAGAATAGAGCTGTATACAATCTCCCTCGAGTGAAGTGAAGTATTCAATATGTCCTCAATGGCAAGATATTCTGATTTTTCACAAATACCTTGATCCAGGGTTCTTCATGTCCAGTAGATGATTGATTTATAATCAATTCAAATGATCTGATGTTGTTTTTGATGGCAATAAGCACACCTCCACTTCTGCTTTTGCTTCTATTCAAAGTCTCAGTCTCTTCTAAAGAGGATATAGTTTTGTAGACCTAGTTCTGTATCTGTATAATTGTTGTTTAGCCAAGTTTCTGTCAGAGCTATGATGTCATAATTTGCCAATTGCACATTCAAGGATAAGTTTGTCAGTTTAGTGCGAAGGCCTCTAATATTCTGGTAGTAAAAGGTGATGTTGACAGTGAGTTATTTTGGCTTGGTGGTTAATGAGACAGTATTGGGGGCCTTACTGTGAACTACTGTCACAAATAGCATCCTTTTGTTCTGGTCTTACAGACACTTTAAATGAAGTCCTATAGTTTTGCTTGGATTTAAACTTTTCTCAACAGAGTATATCAATCTGAATGCCTAGTAAATGATTCTTAAAAAGTTTCAATATTGTTTCTTCAGGAAGATTTCTAACATGAAACCATTTTCCTTCTACTGTAGTAGATAAAATACCTTTTGATTTGCCAATACCTCTAACTATTCTGGAATCAGCACTACATATAACTTTAACATCATCGATGTTCTGTGGGGCTAATAATGACAGTTCAGTTTGATGATTAACCGGGATTTTTACTGCACCAGTAATGTCAGATCTGGATAATAAAAATCTGGTCAAGTCTTTGTTCGAATCCTGTATTGCGCCCTGTCTGGTCGCTAAGAAACTGCTCGACAGTATCTAATAAACCTTCCTTCCCGCTGTCGGGATTCTGACTATTTGATTCACTATCTAAGACATCTGTGGACGTTGGTCTCGAGCCAGTTTTGTAATTAAGGATCTTGAGATTCAATTGAATAAATTTTAGGGTTTATTTCATTTAGGTTTGCCTTACATTCAAGTGAGGATTCTATTTTAGCTACCTTATTTTTAAGAAAGGAGATTTCATTCTTCAAACTTTCTACCAATTTTAGTGTTACCGGAAACCTTTTAAACTTAATAGCACAATCTGGGCATAGATGAATTAAGGTTCTTCATTGACTTGGGATGACTCATATCTCTTGAGCTTGTACTTTTGAGCAATTTTCAGAAATTACTTTCCCCCATAGGTCGCAAGGAAAACCAAAAAGATTCGATTTACTTTTCTTGAAAACATATTCAGAGTTACATTTAAAATACTTGCGCCCATGCGGTATTTTTAAGCTTACTGTTGACGATTAAACTAAAATTCTGCCGTTAGCACACTAGAATCGTCGCAACTGTTGAGTATGAATTGGCCACGACGACGGCGCGGCGTTGGAACAAAACGAAGTGCGAGGGAAGTAAAAAATATTATGATTGAATAATGTATTGTTCAAGCTATTTCTGCTCATTTTTGATGATATGTAGGGTCGTGCCTCTTTCTTTACAGGGGACCAACGGACTTAAAATACCTAGAAATAGAAACACAATTTTTATTATAAGAAAAATTGCTTTTCCAAAAATCAGTTGTAAAGTATAAAAGTTATCTCAGCAAAAGTTTTATTGACACAAACTTCACTATTATTATTTTTATTTATTATATCAAGTATTCCTACTACATACAATAAAATACCCCAATGGATAGAAAAACTTGTTTCGTGTTTTCTAAAATCATTGTTCTAAATAATAAAAATGAATAGCTATGTTAGCCTAAACAAAAAGAAACATTTTGTGAAGTTATAGGTATAATATGTTTTTTAACAGTATTTAGAATGCCTTCCTGGAGGGAGCAAATACTTACATTTAGCGACTAAAAAAAGTCCTATGGTTCTGTTAACACAACATAGATGGGCAAGTTCCCTCCTTTTGTGTAACCCAATTTAGTTCCGCACATAGTCATTTAGTATAGTGTCTTTTCAAACATTTTTATTGGGCATCATTTTGTTCCATGATATTAGATTCGTACCAATATTTTACATTTTACCAGTTTCTAGAAATGGCCGCCATTTGTTTCGCGGTTTTGAATTCGTACCACAATTTTACCAGTTTATCTCTATATCACATTTAATACTCGCACACAATTTGAAATTAATACAATAAGTAGTTTTTCAGGCTGATTTTTAAAATAATTTTTTAGGTCGCAATTTTGTTTTGATGTCTTGGATTCGTACAAAATGTTACAAGTTGATTCCTATGTAACACTTGATTTGTTTGCAAAATTTGAGGTAAATTTATCATTGAAAAGTGGTTGTTTTCCTGATTTCGGAAAAGTAAGTTTTACTGTAGCCTATTTTTAAATCTACCGATAGAACCCGAGTAACTGCGCTGAGGCAACCTCAGCGCAATTTTAAAACTGTTTGAGAGTCTTGACTTCGATACCTTGTCTCCTTTATTGGAAGGAGTTTTGATTGACCGTCAGTTTGGTTTTCGGGCTGGAACGTCTACAGAGCTTAATCTGGGAATGCTCTGTCGACCACCTTAGAGAATGGATCTCAAGTTGATACAAGCTATACTGATTTTTCAAAGGCGTTCGGCAGGGTTAACCATAAAGTTCTGATTCACAAGTTGAGTGGTTTTGGGATCAAAAGTTCATTATTCAAATGGTTGGCGAGCTATCTGCCTAACAGAGTCCAGATTGTTAAGGTTGATTCTTATAAATCTCGAGAGATTAAAGTACCCTCAGGTGTACCTCAGGGGTCACATCTCCTATTTGACCTCTTTATCAATGATATTGGTGAATGCTTTAGATACAGCGACTGTAATATGGTAAAGTAACCTGTATCATGTTGAAACTGTTTTAACAAATTTATAAACATATAATATGCTGATTTAGGAATTTACACAATTTAACCACTAAACACAAAAAACGAAAATATACGTAACCATAATATAGAAAACTGGTCTGAATTACATGATAGAGCTTAAAACTGGTAACAACTTATTATCACCGTCATCATTTATTATGATATCTAATCATGATAATTGTGCGATACTTCAGTTGGATATTAATAGCCTGACCGCCTGGTGCTTCCATAATGAACCTCAATGCTGAGAAGTGCCATTCAATGTCCTTTTATCGAACCAGAACAATTTACAGTTTACATACTGTATTGGTGGCATACCACTTCAAGCAGTGACAGAGGTGAGAGATCTGGGACTGTTGTTGGACCCTTGTCCTTTATTCCCCATTACACCAATATTATTTTCCAAAGCATTAAAGCTTTTGGGATTCATTAAAAAATGTACCTCTGATTTTACCTCTATATCAGCAATAAAGCTGCTCTACTGTGCTTTGGTAAGTCCACATCTTGAATATGCGTCTTGCTTCTGGTCTCCTCTCTACAACATAAATCGGAACAAAAGAGCACAACACAATCAACTATTTTGTCTTGTCGATATGAACGTTATTTAAAAATGCTCTAAAATATACTCAACCACAATGTTTTTTTGCCCTTATTTACTTGGCCAGATTGGACTTCATGTGCCATTGTTCAGACAAGTACGTTCCCTACCACAGACCTAGCTTTGGTGCCAACTCATCGACAACAAGGGCTTCTTCACTTGCTAATAAACAGGCAACTGACTGGCTGTGTTCTTCCTTCACACTCTCCAGATCTTTGTATTGTTGGAATGAAGATTTTTTCTTATATTATTTATAATATTAATTATATTATTTATATTTTCTTAATGTTTATTTCGTAAATTTATAACAAAATTTGTTAATGGGCTTTATGCTCGTGAATAAATAAATAAATAATAAATTTGATTTTTAGTAATAATTTTTTTATCATTTCACTATTTTGTTCCGCCATATTGAATTTTTTCCAAAATATTACTAGGTCATCCCCACATAACCCTTAATTTTTACCAAAATTTGAAATCTATCGGGTGAGTAACTTTTAGCTACTTCGCGAACTGACAGACAGGCCGACAGAAAGGGATGCTAAACCGTAAAGATGTACAACCTGGAATTGTTTTGGCGATTGCAAACATTTCATTTTGTCGCCATTTTGTTCCACCATCTTCAATTTGTACCACAGTTTATCTCTATACCACAAATAATTCTTGCACAAAATTTGAAATCAATATATTAAGTGGTTTTTTCAGGCTAAATTTTTAAATATTTTATTAAGCCGCCATTTTATTTCGTCGTCTTGGATTTGTACCAACATTTCACCAGTTGATTACTACATAATACTTGATTTTTTTTGCAAAATTTGAGGTAAATTGCATAAGTGTCATATATTTTTTTAACATTTGACTGTCCGCCATTTTGTATGGACATATGGGGTTGTTGCCAGATCATCCCCATATGACTTTTAATTTTTGACTGACAAAAATTTGATGTCATTCGGATAAATAGTGTTTTAGCTCTGTCGCAAACAGACAGACCGACAGACAAACAGTCCGACGGAATTGATAAAAGATATTTTCCGGCATCTAGGAACCCTGAACCATTTTGAAACTAAATCCCTCCAAGAGGTTCTTTTCTAGAGAAGCTGCATAGTGCAAAAAAAATTTAAAATATTAGTTTTAAGCTCATACATATAGCGACAAAAAAGTTACTAGAGGAGTTCTTTCAACCACAGGCCAATGTTGTGTGTAATTATTGGATATTCATAAACTACTACTGATAGTTCTAACACTAGAACCTGTGGTGGAAGATAGATCAAAATACAAGAGTTCTTACTACACTACATCACAACTTCTTACGTTCTGGACGCGCGTTTCGCTAACAAAGTTAACATCATCAGCAGATGATATAAACTGATATAAACAGTTTATATCATCTGCAGATGATGCTAACTTGGTTAGCGAAACGCGCGTCCAGAACGTAACAAGTTGTAGTGTCGCGTGGTTAGAACTCTTGTATTTTGATGCACTACTGATAGAAGAAAATTTTAAATAGGAAAGACGCTCGGATTTTGCGATTTTGATATACTGTAAAATTTAAACAGCCTGACTTATATCAAAATGAATTACACAAATATCAAATTTCAGCTTAACCGAACTGATATACCAACCAGATATTTTATTCTTTAGTAAGATAGAAATCTAGTAGTACCACAAAAGACAAAAAAAATTGTGTATAATGTGTCAGCTATTTTTGTACAAGTTCGTTTTGATCACAAAGTCTGAAATTTTCGGTTGTTAAATATCAGTCTCTTAAAAACAGCTTACAGGTAGCAAAGGTAAACACTGAATACACCTAACAAGCGTAACTAAGGTAACTTTAAACTAAAACATCGGCTTTGAAATCTCAAACTAAACTGAATCAAAATGTGGCCTCGCGGCGCGCTTATATAGCCTTTAGAAAACGATAGAATGATCTAGAATAATCTAAATACTACAGGGTGAAAAGAATTAAGCCTAACAGAACATTCGAGAACGATTTTTGACACTATCATAGTTGTTACATGGATAAAAACTTAGGTAAGTCTACTTCATTAAAATAACAAATAATAAATAAATCCATCTAAAACTTAACAAATCTATAACTAGGGCTAAATTCGCAACAATTTTGAAGAATTAGACACTGAATGGATTTGAAACAGTTTTTCAATAAAAGAAACATTTATTCGAAAATGGCAAATAAATTAAGGTAATCTGATTAAAGTGTATAAAAATACTGTTTCGCAAAGTCGAGCTGAAGTTGTCGCAAATTAATTATAATGTGTATCCAGAGTGCGAATAGTATGTCCAAAAAATAAGAAAAACGGTCGTTAAATTGTTAATATTATTTAATATTTTTATTAAATATTAATGTTTAGTAAAAGTAGACTTTTTAGATACATTCTGTAGATGCAAGACTTAACAATAACAGAAATGTGATATCTCGTGCCCCCTTCATCAATTTTAGAATATCTGATATACAGAGTGTAGATAAACTCATATACAAAACTTTGAGAGCTTATCTAACTTATAAATATAAGAAAAAAAGTCATCGTTTTTGAGATACAGTGTGTTAATATTTGTTGTTGTTTTTTTCGATACACCTCGTACATTCCGAGAGATAATTAAATTACATTTCTTATTCTGCTCTGTAACTTTTTGGTTTATTTAAAATTTTTGATATCTACACCATTCGGAAATATATATATATATATATATATATATATATATATATATATATATATATATATATATATATATATATATATATATATATATATATATATATATATATATATATATATATATATATATATATATATATATATATATATATATATATATATATATATATATATATATATATATATATATATATATATATATATATATATATATATATATATATATATATATATATATATATATATATTTATATATATAAGTATATATATATATATATATATATATATATATATATATATATATATATATATATATATATATATATATATATATATAAAACCGTATTTTCTGGGCCTAGGTTAATAGTAAAACACAATTTTTCATATTAAGTCAACGTTTCGTTTAATTAAATTTCTAAACCTTTTAATGTTTCTAGTATGTATATAATGTTTGCGTCTTTGTATATATTTTTCCTGTGTTTTTTGTTTTAATGAAAAAAATGCTTTTTTAGAGATCAAGCAGACCAAAATAAAGTCTTAAGAGAGCTCAGCACAATGAGTGCAACGTTGACTTAATATGAAAAATGGTCTTTTACTATTAACCTAGGCCCAAGAAAATAAAGTTTCCAAATATAAATATAAGGTTAAAAAATCCCCGATTTATTTATATATATATATATATATATATATATATATATATATATATATATATATATATATATATATATATATATATATATATATATATATATATATATATATATATATATATATATATATATATATATATATATATATATATATATATATATATATATATATATATATATATATATATATATATATATATATATATATATATATATATATATAGAATATTGTTTTTACTGACGAATAAACGTTTTCATTGCATGGTCAGCACAACCCTGCTCCGTTATTGGCCTCGGGAAAATGTACATAGGTTTTTCGAGTTTAGAACCCAATATCCACAGAAATTAAATATCTGGGGTGATATGTTGGGTGAAAATATGATTGGCCTATTTGTAATCAATGGTTCTTTAAACTGCCCTAAATACTTGGACCTTTTACAGCAACAAATCGTTCCAGAAATTAGGAGAATTACAGGGCCAAGGTTTAACAGCATTTGGTTTCAAGAAAACGGTTGCCCTGCTCATAACACTATAGCAATTCGGGAATACCTTAATGCAACCTTTTCAAATAGGCTTATGAGTGGATATGGTACCATCTTATGGCCTGCTCGATCTCCTGACCTCTCGCCAAATGATTTTTTTCTCTGGAGTTACGTAAAATCTCAAATTTATGGTTTCCAAGAGAATAAGGCTAATAATCTTCAAGCTTAAATGTTAGAATATTAAACCTGGTCTACCATAGCCTCAAGTTCTAAAAGCCTGCTTAGATTTTCTGATATCCACGTCGATAATCATAATTTGATCTTTGGAGTCTTCTTCATTAAAAACATTCTTTTCCAAATTTTGAAAATTTTGAACAGCCCTGTATATATTTCTGGTAAGGTATACAATAGGGGCATTTCCTTAACATTTTTATGGAATAAAAGAAACATCATTTGTTAAAAAGTATTAAAGCTACAAGGTGAAATGTAAAATAAACATTTTCATACAGAAAATTAAATCTCATTTTATGTAGTTCGTCAAGGGGTATTGTCTTTAATTTTAAGGGTTTACTTTAGGTTGTTGCTCTATTATTTTGGTCTTAATTTTTGGTTAAAGTGGCTCATCTTGGATGGTTGTCTTGGAGTTGACGAATGCTTCGTTGTTTATTCGGAATTCACATACTGGTGGGAGTTCAATCATAAAGGTTCCTTCGAGCACCATTATTTTTTAAGTTGAGCAATGTGTTGAAATCTTGGTTGCTGCTTCTGGAAATATGGCATGTGTGCCTCAGACATTTCCTGAAGTAAAGTTGAATGAATAGAAACAGGGACGTGTAAACCAGAGGCTTCGTTGTTATTTAGTTGAAGAATTTCGTTGATAGTCTTTGGATTGAGTGTTATTTTGGATACATTTTTCGGGACACAAGAAACTAGATCCGCTTTGCTTAGAAGTCATTTGTGGCTAGATAGGGGGCAGGTGGAATGACTGCTGTGTGGTTAGAGGTTGAGACTGAGAAAAGGTGGAAGTATGAAAAAATGTCAGAATGAAGAATCGCAAAATGTAAGATAATATTAGTGTATGGTTTGAGAAATAGCCGTCACCACTGATAATATCGTAGTATTTTGTGAAATCTTCTAAGGTATATAGAAGTTGGTATTCTGCATGGTGTTCAGCATCTTCTGGACAGTCCATCTTAATTCGTCGAATTTTATAAGGCTGTTGTGAAGAATTCCGAGCTAATCTTGAATTAATTGATAAAATATTAAATATTAGGGAGTCTATTGAAATTTTTAAACCTACAAAAAATTTCAATACAGATACGGGTTACGGTCTACATCACATATGGAAACCGATCTTAACACAGGGTCACGGTTCGGCGAGCACAAGTCGGTTATAAAAGCCCACCTGAATCTCTTCGAGCTCATTCTGTATTCAGATCTCGTGGAGTAAAGATCCCTGAAGATGCCTCGTGCAATCGAAGGCGAAACGTCAGATAGTAATTCCAATTTGACGCGGTCTAATCCCAAGAACCATGATTTCTTAATTGACCAGAGCCGTGAAAGCTTCCGTTCTATATATGCGATAGGTTTATCGCTGCCAATTGGACCTTGGGACAGTATGTTTTCAATAGCAAAATTACTTGCGTCAGTGGTAAGGTTGAATGGCTTTGTAAAATATTGGGTATATATGGTATATAAGGGTATTGTAGAGGGGGTTCATCGGTGACGAGGTTTTTACAGATTTTTACTCAGTTGAGGTATTCTGTAGTATGTTCTACCTTGACATCTTTCTCGAGACATACAGTTAGAGGCTTGGTAATTTTAACTGTCCTTGATAAATTTTCTATAATATCCAAGAAGGTCAAGATATCCTCGGATAATTTTTATGGTTTTTGGTAATATAGGTGTGAAGACCATGGTGATTCACTATTTATTGTGTTAAATAGTTCTTCAAAGATAAACTTTGGCGTAGCTTGAGGCTGCATCCTGAAATTAGGTAAGTTGTGGGATGTTGCTCTCGAGGTAGTACTCATGGGTGTCGGCTGATAAGGTTGAGAAGGTCCTAGTCTATTTATCCACACATGTTGGAAAGTCTTACTGGGTTGAAACCTTGGCGGTTGAATGACAGGTCTTGGACCATACGTCGGTTTCTGAAAACCAAAAAGTTGTTGACGCTGTGATCTGAAGGGTCTATACATTGCAGGTTGCAATTGTGATTGATAGTGCTGCATTGACTATAGTGGGAGATGTTGCCACTGAGATGAAACGAGGGATAGTGTGAAAACTGGCTGGCGTTGTACACTGAAAGGCTGCGTAACTCTGCTTGTTTATTTGGAGGAGTGTTGATTCCCCTCTGAAGGTATCTTATGTTATTTTCTTCTTGAATATACTGCATTGCTGATGGAAATTCGGTCTTATTGCTCTTATAGTGGATCCCAAAGGTTATTTTAATCCAGCATTATAGCGTAAAGTCCCTATGAACTTACCAATACATGCAAGCGGCAGCCAGTCATCTTTTCGGAGAGCTGTAGATTGCAAGTTCTCGGGTACACCCTTAGAAATTAAAAGGGGCTAATTGACTGTGACTCAATTAGGAAGAAATCTATATCAATATATAAATGATGAAAAAATAAAGATTTGGAGGGCTTTTCAATAGAACACTGTATAAAGTGCAGACTGTCGAATTTTAATGATCACCTTTGTTCCTTTTGTTTTTTTTAAGAGTTTTATAAAATAATTTTTAAAATGTGAAATTTAGTTTACATTTTACAATTTAATTGACCCTAAGATATAAAAATAAATACATCAAGAAAAAGCAATATATATATATATATATATATATATATATATATATATATATAATATATCAATATGTGAAATGTGATAGAAAGTTATTACCATTATATCAACCTGTGAACATCTGGCGAAATATTATGACGCAAATATGTAAATACGAAAAGTAAATTAAATAGCGCACAGGGAAATCAAAAATTCATGAATTTTCTTTTACCACATTAACGCACGGAAAAAGGTTATAAAAATATAAAGTATTTCGCCAAGGCTGTTTAAAAAAAAATAGGTTACTTACTTCCTTTCTGCTACCTTATGTAAAATTTATAAATATAAAATTAAGAATTAATTCTTTATAGTTTTACAGGAACGAACTCGAAAAGCATTGCAGAACTCTTGGTTTATGTACCCCAAAAATTACACCATATACTTAAAACTGTATCCCAAAACCATATTTTGAATTCTTAACTTAAAACCCTACAAACGATTGTTTGTCTTAAAATAAAATCGACACGGAATGTGGAAAACAAGTTATTTATAAGAAAACACCGGTCACCAACAAAGGGAATTTCCAGTCATCTAAAAAGGCTTTAGGAACGGATAGCCAAATGAAAGTTCAGGACGCCATTCACGTGGTTGATCAAATGTGGAACCAAACAAAAACAGGACCAAGATTTGGTGCCAGACGATGTCCATAAATAGGCCTTAGGCTTTTAACGGCACCGCACTTTAAAAAAAAACTACTTAGGATGTACTTTCAGTACTTTAAAAAGATCGGTCCATTAAGGCATTTTTATAAAGCCGGACACATGTTGCACCTCCAAGGAGAGCCAATAGAAAGGGGCGAAAGAATCAACTCCAGAAAATTCGAAGAAGTTTGACATTCCACCATTCTTCCTCACTTCAGACTTATGCCAACCTAATGCCATAAAACAAAGTTTTAATTATAGTGGAGTCCACTGCTGGCGCCACTAGTACGAGGGGGTCAGAACACCACAATATTCGGTGCACTCTGAATAGAGCTGGCGAATTGCCCCTGAGCAGAACCAAAATTATAACAAATGAAAAAACAACCAGACATGGTCAAAGCTGACTGGATTCCGAAAAATATGAAACCATAATGACAGAAGAGAAAGGCAGGTAAATTCCGAATATTTGTAAACAAAACAAAAACAAATTTCTTTGGTCTTAATTTAGGGATGTTGAAAATACTTTACAAAATGTAATCCAATGAATTATGAATAAAACATATTGAGGTATGTAAGATGTAATTTACATAAAGTTCTTGGTATTTTAAAGGTTATATTAAACTGCAATATTGTAATGTTTAATTTCGTTTCGGATTACTTATGGGCTTAAAATAATGAAAAACCATCAGCAAAATGTCTGTTTAATATTCCGTACAAAGCAAACATAAAGAAAAGCAGCTTGGATAAATGAAAACAAAAAACTATGTAAACTGAAACTTTCTAATAGTTCAAATGTTCTCAAAGTGTTAAATTGATATTTTACAAGAAAGAAGAGAGTAAATATGTTTATCATAATTCATGTGAGTAAAATGGACATAAAGAAAAAAACAAAAAAATAGAATATTTTATTGTAAATGAAAAAATTGTTATTTTCATTAATAAAGAAGGCCAGTATCTTATTAACTAAAACTGATTAGATATTCAAAATATGTCACTTTCAGTAATATCACTTTATTAATATAGATTCTATTAACTTTCTTTTATGAAGTGAATGATATGTACATTTGGAAAAATCCAACTCGTAGAGTTATTCGACAGGATAGTGACGGAACACTCTCTGAAAATTAGTAGCTATATAACTAGCCAAATTTTGTAATTGCCTCAGTTACAATAAACTAAATAATTATACATAAATTCCAAAAAGGTTATAGCGAAAGGAAGGTGGTCAGGGCCTGTTGTTGGAAGAAAGTCGTCTTGATTTTTTTTACATCTTCCTTGTTGTGAAGCTCGATATTATTGGATATAGTGTTAAGAAAACCCATTACTTTCTCATAAAATTGTTGCTGGTTTTCAGTAGGACCTTGTCTGAGATAAACGAGGTCTCTAGTGAGAGAATTCTCGTTTCTTTGATCAGCATAATTTTGAATTGGGGTGTTTTTGATGGCGTCCCAGTCGAAACAACCATATCTCAAAATTACTTCCTTTGCTCTCCCTCTAAGTTTACTGATGATGCTTTGAGGAATCATATGGTTTTAAAAGCAGTTAACGTCAGAATTATTCAAAAATTGATTTAATAATATATTGGTTACGTGAATAAAATTGAAAAGTTCATTAGGGTTGCCATCATAGTCACGCACGATAAATGGATATTTAATGTTAAATGTAGAAGACATCTTAGCGGAAACTAAAAACAAGAAGGTCTAAGTTGGAATCTTGGAGAGTAGAAGTAGTAGAAGTAGTAGCAATAGGAATAGGCGTGGTACTTTCGTTTGTAGTTGTATTAAGAGGAAGGGCACTAAAATATAAGAGTAAGTCTTGTTTAGAAGACGTAAGTTATGCTTACAAAAATAGTATGATGCTAAGAAACATAGTCACTCTAAAACTAATTTGCACTAACACACTTATTCACTAGGGGCATTGCACTAAACTTGCACTTTTTACTAGTCTAGGTGGTGAACTTATGAAGAGTTTCTCTTAAAAACAGGATCTTTACTAGTGGCCAAACGTTAAAAAACGAGATCTTGTGGGACTCTTCAACTATTCTCCGACTGCACCAATTAAGGGTTATAATGTCACGGGGTAGATTTTAAAAAGACCCTTTATTTAAACTAACAGTATAACAACCTTTAATAACTTGAGGTTATTCACAACTGATTTTAATAGTCTACAAGCCTACAATTTATACAATTAAAAATGTTGATCTAAGTATATTGCAATATTAAACTAGGTCGCTAAAACTCGTTTTCCGTCTTTGTCTCTTAAAGTAGAGGGTTTCTTCAATTTCTCGGGTATCTTTAAATAAAAATGAATCAAAACTAGTATATTTATAATTAGCAAGAAGATATCTATTTGGCGGACAGATATTATACAGGGTTTTAACTTATGCTATTGTAGGGAAAATGAATTTTCCTTTAAATAGCTTTTGTTGTGCGAACGGCAGTTCTTGGTCAGGTCGCAATAGTGGGAAGTGAGCAAGGAAAACACTTTATTTCGGGCGCCACTCAATTAAATTATCACAGTGTCTATAGAGCCATTTAACTGAAAAATTCTACTCTGAAAATAATTGATAAAAATGAAACACTTCAAATAAAATCCAATCTGTTTATTTTGCCTTTCTGAATTTTTTTCAAAGATTTATAATGTCATTCATATGCTATTTAAATTCAATGAAGACAATAAGAATCAAATAACAATTTAATTAAAAATTACACTTTATAACCAACTCTGATAATTAAACTTTACAGATTGAAACTTTCTTAATAAATAAGACCCAAATAACTAATTCTTTCAAATTTCAATTCCTTGATCAAAGAATCTACGTACATATGAATATATACAAAATATTTTATTATCTAATCGATGAGTATGTACTACTCGAAACCGTAATAATCAGATTAGGTTTTACATTGCAAATCAGATATACGTAGCTACATAAATTTAAACAATTAAAGGAATCTTTTTGGAGTTTTGAATACAAAAAAAGAAGTTTATACAATGAAATTTGCCTGAAGGGCTTACGAACGGTATACGAAAAGAAAAATTATATATATGTACATTATACATACAAAATGGAAATAACTGGCCTTTAATCCAAAAAGCTGCAGTAGAACTGTAGAGGGTTGGCTCATCCCAGAACTGCTAGGCATTGGCACGTGTTTAATCAGGCCATGTGGATCCAATAAAAGATTTCCAGAAATACAGGTTATGTTACATTTTTTCTTCAAAAATAAAAATGTAAAAGACAAAGAAAGAAAAGGGCTTCGTCTATGCAGCCGGAAGGAGGACTCTGTAAAGAATATTTACAATAAAGATTAAGACCGTAAAGGTAAAAAAAGATCGCTTACCTAAGCTGAAGGGAATCAGCAAATTCTACAAAATATGGTCCTCATACCAAAAAGGTAAGGGACTTAATCTATACAAACTAATTTAAAGTGAGGCCTTAACATGCCTGTAAGACTTTCGACCAAGAGATCCTTTCAAAAAATGACATAAGTAGAGAAGGTATGCGGGTTCTGAATGTGGTGCTACTAAGCCCCGCCCACCTGTGTGACGTCATTAGACCTTTAGATTAAGCTCCACCTCCTGACCAATGAGAGTAAGCCCCGCCCCATGATCATGATATTAAGTCCCCCCACGGCTTTGGAGAGTTAAGCTCCGCCCCATGACCAATGAGATTAAGCCCCGCCCCATGACCATGAGATTAAGCCCCGCCCCACGACCTTGGAGAGTTTTACATACCACGTTTTCATATTTTTCCTTGAAGTGACGTCATATGACCTTGAGCGCACGTGTTTACATCAGATATATTGTTTGGCTTTGGGGGTGTGACGTTTTCATGTTTGTCCTTGAAGTGACGTCATATGACCTTGAGCGCACGTGTTTACATTATCTCTATTGTTTGGCCTTGGTGGTGTGTGACGACAGATGGCCTCGAGTGTTAACTATTAAAACCAAATGATATTTAAATAAACAACATTTAGAAATATTTATTTAATTAATTACAATTTTTAAATTTGTGTGTTTAAAATTAAATGTACCAAGCAATAGCAGATCAATATTTAAATTTGAGTGTTTAGAATAAACAAAGGGGGTATGTGACGTCATTTGCAGTAGATAGGTATCTTTTTTAAAAGGTGTGTTGATTAATATGGTGTATTGGATTTAAGCTTACGCCGGACGGTCAATATGACATGCAGGGATTGTGTGTTTGGGTTAATGTGGAAAAAAGGTTAAATTATGCCCAAAAACCAGAAAACATCATTTTCGTATAAAATTCACGAATCTTATTGCAGTAGATAGGCTAAAATATGATATGCAGGGCTTGGGTGTTTGGGTTAATTGCCCCGCCCACATAACCTTGGGTCTGTTTGACCTCGAAACATTTTGAAGGTAAAATTGTATGACCTTGGGTATATTTGCCTTTGAAAATTTTTCCGGACCTTGAGAGCCCAGGTGTAGTTTGACCTTGAGGCGATGTGACGTCATATGACCTTGAGCGCGCATCATACTTTTTCGATATTTGTTCTAAACCTTGAGAGCCCAGGTGTGTTTCACATTACTTTACAAATCAGAAATGTCTAACGAAAAACCTTGGGTCTATTTGACCTTGAAACATTTTGAAGTTCAAATTGTATGACCTTGGGTTTATTTGCCCTTGAAAATTTTTCCTGACCGCGTTTGGTTTCGAACCTTAAATTATGAATAAATAGTTTTAGAAAGTTGTAAATATTTAGTTAGGTAAAAAATAAAATATTAAGCTGAAAACTCCTTATAGAGATAATTTTTGAGTGTACGTATGACTCGTTCAACTATCGCAGCTTTTTTTGTGCTGTACGTCGAATAATGATTAATGTTATATTCCTTAACAAGATTTTGGAATATGTTATTAAAAAAATTCTTTTCCCAGATCGCTTGGGGGTATGTGGCGTCATTTGCAGTAGATATATATCTTTTTTAAATTCTGTTATTTTCAACAGTTTTCAGATATAAATTCAAACATTTTTGAATTTTACATCAGTTCTAAGTAAGCATGGGTAGAATTAACATTACAATTGATAAATTTGGTTGTCAAAAAGTTAATAAAAAAATAGTAGTATACAATCCTCCAGGAATTGGTTTTAAGTTTAATGTTGATTATTAATACGACATTCAAGGAAAATCTTTAACTAACATAGCAAATCCTTCGCAAGGTAGTGATGCTGTAACCAGAAAATATTTCCTTAAAGAAATTCACAAGCTTCGGACATTACTGGCTGAATTATTAAATGAAATTTATGTTAAAATTAGTGAAATACTTAGTGTTATTAAGTCTGAAATAGAATTTGTATATGTGTACTCGATAATAGAAAAAAGAGAAGTAATATTATCCAACCTTGAGAAAAATGTTGATCGTTTAATTAGAGAAACTCATAGATCTCGGATACATTCGAGGAAAATATCTAACTATGATAATAGAAACTATTTAACTAAGATACTAGAAACAAGTGATATAATATTATCTAACCTTAATGAAAATATTTAAGCAATGTCGCAGAGCCTACAAGTTTTATTTTATACCTTATAATGCAGCATTTTGGTGAAAAAAAAATAGTTCTAGATAAACATGGGTCGTGTTAACAACACATTTGATAAATTCGGACGTCAAAAGCCTGGTGAAAAAGTGCATGTATTGAGGGGGTCACCAGGAATTGGATTTATACTTACGCCGGACGGTCAATATGACATGCGGGGAAAATCTTTAACCAATGTCGCCCCACCGACTAAGGGTAGTGATGCTGTTACCCAGGATTATACGCTTGGAGAAATTCACCGATTACGTATACAAATAGAAGTTATAATGAAAATAGATCTCCTTAATAAGGTTCGTGCCGATATAAAGCAGCTTGAAGAAAAAATTGTTAATATCGAAGCAATAAAAATAGTAATAGTACTCGGGAGAATTGAAAAACATGAAATCAGAATGCGCGATTCGGACAAAAAAGTGGTCAAGTTAATTTCCGAAATCTAAAATGCAAACATAATGGAATAATGTATGAGAAAAAAAAATCAATATAGCTCCAGCTTGATGAGGATTACTCATATATGAAGATAATCAAGATTGATGATTGGTATGAAGATAATCAAGAATGATGATTGTTATGAATAAACCTAGTTTATAATTGTAATAAACACATATTTAAATAAAACAAAGTTGAAGTTTATTGGTTATTTATTTTACTAGTAACCTTAACCAATATACATATTTCGATAGGTTTGAAAGTATTACAAAATATAATATTTTAAACAATATCTGTCTCATCAATCCATGAATTAAATTGATCTGAAAATCCTAACCATTTTACAAATAATTGATTAATATTATTTTTCTTGCGACGACGAAGTACTTTTTTCACTAAATAAACATTCGGACTTCTTGTTTTTTGCAGTTCAGCTTCATAAAAACATCCTTTTATAGGTTGACCTTCTATTGATTCCAAGAGGTATATTGGTGGATTGGTAATGTTAACTTTTACGATTTTAAACTGTTCCGTGGACCATGAGGGCGTATATCCTTTATCAAAGACTAAATCTACGTCATTTTCATATGTTTTACATTATCAAAGTTTGGGGACGTGTACATACAGATTTATCAAGGATGCGTTTACGAGGACATACATAATGAATGTGAATAGGATTTGAGTGTTATTGTGATATTTTGTCACAGACTTTTTTTTTAAATAAGACTACATTTATTTCAAGGTCCATATTTAATTAGAACTAATTGATTCTCAAAATACTCAATACTTATATTGATAAATTAAAAAAAATAGACAAATAACACAAATACATTATTAAAATGATTATTTATTTACAAAATTATGTTTGCATGGTACATATAAATGTTTACATTCCTATTTGAATCGTAGTTTCATAGTTTCTGAGAAAAGGTATAGGTCCCATAATAAAATACCCACCCGGGTCAACAGCAAAGCGATACACAATTTTTGAGAAAGTAACTTTCACAAAAGTTCCTAAACTTCAAAGGGCTAGAACCAAAAAAAAAATGTAAAATTTGGCTTAGATTGTTGTGTCGACAATTGAAGGATATAAAAACACTGATTAGTTCCAAGCTACCATGGGCGTGTGATGAAATTATTGTACCGATCTTGTGCTGTGTTAAATTTAGTTTCGAATAACACATTCAAATTTATTTCTGAAGTGTTAAATTTTTTAACGAATACGCTTATTTTGCTACGAAAATATCTGTAAAATAGTCCCAGCTGGCAAGGACAAAAATGCAATTGCTAAAAAAAAAACTGCAATTTCTAGAAAAATTCTGGTCTTCAAGAATGAATATTTTTTATTTGAAGACTAGACTATTTTATTTTTCTTTTTTTGGGGTATCTATCGATGTTTCAGCAGTGTACTTGTATCTTTCTGCGACAACATTCTGAACATTTCTGAAATTTGGAAATATCAGTGGGGAAATGACTAATAAATTTATTAAAATTAAACAAGAGGCTAGCGGGCTTTCTTTCAACTGTTCCACTAAAAAACCCATAAAAGAACAATACAGTGGAGACTTTTTAAACTGTGAGGGTATTCTAATAGAGTTTACCTGCATAGCAAAGAAATTCTGGTTTGAGGGTTTTAGCAAAAACGAATGCTTAATAGTTTTTGGAGGAAATGTCATTTTCATATATTTTACATTATCTATGTTAAAATGCCTTTCACATGTAAGAAAAAAAAATAGGTATTGTCTTTTATCTTAAATCGAAAAGGATGTATCGAAAAGGGTGTATTCGACTTTTTCTGTGGCGTAGTAAGTTATTACCCTTTTTTTTATATTAAAGGCCGTATTACATGCAGTCAGCAGTGTACTTGTATCTTTCTGCGACAACATTCTAAACATTTCTGAAATTTGGAAATATCAGTGGGGGAATGACTAAAAACCCATAAAAGAACAATGCAGTGGGGATTTTTTAAACTGTGAGGGTATTCTAATAGAGTTTACCTGCATAGCAAAAAAAATTCTGGTTTGAGGGTTTTAGCAAAAACTAATGCTTAATAGTTTTTGGAAGAAATGTCATTTTCATATATTTTACATTATCTATGTTAAAATACTTTTCACATGTAAGAAAAAAATAAGTATTGTCTTTTATCTTAAATCGAAAAGGATGTATCAAAAAGGGTGTATTCGACTTTTTCCGTGGCGTAGTAAGTTATTACCCTTTTTTTATATTAAAGGTCGTATAACATGCAGTCAGCAGTGTACTTGTATCTTTCTACGACAACATTCTGAACATTTCTGAAATTTACTACACCACGAAAAAAGTGGAAAAAAGGTTAAATTATGCCCAAAAACCAGAAAACATCATTTTCGTATAAAATTCACGAATCTTATTGCAGTAGATAGGCTAAAATATGATATGCAGGGCTTGGGTGTTTGGGTTAATTGCCCCGCCCACATAACCTTGGGTCTGTTTGACCTCGAAACATTTTGAAGGTAAAATTGTATGACCTTGGGTATATTTGCCTTTGAAAATTTTTCCGGACCTTGAGAGCCCAGGTGTAGTTTGACCTTGAGGCGATGTGACGTCATATGACCTTGAGCGCGCATCATACTTTTTCGATATTTGTTCTAAACCTTGAGAGCCCAGGTGTGTTTCACATTACTTTACAAATCAGAAATGTCTAACGAAAAACCTTGGGTCTATTTGACCTTGAAACATTTTGAAGTTCAAATTGTATGACCTTGGGTTTATTTGCCCTTGAAAATTTTTCCTGACCGCGTTTGGTTTCGAACCTTAAATTATGAATAAATAGTTTTAGAAAGTTGTAAATATTTAGTTAGGTAAAAAATAAAATATTAAGCTGAAAACTCCTTATAGAGATAATTTTTGAGTGTACGTATGACTCGTTCAACTATCGCAGCTTTTTTTTGTGCTGTACGTCGAATAATGATTAATGTTATATTCCTTAACAAGATTTTGGAATATGTTATTAAAAAAATTCTTTTCCCAGATCGCTTGGGGGTATGTGGCGTCATTTGCAGTAGATATATATCTTTTTTAAATTCTGTTATTTTCAACAGTTTTCAGATATAAATTCAAACATTTTTGAATTTTACATCAGTTCTAAGTAAGCATGGGTAGAATTAACATTACAATTGATAAATTTGGTTGTCAAAAAGTTAATAAAAAAATAGTAGTATACAATCCTCCAGGAATTGGTTTTAAGTTTAATGTTGATTATTAATACGATATTCAAGGAAAATCTTTAACTAACATAGCAAATCCTTCGCAAGGTAGTGATGCTGTAACCAGAAAATATTTCCTTAAAGAAATTCACAAGCTTCGGACATTACTGGCTGAATTATTAAATGAAATTTATGTTAAAATTAGTGAAATACTTAGTGTTATTAAGTCTGTAATAGAATTTGTATATGTGTACTCGATAATAGAAAAAAGAGAAGTAATATTATCCAACCTTGAGAAAAATGTTGATCGTTTAATTAGAGAAACTCATAGATCTCGGATACATTCGAGGAAAATATCTAACTATGATAATAGAAACTATTTAACTAAGATACTAGAAACAAGTGATATAATATTATCTAACCTTAATGAAAATATTTAAGCAATGTCGCAGAGCCTACAAGTTTTATTTTATACCTTATAATGCAGCATTTTGGTGAAAAAAAAATAGTTCTAGATAAACATGGGTCGTGTTAACAACACATTTGATAAATTCGGACGTCAAAAGCCTGGTGAAAAAGTGCATGTATTGAGGGGGTCACCAGGAATTGGATTTATACTTACGCCGGACGGTCAATATGACATGCGGGGAAAATCTTTAACCAATGTCGCCCCACCGACTAAGGGTAGTGATGCTGTTACCCAGGATTATACGCTTGGAGAAATTCACCGATTACGTATACAAATAGAAGTTATAATGAAAATAGATCTCCTTAATAAGGTTCGTGCCGATATAAAGCAGCTTGAAGAAAAAATTGTTAATATCGAAGCAATAAAAATAGTAATAGTACTCGGGAGAATTGAAAAACATGAAATCAGAATGCGCGATTCGGACAAAAAAGTGGTCAAGTTAATTTCCGAAATCTAAAATGCAAACATAATGGAATAATGTATGAGAAAAAAAAATCAATATAGCTCCAGCTTGATGAGGATTACTCATATATGAAGATAATCAAGATTGATGATTGGTATGAAGATAATCAAGAATGATGATTGTTATGAATAAACCTAGTTTATAATTGTAATAAACACATATTTAAATAAAACAAAGTTGAAGTTTATTGGTTATTTATTTTACTAGTAACCTTAACCAATATACATATTTCGATAGGTTTGAAAGTATTACAAAATATAATATTTTAAACAATATCTGTCTCATCAATCCATGAATTAAATTGATCTGAAAATCCTAACCATTTTACAAATAATTGATTAATATTATTTTTCTTGCGACGACGAAGTACTTTTTTCACTAAATAAACATTCGGACTACTTGTTTTTTGCAGTTCAGCTTCATAAAAACATCCTTTTATAGGTTGACCTTCTATTGATTCCAAGAGGTATATTGGTGGATTGGTAATGTTAACTTTTACGATTTTAAACTGTTCCGTGGACCATGAGGGCGTATATCCTTTATCAAAGACTAAATCTACGTCATTTTCATATGTTTTACATTATCAAAGTTTGGGGACGTGTACATACAGATTTATCAAGGATGCGTTTACGAGGACATACATAATGAATGTGAATAGGATTTGAGTGTTATTGTGGTATTTTCTCACAGACTTTTTTTTTAAATAAGACTACATTTATTTCAAGGTCCATATTTAATTAGAACTAATTGATTCTCAAAATACTCAATACTTATATTGATAAATTAAAAAAAATAGACAAATAACACAAATACATTATTAAAATGATTATTTATTTACAAAATTATGTTTGCATGGTACATATAAATGTTTACATTCCTATTTGAATCGTAGTTTCATAGTTTCTGAGAAAAGGTATAGGTCCCATAATAAAATACCCACCCGGGTCAACAGCAAAGCGATACACAATTTTTGAGAAAGTAACTTTCACAAAAGTTCCTAAACTTCAAAGGGCTAGAACCAAAAAAAAAATGTAAAATTTGGCTTAGATTGTTGTGTCGACAATTGAAGGATATAAAAACACTGATTAGTTCCAAGCTACCATGGGCGTGTGATGAAATTATTGTACCGATCTTGTGCTGTGTTAAATTTAGTTTCGAATAACACATTCAAATTTATTTCTGAAGTGTTAAATTTTTTAACGAATACGCTTATTTTGCTACGAAAATATCTGTAAAATAGTCCCAGCTGGCAAGGACAAAAATGCAATTGCTAAAAAAAAAACTGCAATTTCTAGAAAAATTCTGGTCTTCAAGAATGAATATTTTTTATTTGAAGACTAGACTATTTTATTTTTCTTTTTTTGGGGTATCTATCGATGTTTCAGCAGTGTACTTGTATCTTTCTGCGACAACATTCTGAACATTTCTGAAATTTGGAAATATCAGTGGGGAAATGACTAATAAATTTATTAAAATTAAACAAGAGGCTAGCGGGCTTTCTTTCAACTGTTCCACTAAAAAACCCATAAAAGAACAATACAGTGGAGACTTTTTAAACTGTGAGGGTATTCTAATAGAGTTTACCTGCATAGCAAAGAAATTCTGGTTTGAGGGTTTTAGCAAAAACGAATGCTTAATAGTTTTTGGAGGAAATGTCATTTTCATATATTTTACATTATCTATGTTAAAATGCCTTTCACATGTAAGAAAAAAAAATAGGTATTGTCTTTTATCTTAAATCGAAAAGGATGTATCGAAAAGGGTGTATTCGACTTTTTCTGTGGCGTAGTAAGTTATTACCCTTTTTTTTATATTAAAGGCCGTATTACATGCAGTCAGCAGTGTACTTGTATCTTTCTGCGACAACATTCTAAACATTTCTGAAATTTGGAAATATCAGTGGGGGAATGACTAAAAACCCATAAAAGAACAATGCAGTGGGGATTTTTTAAACTGTGAGGGTATTCTAATAGAGTTTACCTGCATAGCAAAAAAAATTCTGGTTTGAGGGTTTTAGCAAAAACTAATGCTTAATAGTTTTTGGAAGAAATGTCATTTTCATATATTTTACATTATCTATGTTAAAATACTTTTCACATGTAAGAAAAAAATAAGTATTGTCTTTTATCTTAAATCGAAAAGGATGTATCAAAAAGGGTGTATTCGACTTTTTCCGTGGCGTAGTAAGTTATTACCCTTTTTTTATATTAAAGGTCGTATAACATGCAGTCAGCAGTGTACTTGTATCTTTCTACGACAACATTCTGAACATTTCTGAAATTTACTACACCACGAAAAAAGCGGAAATCCAGAAGTACATTTAAAACACATAATTGACAGGTGCAACCTTTTGCTGCATATAATACGGCCTTTAATATAAAAAAAAGGGTAATAACTTACTACGCCACGGAAAAAGTCGAATACACCCTTTTTGATACATCCTTTTCGATTTAAGATAAAAGACAATACCTATTTTTTTCTTACATGTGAAAAGTATTTTAACATAGATAATGTAAAATATGTGAAAATGACATTTCCTCCAAAAACTATTAAGCATTAGTTTTTGCTAAAACCCTCAAACCAGAATTTTTTTTGCTATGCAGGTAAACTCTATTAGAATACCCTCACAGTTTAAAAAATCCCCACTGCATTGTTCTTTTATGGGCTTTTAGTCATTCCCCCACTGATATTTCCAAATTTCAGAAATGTTCAGAATGTTGTCGCAGAAAAATACAAGTACACTGCTGACTGCATGTAATACGGCCTTTAATATAAAAAAAAGGGTAATAACTTACTACGCCACGGAAAAAGTCGAATACACCCTTTTCGATACATCCTTTTCGATTTAAGATAAAAGACAATACCTATTTTTTTTTCTTACATGTGAAAGGCATTTTAACATAGATAATGTAAAATATATGAAAATGACATTTCCACCAAAAACTATTAAGCATTCGTTTTTGCTAAAACCCTCAAACCAGAATTATTTTGCTATGCAGGTAAACTCTATTAGAATACCCTCACAGTTTAAAAAGTCTCCACTGTATTGTTCTTTTATGGGTTTTTTAGTGGAACAGTTGAAAGAAAGCCCGCTAGCCTCTTGTTTAATTTTAATAAATTTATTAGTCATTTCCCCACTGATATTTCCAAATTTCAGAAATGTTCAGAATGTTGTCGCAGAAAGATACAAGTACATTGCTGAAACATCGATAGATACCCCAAAAAAAAGAAAAATAAAATTGTCTAGTCTTCAAATAAAAAATATTCATTCTTGAAGAGCAGAATTTTTCTAGAAATTGCAGTTTTTTTTTAGCAATTGCATTTTGTCCTTGTCAGCTGGGACTATTTTACAGATATTTTCGTAGCAAAATAAGCGTATTCGTTAAACAATTTAACACTTCAGAAATAAATTTGAATGTGTTATTCGAAACTAAATTTAGCACAGCACAAGATCGGTACAATAATTTCATCACACGCCCATGGTAGCTTGGAACTAATCAGTGTTTTTATATCCTTCAATTGTCGACACAACAATCTAAGCCAAATTTTACATTTTTTTTTGGTTCTAGCCCTTTGAAGTTTAGGAACTTTTGTGAAAGTTACTTTCTCAAGGATTGTGTATCGCTTTGCTGTTGACCCGGGTGGGTATTTTATTATGGGACCTATACCTTTTCTCAGAAACTATGAAACTACGATTCAAATAGGAATGTAAACATTTATATGTACCATGCAAACATAATTTTGTAAATAAATAATCATTTTAATAATGTATTTGTGTTATTTGTCTATTTTTTTTTAATTTATCAATATAAGTATAGAGTATTTTGAGAATCAATTAGTTCTAATTAAATATGGACCTTGAAATAAATGTAGTCTTATTTAAAAAAAAAGTCTGTGAGAAAATACCACAATAACACTCAAATCCTATTCACATTCATTATGTATGTCCTCGTAAACGCATCCTTGAAAAATCTGTATGTACACGTCCCCAAACTTTGATAATGTAAAACATACGAAAATGACGTAGATTTAGTCTTTGATAAAGGATATACGCCCTCATGGTCCACGGAACAGTTTAAAATCGTAAAAGTTAACATTACCAATCCACCAACATACCTCTTGGAATCAATAGAAGGTCAACCTATAAAAGGATGTTTTTATGAAGCTGAACTGCAAAAAACAAGTAGTCCGAATGTTTATTTAGTGAAAAAAGTACTTCGTCGTCGCAAGAAAAATAATATTAATCAATTATTTGTAAAATGGTTAGGATTTTCAGATCAATTTAATTCATGGATTGATGAGACAGATATTGTTTAAAATCTTATATTTTATAATACTTTCAAACCTATCGAAATATATATATTGGTTAAGGTTACTATTAAAATAAATACCCAATAAACTTCAACTTCGTTTTATTTAAATATGTGTTTATTACAATTATAAACTAGGCTTATTCACAACAATCATCATTCTTGATTATCTTCATACCAATCATCAATCTTGATTATCTTCATATATGAGTAATCCTCATCAAGCTAGAGCTATATTGATTTTTTTTCTCATACATTATTCCATTACGTTTGCATTTTAGATTTCGGAAATTAACTTGACCACTTTTTTGTCCAAATCGCGCATTCTGATTTCATGTTTTTCAATTTTCCCGAGTACATCTATTTTTATTGCTTCGATATTAACAATTTTTTCTTCAAGCTGCTTTATATCAGCACGAACCTTATTAAGGAGATCTATATTCATTATAACTTCTATTTGTATACGTAATTGGTGAATTTCTCCAAGCGCATAATCCTGGGTAACAGCATCACTACCCTTAGTCGGTGGGGCGACATTGGTTAAAGATTTTCCCCGCATGTCATATTGACCGTTCGGCGTAAGTATAAATCCAATTCCTGGTGACCCCCTCAATACATGCACTTTTTCACCAGACTTTTGACGTCCGAATTTATCAAATGTGTTGTTAACACGACCCATGTTTATCTAAAACTATTTTTTTTCACCAAAATGCTGCATTATAAGGTATAAAATAAAACTTGTAGGCTCTGCGACATTGCTTAAATATTAATAATATAATATAATTAAGGGTAGATAATATTATATCACTTGTTTCTAGTATCTTAGTTAAATAGTTTCTATTATCATAGTTAGATATTTTCCTCGAATGTATCCGAGATCTATGAGTTTCTCTAATTAAACGATCAACATTTTTCTCAAGGTTGGATAATATTACTTCTCTTTTTTCTATTAACGAGTACACATATACAAATTCTATTTCGGACTTAATAACACTAAGTATTTCACTAATTTTAACATAAATTTCATTTAATAATTCAGCCAGTAATGTCCGAAGCTTGTGAATTTCTTTAAGGAAATATTCTCTGGTTACAGCATCACTACCTTGCGAAGGATTTGCTATGTTCGTTAAAGATTTTCCTTGAATGTCGTATTGATGATCAACATTAAACTTAAAACCAATTCCTGGAGGATTGTATACTATTATTTTTTTATTAACTTTTTGATAACCAAATTTATCAATTGTAATGTTAATTCTACCCATGCTTACTTAGAACTGATGTAAAATTAAAAAATGTTTGAATTTATATCTGAAAACTGTTGAAAATAACAGAATTTAAAAAAGATACCTATCTACTGCAAATGACGCCACATACCCCCAAGCGATCTGGAAAAAGAATTTTTTTAATAACATATTCCAAAATCTTGTTAAGGAATATAACATTAATCATTATTCGACGTACAGCACAAAAAAAAGCTGCGAAAGTTGAACGAGTCATACGTATACTCAAAAATTATCTCTATAAGGAGTTTTCAGCTTAATATTTTATTTTTTACCTAACTAAATATCTACAACTTTCTAAAACTATTTATTCATAATTTAAGGTTCGAAACCAAACGCGGTCAGGAAAAATTTTCAAGGGCAAATAAACCCAAGGTCATACAATTTGAACTTCAAAATGTTTCAAGGTCAAATAGACCCAAGGTTTTTCGTTAGACATTTCTGATTTGTAAAATAATGTGAAACACACCTGGGCTCTCCAGGTCATGAACAAATATCGAAAAAGTATGATGCGCGCTCAAGGTCATATGACGTCACATCGCTTCAAGGTCAAACTACACCTGGGCTCTCAAGGTCCGGAAAAATTTTCAAAGGCAAATAAACCCAAGGTCATACAATTTTACTTTCAAAATGTTTCGAGGTCAAACAGACCCAAGGTTATGTGGGCGGGGCAATTAACCCAAACACCCAAGCCCTGCATATCATATTTTAGCCTATCTACTGCAATAGGATTCGTGAATTTTATACGAAAATGATGTTTTCTGGTTTTTGGGCATAATTTAACCTTTTTTCCACATTAACTCAAACACCCAATCCCTGCATGTCATATTGACCGTCCGGCGTAAGCTTAAATCCAATACACCATATTAATCAACACACCTTTTAAAAAAGATACCTATCTACTGCAAATGACGTCACATACCCCCTTTGTTTATTCTAAACACTCAAATTTAAATATTGATCTGCTATTGCTTGGTACATTTAATTTTAAACACACAAATTTAAAAATTGTAATTAATTAAATAAATATTTCTAAATGTTGTTTATTTAAATATCATTTGGTTTTAATAGTTAACACTCGAGGCCATCTGTCGTCACACACCCCCAAGGCCAAACAATAGAGATGATGTAAACACGTGCGCTCAAGGTCATATGACGTCACTTCAAGGACAAACATGAAAACGTCACACCCCCAAGGCCAAACAATATATCTGATGTAAACACGTGCGCTCAAGGTCAAAGGCTTCAAGAAAAAAATATGAAAACGTGGTATGCAAAACTCTCCAAGGTCGTGGGGCGGGGCTTAATCTCATGGTCATGGGGCGGGGCTTAATATCATTGGTCATGGGGCGGAGCTTAACTTTTCAAAGCCGTGGGGGCGGGAATTAATATCATTCATTGGTCAGGAGGCGCAGCTTAATCTCAAGGTCGAATGACGTCACACAGGCGGGTGGGGCTTCGTAGCACCATCTGATGTAAACACGTGCGCTCAAGGTCAAAGGCTTCAAGAAAAAATATGAAAACGTGGTATGCAAAACTCTCCAAGGTCGTGGGGCGGGGCTTAATCTCATGGTCATGGGGCGGGGCTTAATAGCATTGGTCATGGGGCGGAGCTTAACTTTCCAAAGCTGTGGGGGCGGGAATTAATATCATGATCATGGGGCGGGGCTTTCATTGGTCAGGAGGCGCAGCTTAATCTCAAGGTCGAATGACGTCACACAGGCGGGCGGGGCTTCGTAGCACCACATTCAGAACCAGCATACCTTCTCTACTACAGTAGAGAAGGTATGCGGGTTCTGAAAGTGGTGGGGGGTGTCACCACTACTCCTGACCTTGAGATTAAGCTCCGCCCCATGACCAATGAGATTAAGCCCCGCCCCATGACCATGAGATTAAGCCTCGCCCCACGACCTTGGAGAGTTTTTCATACCGCGTTTTCATATTTTTCCTTGAAGTGACGTCATATGACCTTGAGCGTACGTGTTTACATCAGATATATTGTTTGGCCTTGGGGGTGTGACGTTTTCATGTTTGTCCTTGAAGTGACGTCATATGACCTTGAGCGCACGTGTTTACATCATCTCTATTGTTTGGCCTTGGTGGTGTGTGACGACAGATGGCCTCGAGTGTTAACTATTAAAACCAAATGATATTTAAATAAACAACATTTAGAAATTAAATTTGTGTGTTTAAAATTAAATGTACCAAGCAATAGCAGATCAATATTTGAATTTGAATGTTTAGAATAAACAAAGGGGGTATGTGACGTCATGTGCAGTAGATAGGTATCTTTTTTAAAAGGCGTGTTGATTAATATGGTGTATTGGAGTTAAGCTTACGCCGGACGGTCAATATGACATGCAGGGATTGGGTGTTTGGATTAATGTGGAAAAAAGGTTAAATTATGCCCAAAAACCAGAAATCATCATTTTCGTATAAAATTCACGAATCCTATTGCAGTAGATAGGCTAAAATATGATATGCAGGGCTTGGGTGTTTGGGTTAATTGCCGTGCCCACATAACCTTGGGTTTGTTTGACCTTGAAACATTTTGAAGGTAAAATTGTATGACCTTGGGTTTATTTGCCTTTGAAAATTTTTCCGGACCTTGAGAGCCCAGGTGTGCTGTGTAGTTTGACCTTGAGGCGATGTGACGTCACATGACCTTGAGCGCGCATCATACTTTTTCGATATTTGTCCATGAACTTGAGAGCCCAGGTGTGTTTCACATTATTTTACAAATCAGAAATGTCTAACGAAAAACCTTGGGTCTATTTGACCTTGAAACATTTTGAAGGTCAAATTGTATGACCTTGGGTTTATTTGCCCTTGAAAATTTTTTCTGACCGCGTTTGGTTTCGAACCTTAAATTATGAGTAAAACAGTTTTAGAAAGTTGTAAATATTTAGTTAGGTAAAAAATAAAATATTAAGCTGAAAACTCCTTTTAGAGATAATTTTTGAGTGTACGTATGACTCGTTCAACTATCGCAGCTTTTTGTGTGCTATACGTCGAATAATGATTAATGTTATATTCCTTAACAAGATTTTGGAATATGTTATTAAAAAATTCTTTTCCCAGATCGCTTGGGGGTATGTGGCGTCATTTGCAGCAGATAGGTATCTTTTTTAAATTCTGTTATTTTCAACAATTTTCAGATATAAATTCAAACATTTTTGAATTTTACATCAGTTCTAAGTAAGCATGGGTAGAATTAACATTACAATTGATAAATTTGGTTGTCAAAAAGTTAATATAAAAATAGTAGTATACAATCCTCCAGGAATTGGTTTTAAGTTTAATGTTGATTATCAATACGACATTCAAGGAAAATCTTTAACTAACATAGCAAATCCTTCGCAAGGTAGTGATGCTGTAACCAGAGAATATTTCCTTAAAGAAATTCACAAGCTTCGGACATTACTGGCTGAATTATTAAATGAAATTTATGTTAGAAATGTTAAAATTAGAAAAATACTTAGTGTTATTAAGTCCGAAATAGAATTTGTATATGTGTACTCGATAATAGAAAAAAGAGAAGTAATATTATCCAACCTTGAGAAAAATGTTGATCGTTTAATTAGAGTGTTATACGTCGAATAATGATTAATGTTATATTCCTTAACAAGATTTTGGAATATGTTATTAAAAAATTCTTTTCCCAGATCGCTTGGGGGTATGTGGCGTCATTTGCAGTAGATAGGTATCTTTTTTAAATTCTGTTATTTTCAACAATTTTCAGATATAAATTCAAACATTTTTGAATTTTACATCAGTTCTAAGTAAGCATGGGTAGAATTAACATTACAATTGATAAATTTGGTTGTCAAAAAGTTAATATAAAAATAGTAGTATACAATCCTCCAGGAATTGGTTTTAAGTTTAATGTTGATTATCAATACGACATTCAAGGAAAATCTTTAACTAACATAGCAAATCCTTCGCAAGGTAGTGATGCTGTAACCAGAGAATATTTCCTTAAAGAAATTCACAAGCTTCGGACATTACTGGCTGAATTATTAAATGAAATTTATGTTAAAATTAGAAAAATACTTAGTGTTATTAAGTCCGAAATAGAATTTGTATATGTGTACTCGATAATAGAAAAAAGAGAAGTAATATTATCCAACCTTGAGAAAAATGTTGATTGTTTAATTAGAGAAACTCATAGATCTCGGATACATTCGAGGAAAATATCTAACTATGATAATAGAAACTATTTAACTCTATTAAGCACCCAAATTAAAAGACGAAAATAATACCAAATAAGTAAATATTCCCAATTTTTGTTTATTCTAAACACCGAAATTTAAATATTGATCTGCTAGTATTAGTGTCTAAGATTACTCGCAAGCTCTGCCCCAAATACGTTAAAGTATACATCCCACTCGACTTATTTATAATTTCAATAACATTTTCAGAAATGGTTTCGACAACACGTTTTGGCAAAAAAAAGTTTGAATTAAATTAAAAGACGAAAATAATACCAAATAAGTAAATATTCCTAAATTTTGTTTATTCTAGACACACAAATTTAAATATTGATCTGCTAGTATTAGTGCCTGATATTACTCGCAAGCTGTGCCCCAAATACCGTGATATGTGCAATTCTCCAAGGTCGTGGGGCGGGGCTTAATCTCATTGGTCATGAGGCGGAGCTTAATATCATGGTCAGGTGTACTATATTAAAGAATTTGTTGTCGTCACATATCCTCAAGGTCAAACAATATAGCCCACGTGCGTTAAACAACAAAAAATTGGATCAGAAAAAGGTCATATGACGTTACTTCAAGGACAAATATCAAGAATTTTTAATAGCATATTCCAGAATCTTGTTAAGGAATATAACATTAATCATTATTCGACGTACCGCACAAAAAAAAGCTGCGACAGTTGAACGAGTCATACGTACATCATCTAGAGATTCCTACAAATGGTTACAACTTTTTACCAGCCATAACGAAAACCTATAATACAGAGCACTATTGGTATGAAACCTATAAACGTTAAATCAACCACAGGCATTAATGGATAAAAATAGTACCCAAAAAAGTTTAAGTTTCGTTTGGGTGATATAGTTCGAATAACGTCACATACCAACAAGCGACCAGGGAAAAGAATTTTTAAATATTCAAACCTATCGAAAGATGTATATTGGTTAAGGTTATTATTAAAATAAATACCCAACGAACTTCAACTTTGTTTTATTTAAATATGTGTTTATTACAATTGTAAACTCGGTTTATTCACAACAATCATCATTCTTTATTATCTTCAGATGGAATGTGCAGCACCAAATCTTTTTCGCCCTGTTATGTGGCAATGATCCTTTACTTTCACATCATTTTCATTGAAAGGTCGTTCACATATATTACATACTTTAGCATCTCTAAAATCTTTTAACTCGGCAGCTGTTAATCGATTCATTGGTACAATATCTTTCAAATAGGTATTATAAAAATGCCTTAAATCGCTTTCGATACGGGAAACAAAAACTTGTGCTGCATCGTCCCCTCTGTACAGTTCAAGTTTAGAGATAGAATCATCAAAGGAACATTTTATTAAGTAAGCGAAAGAGTATGGCTCATGTTTAACGTTTTTTGTTGTGTACGAATTTTGGGGGTTGGGTTCTGTATTATCCATTGGTTTTAAAACCGATTCAAAGTCTGCATATAGAACAAAAGGAACTTTCATTTGCTTTTCGATATTCTCAAATTTTAGAATATTTTCCGCTATAGTATTTCCAAGCTTATCTACTTTTTGAGCAATTGATGGTGTCAATGTGTATATGTGGTTACAATCATTTTTCTGATGTAAAGTTATAGCTGATAATGAATCAAAATAAACGAGACAACCGTCACAAAAATACAATTTACTTTTATGTTTGCTAATTTGACTAAACACTAGTCGAGATAAATCTGTGATCCAACAATAATGACTTTTTGTACAACGTGCATCACAAACATGTGTATCGTCATCAGCTTGAATATTACAATCAGTGGTTATTAACAATAAATTTACGTGATTTATTAATTTTTTGTTCGCATACCTAAGTGGACCAACTATTTCTTACTTAATCTTATTATTTTCAAAAGTAGATTCTACACCATACACATGACAGAAATGTTATTTTGTTTCTCAAATTTACTAATATCACACAATTTTACTGGAAAATCCATACCTGTTACATCCAACACAGTTGAAAAATGGGGGTATGATGAGACTCGTGACGACATATTGATTGAGGGAAACATCGCTGAAGTTACAGCCCAAGCGAAGCAGCACTCGTCTTGGTTCACCACATTAATCACAGCTTTTTTGCTCTCTATGAACCTAGGTAGTTTGATGTATGATGAACCGCTTACTGGCCTAAACTCATTGATGTTCACTTCCAGATATAGAATTTTCTCACCAAAAACAGTCATGTTTAATTTCAGAGCACCATGTGATGTCAACATTCGACGCACCAAATCCAACACTTTCTGCTTAATATCATCGAAAAATGCAGTGAAATCAACATGGATACTGTCGCTGCTCACACGATATGTCACGATGCGATTTCTGATGCACCAATGTTCTTTGGTGAGCCGCCATTCGGTTTGCTGGAACAACCACATTACAAACATCACAGCTTTGCATTTTTGGGGAATTTGATGATGAGGGTCCTGCAACATCCAATCTTACGCGCTTTCCTCCAACACCAAAATCATTATCCGGTCTTCCCCTACACGAATCTCTTTTGTGACGCAACAGACTGTAACTGCGGGTAAATGATGCACCACACATATCACATACGTAACTCATGTTTGATTTAATTTAATTTAATTGAAACTTCAATTGCACGTCTCGTGTCAGTTATAACACTATATGCTTACACCACCAATCTTTTATATGCAATGGTTGGGCACAAAAAGATCATAGTGTTGGGGGGTGCATTCAAGGATTCATGGTCATGGGGTGGGGCTTAATCTCATTGGTCATGGGGCGGAGCTTAATTCTCCAAGGTTATGGGGGTGGGGCTTAATCTCATGGTAGTGGGTTATTAACTTTTTGACGATCAAATGTATCAATTGTAACATTCATTCTACCCATGCTTACTTAGAACTAACGTAAAATTTAAAAATATTTGAATTTATATCTGAAAACTGCTGAAGATAACAGAAATTAAAAAAAGGCAATATTAGTAATATTTTATTTTTTACCTAACTAAATATCTTTTACCAGCCATAACGAAAACCTATAATAATATAGAGCATCGTACTATTGATATGAAACCTATAAACGTTAAATCAACCACACGCATTGATGCATACAATTGGATAAAAATAGTACCCAAAAAGTTTAAATTTCGTTTGGGTGATATAGTTCGAATAAGCAAACACAAAAGTGTCTTTGATAAAGGATATACGCCCTCAAGGTTCACGGAACAGTTCAAATCGCAAAAGTTAACAACACACAAATTTAAAAATTGTTGAAAATAACAGAATTTAAAAAAGATACCTATCTACTGCAAATGACGCCACATACCCCCAAGCGATCAGGGAGAAGAATTTTTTAATAACATATTCCAAAATCTTGTTAAGGAATATAACATTAATCGTTATTCGACGTACAGCACAAAAAAAGCTGCGATAGTTGAACGAGTCATACGTACACTCAAAAATTATCTCTATAAGGAGCTTTCAGCTTAATATTTTATTTTTTACCTAACTAAATATTTACAACTTTCTAAAACTATTTATTCATACACAATTTAAGGTTCGAAACCAAACACGGTCAGGAAAAATTTTCAAGGGCAAATAAACCGAAGGTCATACAATTTGACCTTAAAAATGTTTCAAGGTCAAATAGATCCAAGGTTATGTGGGCGGGGCAATTAACCCAAACACCCAAGCCCTGCATATCATATTTTAGCCTATCTACTGCAATAGGATTCGTGAATTTTATACGAAAATGATGTTTTCTGGTTTTTGGGCATAATTTAACCTTTTTTCCACATTAACCCAAACACCCAATCCCTGCATGTCATATTGACCGTCCGGCGTAAGCTTAAATCCAATACACCATATTAATCAACACGCCTTTTAAAAAAGACTACTGCAAATGACGTCACATACCCCCTTTGTTTATTCTAAACACTCAAGGTCAGGAGTAGTGGTGACACCCCCCACCACTTTCAGAACCCGCATACCTTCTCTACTGACATATTTAAAAATGCTTTTAACCATTCTTTTATCGATTAACGTAACAGCTGACTGAATTAGGGAGAAGCTTTATTCTATAGAAAAATCTGCAAATGAAGGGAATCAATAACGACAATCGATGAACATCATGAATCTCACAAGATAAGCAGGAGAATTGGCAACGTTGGAAATAAATGCCCTTCGAAAGTCTGATTTATCGGTAGGTATTTTTGAAGACATTAAATATGGTAATATTCCTGCTCCAGGGTTGTGACTGTTGCGTAATACCGTCGAAAACGAGTGCAAATTAAGATCAATAATTTAGAGACATTAGAGAAACTGGAAAAATAATAATAATAGCAAACTTGCTTTTAGTTTTGCGATCTAACCTGTATAATTCGTCCGAAAGAGAGGTAGGTAACAAATTAGTTAAAGGTAATAATTTGGGAGGTCGGTTTGGTAGGTTTACTAAAATTGACAAAACAATAGGACACATCATACACTATGCGCAAGGCAAAAACTTAAATGAGGAAAATGAAAACAAAACAGAACTAACTCAGTATCTAAACAAAATAATTAAATTACTGACTAACTCTTGACTGAAAACTATAGGTACGTCTTATCACATCAACATGTGATGTTTAGACAATATAAGGTCTAACACTACTATTAATAGTCTGTTACAATGAACATATTTCTATCGCTAAGTCACATAAGGAGGTGGAATTTAATCCTAACAAAAATATTTATAAAAAAAATAAATATCAAATATATGCAAGGTAAAAGTAAATATTATTAAATAATTGATTTGGTTTATCACAATAGATAAAGAATCTAATCAGAAGGCAAATTTGCCTTAACTGTTAAAACTAATATATGGAATATGCAAATAATAGCTAACATAAGATAAAAGAGGTAATTTACAAACTCTCTAAGGTAAGGTAAATGCTAAACTAATATCTGAACTATGCACCTAATAGTTAATAAAAGATAGATAATATACAAAATCCGAAAGGATACATCACTGTTAAACTAATATCTGAACTGCGCAAATAATAGTTATCATAAGATAGGTAATTTAAAAACCCAAAAGGTAAGGTAAGCAAAAAATAAACAGATCTTGTAAATTGAGAAGACAATTTCAAACACAGGTCATTTTGTGAAGATAAGATAAATGTTAAACTGCTATCTGAGCTGACTAAGAATAAACAAAAGAAATCTAGTTTTGTAATTTCTTTAAGGTAACAAAGATGGTAATTAGTTAAGCCACTGATAGACACTAAAAGACACAATAAAGATATCGATAAAGATATAACTGTTCAATGGCAAGCGTGTATACAAAGGTATTATAAAATACTTGTATTAAGAAGAAACACACTCCTGATCGTTATCAGAATCTACAGAAAAAGGTAAAAGATGTTGAAACCATTAATATTTTTTAAGCTTAGGAACCAAGGGAGATAATTTTTTAGATCCGATAGAAAAAATATGTTTGGTACTGAGTTTAGCCGCAAATTTGTCTGCTCCAACAGAAAGAGATTTGTTTGGACGTCATACTTTAACTCACTCACCTACATTAAATGTTACATCTCTTTTAAGAAGATTATAGGATTTTGAATTCCTTTCATATACACATTATAATTTCTGAAGAATTTCAACAAATATTAAATAAGAAGGTGGAAAACCAATTACTTCATGAACCGCGGTGTTAATGGCTTATCTAATTTCAGAAACATATCTTCATGTTTATCTATGTAACATATAATTGCAGTAGTAATAGTTTTATTGCTTCTTTCTACAAAATTACACGGATCAAGAGAATCTGTATCGATAGGTATCATGGAAACTTCAAGAGATATATTCTGAGCATTCGAAGAACTAAAAATATTTTCATTATTAATGTTAGAATAAAGAATACGACTTAAGACATTATGGAATAAATGCATTAAACCTTCTCTATGTTGCAAATCAAAACTGTGCTGTCGCATCTTAAGCAACCAACGCCTAAGTTTACCAGAAGGAGTTTTTAGGTTGTTGAGCCAAAGTGGACTAAAATGATCAGTGATGACCGTATAACGAGTACCTTCAATCCAAGGTCTAAATTTTTCGATGCAGAATATAACTGCCAAACATTCACGTTCAAACAGTGAATAGTTTTTCTCAGCTCTAGATAATTCACGACTAGCATAAGAGGTTACCCTCTCTTCACCATCGGTAAGATGAATCAGTGTGCCACCAAGTCCAACATCTGAAGCATCAGAATGAACAAAACGTTTGAGTAAAAACAGGCTGGGCTAACATAGGTGCACACATTCTTATGAACCGTCTTACTTATGTAGAGGTACGTGGACAAGGGTAGTTTGTCAACGACTCAACTTTGGATGGATCAGTACCAAGAGATGTACTTCCAATAACATAACCAAGGTATTAGAGTTGTTTTAAAGTGACATTTTTTTCCAAATTAACTGTTAAACCAGTATTCTTGAGAAGATTTTTTGATACTCAAAAGTAGGAGAACATAGTAAAATATCGTACAAATCGGAAAAAAATGTAAGGTTCATATTTAAGCTGCATTGCATATACCAAAAGGAACCACAGTGAATTGAAATTGGGCTCGGCCAATAACAGAATAGGCTGTTTTCTCTTAAGAAGCATAATCTAAAGGTATCTGCGAAAAAAAGCTTTTATAAGATCGATGGAAGATATAAATTTAGCATTCCGCAAATTATTTAAAATACTCTCAATGTGTGCGGTACTGGGAAGCTGTCAGGTTTAGTTAATTCATTCAAAAAATGTCCATCACAGCAAAATCGATACTCTTCATTTGATTTCTTAACAAGTAAGGAAGGGGAATACCAAGGACTTTGTGATTCTTCGAAAACACCCAATTTAATCATAAAATTAATTCCTTATTTGAAATTTCTTTCATATAGGGAGAAAGTTTATATACTTAAGTTTTCATTTTAAAAGGTTTGTGATCACCAGTATCTATAGTCAAGTCAGTTTAATTTTATTGTTCTACCTAGTCTATATACTATATACTATACTATCTATTTATTTAAAAGAATCGTTAACATTAAATAATTAAGACATGAATTAATGTTTACATTAGATTCTCCACAGCGCAAATAAAGTATCTTTCTTTTATCTTTACAATGCTGATATGTACGGTTAGGTAGCTGACAATCAAAAGAGACAGAATGTTTTATTTTTGAATTTATGTGGAGGTGCTTTATTATCATGAGATTCAACTTTATCATGTTTGTCAACATGATAACAGACTCATTTCTTTTCTGTCTCTTTTGTCTTATTTGTTCCCAGACATCATCATCTGCACAAGGTGGTAAAAAATCTTTTTTAAGTTTAGATACTAAAGAAGGCCAATCAGAAACTGTATATTTAATGCTACGATACCATACAAATTGGTCACCAATAAAAAAATTTACTTCAGAATAAAAAGGTCAGAAACTCTTTCAAGAAAATAAAAAACATTTTTAGGGTCGCCGTTGAACTTAATTAACCAAGTTGGTATATACTAAAAATCGATAAAAATGCTCTCACACATCTTTTTCAAAAGTTCTTGGCCGGAAAAGATATATGTATAATAGCAGAAACATATAATTTCTGCAGGTGCAAAACGGCCTACAAGAAGAATTGCTTTCGATTATGTCACAGGGTATGAGGGTAGAGGCCCAGAAATCATGATCGCAGGAGGGTACCCTGTGACATAATCGAAAGCAATTCTTCTTGTAGGCCGTTTTGCACCTGCAGAAATTATATGTTTCTGCTATTATACAAGTTGGTATAGGTTATTTACTAGCCGAGCAGGTAACAACAGGATTTACATTTTGCTATAGATAATGATGTCGGCTTGCCAGAGTTTAAATTATTATTTAAAATGTTAGGGTCTCCAACAATTTTATCTTCTAAGTTAGACCCTAATTTAAAACACGTGGCATAAGGTTCATTAGACATTTTTTTAATTGTACTGTCATCTTTCCCAGGAATAACCATTATTTCTGGTCGACCACATAATTGAGCTAATCTAGACCTTATTCGAAATAAGTACTATCCGTAGAGGTTCCTTCAAAGTCAGAAATTAAATTTTCTATAGAGATAATACTTTTAGTAATTTCTGGCTTTTCATAATCAAATTTATATATATATATATATATATATATATATATATATATATATATATATATATATATATATATATATATATATATAGAAGATTCCATACAGATCTAAATACCTGGTTGTTTAGTTACTTTTTTTTAAAAGTCTAGTCAAAATTTTTCTTATCTCACTTACAGTACGGTCTGTATAGACAGAACGAATATTTAATTGATAGTCAGCTCATAATGTAGTAGATGAATAACTTGGAATTTGTCACAAAAAGGAACTATTTTCTTCTTAAAAGAAATAGATAAAGATTTTTGAGACAACTAGTATATTAGATAAGTGGATACGGCTTCCAAATATATCTTTTGAGGGATAATATTTTACTAATAAAAGCAATAAAAAATGTTTTTTAAGGGTTATAAGTAAAAAGTATTTACCTAAATAAAAATAGAACTGACCCTCTTAAATTATTTTACTTAAGACAACTAATAGGTACACAAAATTATTTTATTTTAGCTCTTCAAATATGTATCACAATGAGGAGATAAAATGCAGTATGTAAACCCTGAATATCTAAAAAATTTTAAGACAGAGATTTCAGAAAAAAATCAAGGTTATTTGATGAATAAGAAAAAGTATGAGGCAAATATAATAAAAACCTGAAAGAGAATTCTGTTGTTATTTTAAATAAGAGCACGATGAAACTTATTTCAAATGAAAGAAAGAGAAAAAAAACTGAAAGTGTAAGCATTCGAGGCCCCACGTTGGCGCCATTTTTGTAACTTATGCTATTGTATGGAAAATGAATTTTCCTTAAAATAGGTGTCTACTTTGCCTTTCTGTATTTTTTAAAGATTTATAATGTCATCCATATGATATTATAATTCAATCTTGGCAATAAGATTCTTAAAAAAGAAAACCTGCATAACTAATTCTTACAAATTTCAATTCCTTGTTTAAAAAATTTACGTATATATCAATATGTACAAAATATGTATTATCTAAGCGATTAGTATGTAATGCTCGAAACCGTAATAATCAGATTAGGTTTTACATTGATAATCAGATATATGTAGCTACATAAATTTAAATAATTACAATCCAAAAAGCTGCAGTAGAACTGTAGACGGTTAGTTCATCCCAGGAGGGTTAGGCAATAGTACGTGTTCAATCAGACCATGTCGATAGAATAAAATATTTCCAGAAACACAGGTTTTGTTAATTTTTGTCTTTAAAAATAAAAATGTGAAGGAGAAAGAAAACGTCTATGTAGCAGGAGGGAGGACCTTGTAAAGAGTATTTACAATAAAGGCTAAGGCGTTAAAGGTAAAAAAGTTCGCTTATCTTAGCTTAAGGGAATCAGCAATGTTTCCAAAATGTTGCCCTTATACCAAAAATGTAAGGGAAACAAAGAAGACTTAATCCATGTAAACTAATTTAAAGTGCAAACATGCCGCACCAGGCAAAAGAATGAAAACATCTTAAAGTATTAAAATGTGTTTAAACATGCTTTTGCCCTTTCCGTGATCGATTAACCTAAAAATCTGCAAATTAAGGAAATCAGTAATGCCAATCTATAAAAATCATGAATCCCACAAGATAAGCGGGAGACATGGCAAAGTTTTATCGAGGGGTAGATGTTTTCGAAGACAATAAATATGGTAATATCCCTTTCCCAGAATTAAGGATTCCGAATTAGGGAAACCGTTTTTAAAAAGAAACGATTTTACTTTACACGAAGCTTTCTGTATTGATACAGACTATAACACATTAAGGGTCTTATATTTATAAGGCTTAGCCTAATCAGCCTAACATTAATATTAGAGAGTAAATATAAACAAGATATCTCCCTAATGGGCTCGAAAGTGTGTGACGACATGGGCGATGTCTGGTATGCAGGGAAAGCATGGTTCCTTAATTCCTCCCTCCTTAGGCTTGGAACTCCCGAGACAAGCTAGGAACCACTTGGATTGCATTGAGGGGTTTTAATTGGTCAGTATTTGCATCTTCAGTCCCATCTTCAGTTTCTTGCAATTTCTAATTTTCGACCTATACTTATATGCTAAATACATTGTACATAGAAAAATTGAAACTATATATATATATATATAAACTCATGGACAAAATTATCGAATATTTTTTGTAATCATTATTTTTTCAAAATAAATTTTAAAAAATCGCCGTAAACGTACATGAGCTGAATATTAGGATCTAGTAGGCTGATTACTCGCTTGTTTTAACATATTTTGACGTTTAATTAACATTAATGGCGCATGTCATTTTCTTTTGTGCATTTTATCAAAAACAAATAATAACATATTCTGTGAATTAAGCTTGAACTTAAGTTACTGTAGGTTAATTAACTAAGTAATAGCAAAAAGTGTTTCTGTTTGTTGCTAAAAAACATCAGTATGCCACCAGTTAGACACTGTACTGAAGTTGAAGCGGTGCAAATTGTAACTCTATATAACGAAGGATATAAACAGAAGGATATCGCACGACGTCTAAGGAGAGGTCAATCTACAGTATCGAATATTTTAAAAAGTTATAAAGAGACTGGAAATTACGTACGTAGACCTGGTCAAGGGCGCAAGAGATGTACAACAGCAATTGATGATCGATTTTTGATACTTAATTCTACACGAAATCGCACATTGACATCGTCGTATCTCAAAAATGAATTACTTAATGTAAGACAAGTTAACGTAAGTTCAAAAACAGTTAGGCGAAGATTAAAAGAAGCAGGTTTGAAGCCAAGACGGCCCGCCAAAATTCCACGTCTTCTCCAAAATCACAAAGTTCAACGATTAGAATTTGCTAGAAGGCATATTCAGTGGGATAACGAAATATGGAAGAATGTTCTCTTTACGGATGAGACCAGAATACAATTATGGAAGCCCGATGGTCGAAACCACGTCTACAGAAGAGTTGGAGAACGGTTTGCTCCCTGCAATCTCGTAGAGACCGTTAGTTTTGGCGGTGGCGGTATAATGTTCTGGGGCGGTATTTCTTGGGAGGGACGCACCGAACTTGTGGAAGTGATTGGATGAATGACAAGTGACTTGTATATTGAAAACATTCTTCAAGAACATGTTTTGCCTTATGTCGGCCATATTGGATATGAAGAATTCATATTAATGCACGATAATGCTCGACCGCATGCAGCTGATATAGTGACTAATTACCTTGATGCGGTCCACATTCAAAGATTAGATTGGCCACCATATAGCCCCGACTTAAATCCAATAGAACATGCATGGGACTATCTTAAACGCCGCATACGACGAAGAAATCCCGTTCCAAATACAATAGACCAGCTTCGGATTGCTGCACAAGAAGAGTGGAATGCAATTCCTCAAGAATATATCCAGAACCTCCTTAGCAGCATGCCGAGAAGAACGGAAGCAGTAATTAGATCTCGAGGCGGGAATACTCGTTACTAACTGTGCTTTAATTTTAATCAAAAAACTTGTAATTGCCTTCCAATTATTATTTAAATAAGATGTAAATATCCTTAATTTTTATAACGTTTAGCATTAATTTTTTTCACGATCTTCTTCTGGTAAAAACTTAACATTGTTCACTAAAATATTTTAAAATAAACAGTTTCTTGCAAATGGTAGCATTTAAATAACTTGATTCATCAGTTTTTTTTTAAAGAATGAAAAATTAAAAATATTCGATAATTTTGTCCATGAGTGTATATATATATATACTAAGAGAAATAGAGCGCTTTTAGCATTTTAAATTGTCTAAAACTACATCATGTTGTAAATTTTCAATTTATTTCTTAATACTATCGTACGTGTCTAAACACTGAAATGATATTTTGTGTGCTGTAAAATCATACATATCTATGCTAGGTTGTTTAATATTACTGTTCATCGTTTCTTTATAGACATAAGTATTTTTAAGAATTGAGATTTTACAATATTTATGAACTAAAGTCGGACTAGTTATTACGATTTGTGTTTTATTACAATGTTCAAATAATAACGTTTTCTTATTAGTATTTAATAATAATAATTGATTATTTTTCATAATACTAACTTGTGAATAATTACTACTATGAACAATTAGACTTTTGACAATGTTCTTAAATTACATTCATTATACAAAATTTTATGACACAAAACTCGATTAATACTTAATTTTATACAGGGTTTTTGTAAAAAGTTTACGTTTTCATCTTCTATTACGTAACGTGTTGGTGTAACAAGTAAATTAGTTTGATTAAATAATACAGGATAACCTTTAGTACCAAGATTATCTCGTGATTAGAAAAAGGTATAAGTTCATTACGAGAAAATATGGTATTTAGGAATTTTTCGATTTCAATTATATCTAAAGTGTTTATAAGTAAGAGATTTATTTCCTCATTAACACTAAGGGCGATAATATTTAAGAGCTTATCTAAATAAGCTTCTAAAATTTGTACATTAAAGATTTCGCTAAGAATAGCTTCTTGTAATTTTATTTCTTCGTTAATGTTATTGAGACTTTTTGTTACTTGCTGAAATTCATTAAGAGAATCCAGAGAAATGGAAATAAATTTGAAGGTGATATTTTTAATACATCTATTGGGTAAATTAAACAACACTTAAGGAAATATAACTAATTTTTATTAGATTTTTTTATATATTCTTATGGATTACGGATAAGACTTCCTTATGTTATTAATTTTATCATTTTAATTATCATTTGTCAATCCGGTAAGTTAATTTTTTAGCTATGCCGTCAACAGATAGAAAGACAAACCAACGGAATTGAGAAAATATGTTTTGACATCTAGGGTCCTAAAACGTAATAGTCTATAAAAACTTGGAAGGGTCATTATTCACAATTACATTACTTCCATCTTACGAGGGAAGTAAAAATACACAAATATTTCTTTATAGGTCTATAATAGCTCTGCCTAATTCTTAACATATTTGTATTTCAAACAGAATCTATGTTCAAATAAACAAAAACGTTTCATAAAAAATAATGAGCATAACAAAGTTATTAAGTCAATATAAGAGGAAAACAGAATATTCGTTAAGGTATGAAACTTTTAAAGCAAGTTATAGATTTAAGCAATTTTAGCAAAAGACTGATTTAAAAATTTTTGTATCACTGTATCTTTTGCATATATTTATTGCTGATTGTTTCAATACCGAAGTTAATGTCTCTATTTTAGTTGTGTGTGTGTTTTATTGATTGAATTTATTGTAATGTATATATAACTGTATTGGGGATATCTTGTATATTTTGCAATAAATAAATAAACGTCATTAGTGGCAGGTTGGCACCAGGCTATGTAATTATTTACTCTAGGACAATTAACAAAAAAAAACCTGAAAATAAAGTAAAAGGAAATCTTTGGTTTGCGCTGTACCAATTTTTTTATTATTACGTTGGACCGTGCAGAAGACAGTTCCTAAACATATTAGGTTAAACTTTTTAAGTCCAACAATATAATAAGTTTATAGGAAGTGTCTACTGCACGATCCAGTGGACGGTGTACTTATAAAAATTGCTCCTATTTTCTGATAGTACTAGCACTAAAACAAATTATTAACCAAATCAAACTAGGTGTGAAGTGTAGTATCATTAGATGTTGAAGTTGTGGAAACATGTGATTTTGGTGTTGGTTGTAATAATGAACATTTGTTTTTTTCATTTGGAATGAGATTATCTGCTTGTTTTTATTAGGTCCACTGAACCGTGTAGTAGACACTTCCAAGCTTATATATGTTTACTTCGCAATGGTGTGTCACATCATCGTGTTCTGAAGAGAATTCATCCAAAAATGCTTTAAACTCGCGATGGTTAAGACCGCGGGATCTAATGAAATTGATGGTACTACCACATCCAAAATGTACCTCAGTCAAATTGACTTAGAGCACAAGTTTTGTTGGTGAATAATGCAATGCAGAATTTTTAAATCACATTCTTGTACATTCACAGCGGTTGCTCTTTCGTTCAGAATTCCGATAAAACCTTTTCGTGAACCGACCATTGAAGGTGCACCATCTGTGTACACTCCAACTAATTTACATCACTGCAAGCCATATTGCTCAAAAGTACTTTGCACCTCGGCAAAAATATCTTTTCCAGTAGTGGTTCCTTGCAGTCGCCGTAAAGCCCGTAATTCCTTTTGACACTACAAATTGTTCATCAACACCTCCTATAAAAATAGCTAACTGGGTTGTGGCAGACAAATCGGTACTCTCGTCCAAAGCAATCGAAAATGCTTGAAAACCAGCCAATCTATCAGGCAATGTCTTTTTATTTACTAGCCATCATATTTATACTCAAAACTCTTTCTTCTTTTCTAAGAACAAAAGTTCTGCAACATCTACTAGGCACTCTTTAACAAACTCTCCCTCAGAAATTGACTTCGATGTTTTCGCTATTTTGGAACTAACATTTGTTGCTGTTTCCCTAAATCGGTAATGAGTTTTTAAATTTTAACCTTTTTTAAATGCCGCACACTGGTTGATTTTTATGGAAACATGGCAAAAAATAAGTAGACCAAAAAATACCTGTAAATGTTTAGAACATTTTAATATGGGTTATTATACGTATTCTTTTACGATTTATGATCATGAAATTCAGAGGTTATTTAATATGAAAAAAAGATTTTTATCCTAAGGAACAAAATATCTCGTAAAATTTTAAATAATAGTTTTCCTTTTTATTTGGTTGTTATTTTGCAACTTAACAGTAATCTAACAACTAAAAGAAACATGCGTTTAATACATGTTTGTGTATTATTTGTAAGAATATTGATTTGACAAGATCAAATTATTTATACAAGGCGTATTGACAATATGATCGCTATTATATAAAATATATTTATTATACCTAACTTAAAGAGAAGACTTCCTAATAAGATAAAGTGTATGACATGTCAGTTTTATCACATATTGGCATTTTGCATTAACATAAAATTTGTGAAATTATCATCTGACAAGATATGAATCTCGCGGTAGTATTTGTAGGGGTTGAAATATTACAAAACAATGAAAGAGTGCGAGGAAAGTATGGATTATATAATTTATCAATAGAAATATTACCCCAACCAAAGAAATATTGCTTCAAATAAAAAAACTGCCTGACAAATAACAGAACAACGAAAACCGCAAACCCTTTTACATCTTTGTGTGCCTGTTAATAACATTATGAAATAATGCAAAAGATGAAATGTTCTGAACTATATCGCTATCAATTAGAAATAATTTCCCAGCTGTTGAATATTTTGGCTATTTTCTTTTCTACGAAAACCTGTTACATAGTGTTATATTCCATCATATACTTAAAATAAACTTATCCTAAAAAAATAGAATAAAGCCAGTTTTTACTTGATGACGATTAAAAATACTCCCCATTCGAAAGTGAAAAGGAATTACTTACCTGACGATTAACGGTCCTATGCATGGTTTGTTTAAATCAGTGGTTAGCTTTAAACATACATTAAATTGACAAATTTTAATGAAAATCTGGCTATTAAATCAATTTTTAAAGCTAATTACAAATAAGGAGAAACGGCGCAATTTTTATTTTTCTAATCCTCCTAATTTGTTAACTGTAATATTTTAGTACGTAAATAAGCAAATTTCGACTCTGTATTCTTGTCAGAACAGGTTAGTAACATGTTGAACAGGTGTTTATGGCTCAAAATTATATGTTCATCCATATCTGTAAATAATTAGAGTAGGTTGTAAATATTTAAAAAAAAATAATTCGTAAGTCCGTGATTTGTTTTAAGCACTGCACATTTTATGGTCCATTTTCGGATTTAATATTTTTTCAACCTGATTTAAAAGTAAAATTTAAAAAATGCAAAATTATACGGAAGGTAAATTAAAACCAATAATAAGAGATGTTTTTTTACGTAATGCCGTATTATGTGAAACACCCTATATAATTCCATTTGATAATTTTGTAGATTAACAAAATATGCTAATAAAGACCAAACTATATAACGAAATCTGACTCACATAAATACTATTTAAACACAACTTGTTAATCAAATGTTAACATTTGTGCACATACGTGTTATGTTTAATTTTAAGTTTTCTGACAAAAACGCAAGTATCCGCAAATTTTTGTTTTACAATTAGTGAAATAAGTAATTAGAGAAGTAAAAAAATCACATGCGATAGGTTAATCTGAGTTAGTTCATAAACAAAAATCTTACTAAAAATTATCCGAAACGAATTTAACATTCAAAATCTATATGTGTACTGTGACTACATAGTTCTAGGTTACACATTCACAGGACAAAAGTATTGATGCGTAAATACAATTTTTGAGGCTACGATTTAAGTTTCGCCAAATATGCTTTCTTAAAGTCATAAATAACTCTAGCTGGTAACAAAGGTCTGTTTTGACGTCTGCTGTCAAGAAAAAACAAATGAAGGTAGACGTATTTCATAGCCAACAAATTATTTGGATTATTAGCATTAGACTTGGCAACTTTTTGTTTATGTTGTGCAAAATAAATTTTACCTATATTCTGCCACGTTTCCATGAAAATCGACCAGTGTGTGCCGCTTCATATTTTATTCTTTCAAAACAGTGTTGCACAACAAAGACATAGATTTACCACTGCGCATGATAAAAAAAGTATTTATCAGTCAATTTGTTTTGGAATTGAATTCTGTGTCCACTTTCCGATTTTTTAAGTCAGACATCTTGATAGATTTTTTTCTTCTGAGCTGAATTTGCTTTAATATTTCCAGCGACTTTTCCTATCAGTTGTTAAGAAGTAATGAGTTGACACGCGCGCTGACCGGCTTATATATTACCCGTAATAAGGAACTAGAATACTCTCGTATCGAGAGTCTCAATCGTACGTGAATAAGCGATGCACGCGCTCAGAGTCGACTGTTATTCATAACGCATCGTTCGGAGCGCTTCAAGGTCATCAGACGGCTTCCCGAATGTTTATCTGTTTGTCTCTTTCTAATGATTATTTATTTATTCCACTGCATTTAGGGTGTAATTTAATTGATGGCTGAAAATGCAGGATATGATTTCTTAGCTTATTTAAGAAAGAAAGGTTCATATGAACATACGTCCTAAACCTGTCAATTAAAAGTTGACAGGTTTAAAGTTTTAAAAAAAATCGTTTTCTTATCATACCTTTAATACTGTTCTTAGTATTTTCATAAAATTTGGCACGCACCTACTAAGCACCAATAGGCATTTTTTTGATGTAGAAGATTTTTTAATATTTCTACCAGTGGCGTCCGTACGACGAACGAAAGTCAAAAACACGTGTCTATAGTTGGCGAAATTTCATTGTTTTAGCGGTCTTCCGAAAAAATCCGTTTTCTACTATATAATAGTTCTAACAGCGTTAACTTTTTCCTACTTTCGATTTAAGTACTCTTGGGTTCCACAAATGTCGGTTTTGCTCCTGTTGGTGACTCTGGTGTGGTTTTGTGTATTAATTTTGGCGCTAGTTGTACTCGTCTCTCAACTAGTTGACTGTACTGATGAAGACCTAAAGCCAGAAACACGTGTTTATAGTTGGCCAAATTTTATTGTTCTAGCGGTCTTCTTAAAAAAAAACTTTTTCCAATATATATATATATATATATATATATATATATATATATATATATATATATATATATATATATATATATATATATATAGTTAATATTAATAGCGGTACGATATTATGCATCTAGTCTTGGGGTCTGTTTCATACATACAAAGACACATGTAAATAATCTCTATGTTAACTGATAGGCTTCTCATATCTCTATTGTTAAAAACAAATTTTACCATTATACATTTAGCTACGTTTTTATAATTTTTCTTTTTTGTTACTCATAGTTTATTGGGAGCTTTTGAAAAATAAAAATCAGTGAAATTCGTTGATTCAGACTCTTTAAAAGCAAATAGCATGGTTGCTTCTTCAGGTCTAAAGTTGGATTATATGCACTTCCTTGGAAAACATTCCAAAAATGGTAAATATTCCTTTTCCAAAATTTTAGAAGATAATTCCATATTTTGGTTCGACTTTAATTTCAAATTTATTCGTAATTTCCCAAAATATTAACGTAAACCAGCTCCATGGTACTTTTTCTTAATAATAATAAATAAACTCATTTTCCACGAGTCTAAAAACTTTATCTATTATCTTATGCTCCATATCTTCTCTCTTATTCTGGTTAAAGTGCAAAATAAAAAATGTAAGAGCGTTTAAATATTTATTCAGTACTCGTAAGATCAGAAGAATTATATTTAATATTTTGAAAGTCATTATGTCGACTCTTTTTAACGATTTGATGTACAATGAAAGTTCTACGGGTTAGATTTTGTTTTGACCGGGAATAATCGAACAAAGCTTCGAATCAGTTTTCATTTAAAGGTACCTGACGACCATAGCCAAAGATTATCGAGGTTTGCCCAAGATACTCGTGTGTCTTTTATAAACACTGCTCTACCTCTCAGTGCAGTTCATTATTTCTCTAACAGTCAGAAGACGTACTCCAGAGTTTCATGTAGTGGAAAATGGAAAAATTCGTGTTAGCTACAGACTACCAGAAAACAGTTTAAAATTAAACCTGTACCGGAAAATAAAAATCCTGTTACGTGGGTGAAGGATGCGATTACTCAGGTTGGATACGTACACGTTTTGCCTTCGTGTTACGTTCGTTCGCTTGCCTGTGGCAAGGGTAGAGAAGAACATTATAATACGCTTGAAGAAGAATCTATACCGCGGAGAGGGATTGTTACCATAAATGACAAAGATAACCTTTGTATAGTCAAAAGCAGTGTTATCGTGCGGGTCATACGATTTATCAACGACAAACTTTTTAAGTTAGTTTTTCGTTTATTACGTGTAATCATATCCTCCGCATAAAATCCGGAAGATGAATTAGATAGACCTATGATACTTTCATATGAAAAAAGAGGATAAACATATAAACAAACAGCAGTTGCAAAAATCTTTGAGCGATGTCACTTCAAAGTCAGATTGACAAGTCAGTGACAAAATGAGTAATAGAAAACAATTTTCGGGTTTCTTGCATCCACAAGCGAAAAAAATGGTATTAAATCTAATAAAATATTACGAAAATGAAAATGCACCGGCCAATATCCAGGAGACAGTAGCAAAAGCTCTGGGAATCGGTATAAGGACTGTGCAGAAAACTGTGCATGAAAAAAGAATTTACTACCGAAGAAGATTACGAAATGTACACGAAAAAAGCCCAAGACATAAGACTTACGTGACAATGTAAAAATGGATGTTCGTAATGCAATTTACGATTTATACACATCAAAAACTATAACCCTTCAAGGTTTAAAAGAAGCTTTAAAAAATCGAGGCATATTGGAAATTGGACTAAAAATTTTGTCAAAATTAATAAAAATGTTGGGTTTTCGATATAAAAAGGACTGTAATCGAAGATTTTTATGCGAGTTGCCACATATAGCAAGTCAGCGTATCCAGTTTTTAAAGAAATATACGGAAAATGTTAATTCAAAATTTCGAAAAGTGGTATTTTTAGACGAGACTTGGATATTTTCTAATGGAAGTGGCCCGAAATCTTGGCAGGACGAGTTTGTAAAAAGTGTCAAGAGAAAAAAGGGATGTGGGACGGGAAAACGGTTCATCATTTTGCATGCAGGTTCTTCAACAGGATTTCTCCCAGGTGCAAGTTTACTGTTTTCTTCAACATCCAAAAGTATGAACTACCATGATAATATGAACTGTGAACTGTTTGAAAAGTGATTAAAAAAACAACTGATTTCAAATTTAGATGCTCCATCTTTAATCATTCTGGACAATGCATCTTATCATTCAAGAATCTTAAATAAACAACCTACTTCATCCTGAAAGAAAAGTGATATTTATGACTGGCTAATAAAACAAAAACAAAATCCTTTACCCAATATGCTGAAACTAGAACTTCTTTTAATGGCAAAATCTATTAAAAAACCAACAAAATATGCCGTAGATGAAATATTACGGGAAAATGGACATGAGGTTTTACGACTGCCGCCATACCATTGCCAGTTTAACGCAATAGAATTAATATGGGCTGGGGCAAAATCATATTACGAAAAACACGTGAACGATAGTCTTACATCAGATGAAGTGCAAATTGTTTGGCAAGATTCATTAAATTATATTACGCCGGAGTACTGGAAGAAATCTGTGGAACATACGGAGAAATTAATATGGGATTGGTGGAATCGAAAACGAGTTCTAGATGTCGAAATAGCACCAATGATCATTGCGCCATTTGAGGATGACTCAGAAGATGAGGACTTTTTAAGTGATGATAATATGTTTTAGTCTATAATATTAAAAAGTTTCTGAAGGATTATATTAGTCTTTGACGTGTATAAATCATAAATTGCATTATGAATATCCAATTTTTCATTGTAACTTAAGTCTTTTGCCTTTGGATTTTTTCTTGTACATTTCTTAATCTTCTTCGAAAGTAAATTATGTTTTTTTTTTCATGCACAAGTTTCTGTACATTCCTTATACCGATTCTCAGAGCTTTTGCCACTGGCTCCACTTCCTCCTAGCCAGTGAATTTTAATTTAAACATTTTTTTATTAGATTTGACACCATTTTTTTGCTTAGTTTTTTAGTACATTTGTAATTTTGTAGGCAATAAATAAATAATTATAGAATACTTGTTCCAATTGAAAGCGTGTTTAAAATAAGTAAATTTTTTTATTAATTATAAGACAAAATTTGATATATAAAAATCGGCAAAATCGCTTTACCAGAAACTCGGAGCTAACGAAAAATACAGGCTATATATAAGTATATATATATATATATATATATATATATATATATATATATATATATAATATTGAGAAAACATGGTTTCCGGCATCTAGTGACCCTTAAACGTAAAGATCTGAAAAAATCTCACGAGGGAAGTAATAAATAATTATCTTGTGTTTTTAACAAAAGTGTATAACATTTTTGGAAAATAAAATTTTTTTGTTATCACAATACAAAAAAAACAAGTTTTCCTTGCACAGGGGTGGCCCGCATTTAAATAAATGACACTGTATAAGTGGTTAGATTTTTAGGTCAAGGGGGCTCATAATTTTTGGTGATTGATAAAAAAATCTCACTTTCATTAAGTGGCTGTATAAATAGAACATATGCTTCCTGCTTGTCATACTAAAATGAAAATAAACAGGGTTGTTATAACAACCATAGAAATCAACCCCGTTGAGACAATCGTCTGTTTGTAAGAAGATTAAATTATGTCAAAATTGTCTGATAAAAGGAACAGTCATCACACTTGCGGTAAAATATTGTGTAAAATCTGTAATAAGCATGTACCAGAGAATCAATATTGTTATATTCAAAAGATTTGCTGTAGATTCCTAAGATTTGGAAACTAGACAAGAAAAGCTTTTGAAAGATAGATCTCTTCAACACCAAGTCAACTTGTGTGTATTTAAGCAGTGCTGTGACAAGTGTACAACCACAGTTAAAGAAATTTGTAAAAAGTGTGGTGTAAGGCTTCATTCATGACTTACCTTCTTGAAATCAGAAAAAAATTGACTATCAGTTTATACTAAATCATATTTTAAGGGGATACTAATTTAACACCTGAGCTGATAATGAGAGGAACAAAAAATTACTTTAATGCAGATTGAAAACGTAAAGTTTTTGGATTCGCATAACAACTTTCTTATGACTCTGTCCGCCCTACTAAAGCCATTTGCTTTAATGCCATATAAATTCAAGAAATATATGCCATATAAATTCAAGAAATATTTTCCGCACCTTTTTAATAAAAAGGAAAATCAAAATTATGTTGATCTCCTTCCCATCGAATATTACGACTCAAATATTATGAAACCAGAAAATAGAGAAACATTTTTAGAATGGTATGAAGCAAATAAGAATTCCGAGTTTGATTTCCAGCGCGATATTGAAGAGTATTTTATATCCGATTTGGAAATTTTTACAGAGGCTTGCTTAAATTTCGAAATCAAATTATGACAACTACAAACGTTTGTCCTTTTACAGAAGCGTATACCATAGCCTCCGCATGGAATAAGGTCTTTAGGCGAAACATTCTTAAATCTAACACGATCGGCATCATTTCTAAACAGGGTTATCGCTATATCCAGATATCCAGTCAATAACTGCATTACACTTAATATGTGTAGAAAATCAGGGATTTTCTATTCAGCACGCCGATAGAGCAGTGATTTTACATGGGTGTAAATTTGATGGTTTTTGTGAAACTACTAACCAAGTTTTTGAATTCCACGGTCGTTACTGGTATGGCTGCTCCACTGTTTTAAATATCAGAGATAATCCATTGCATGATAACCCTACATAATCGTTAAACGCTAAACGCGAGATATGAATCTACAGTGACTAAAAGCGAGCGGCTGAGAAAATTCAGTTGTCCATGTCTAGATGTGGAAATGCAATTTTCATAAACAAATGAAAGAAAATCCTAAAATTGGTAAATTTCTGAATAACCATCTTTTACTCTCTGTCATTCCTCTGCCTGTAATACATATTATAACATAAAGGATGGGGTAAAAATCAAGTATCTTGACGTATGCAGCGTCAAGATACTTGATTTTCAAATGAAACACTATACTTGGGTAAGCAAATATAAAAAAATCCCTGATGGACAAACGCAAGTGTTTGTTGGAACCTAGTGCAAGGTATTGGATTTAAATAAGACAGATGATTTGATAAAATGTAAAATATTACCCCCTCAGAACTTGTATCATCCCGTACTACCACAAAAGATAAATAACAAGTTTATGTTTATGCTTTGCCGTACATGTGGTGAAAATATAAATGCTTTCACTCCGTCGAGGAACGAGCTTTAACTAGAACTTAGGTTATAGATAGTGAAAAACGATACAAATTGAAGGATATTATAATTGAGCAGTATGATATGGACAGAAAGACTGGCGGGCTGTTTGTTCAAGTGATTTCTAAAGATTATACAAGAGGCTTCAGATTATCCCGGAGATTATGCAGCACCCGACCAAAATATCGAAAATTTCTTCCATAGAGAACGCATCAGGTTAGAGTTTGATAAGATATTTAAGAAACCTGGACTAGAAAGCTAGGCCAGCGTGAAAATCAGCCACAAACTCAAATCGTAAATAATCCTGAAGAATACATACTTTAGCTTACTTAGTAATCCATTCTTCCTATAAACGAAAATGTTCTCATTGTGAATTACGGATTTAAAGAAGTAAGTTATGAGCCTCTTTTCACTGAAAATGTATGTATTGCTGCATACACAACCATATTCCTACCTAAACGGTTAGGAGTTCTTTATTATGACACAGGCTCCGTTATTTTTTCTCAGAGTTGGAACCGCCTACGAAAGAGTTTATAGGAGAGATGAAAGACGATATAGAAGGATACGGTCCTGGAAGTGATATTAAAGAATTTGCTAGTGGAGTCCCTAAGAATTATGCCTACACAGTTTTCGCTACATCTGATAGAAGTGAAAATGTTGTACGTAAAGTAAAGGGGATAGGTTTAAAATATAACGTCTCGCAGTTAGTAAACTTTAAGAGCATAAAAGACATGGTTTTAAATGGTGATGAATCCAAAATTATCATGGTCAGCAGCACAAATATTGGAAGGACTAAAGAACATGAAGTGGTTACCACAGATTCAGTTCTATTGGGACTATCACCGGTATACCGTCGCAAAATGACCAGAGGATTTGGCCGAATCTATTAAACTCTGAATTATGTACATTCGCTCATAATTTTGTCGGTACTGGGGGAAAATGAAAATGGTTGGGAGGGATTCAAAAACTAGCGGAAAATTGAATTTAAAAAACTCGGCTTTTGCTTAGAAGTGGAAATTATTTCACAATCACAAGTTAAAGGTAGGTAGGAGCTTTTAATTATTGCTTTGGCGAGAACGCCCAGCTATCATTTGGTTAATAATATTAATAATAATAATAATAACAATAATTTAATAATACAGTGAAAAAAACATAAATATTCCTTAAATAATAAAACATATTTACAAACTAAAAGAGGGGCAATTTAATTGGGCCCAAATATAGATGAGATTATATTTCCTAAACCTAATAATACTTTAAATTGTATACATGATATATTTCTGTCAAAAGGACTGAAATAACTCTTATTACCCATTAGTACTGTACTTACGGTGTGAGGACTCACTGAGTATTGAACTGGACTATTTGACGCTGATCCACTCTCAGAATTACCATGAGACATCATACTGTTGTTGTTGGATTCTATATTGGTAACTATGCTATTTCCCAATACATCTGAAAATAATACCAATATCTTAAAATACGACTCCTTACATTCTCAAATTTGGCGTTGCCCTTGAAAATTTGTTTAACAAAAATACCTTTGTTATTTTGGAAAAAACAAAAAAAAATCTAATGTAATATAAAATTGGGTACAGTTTTTCAATAAACAAATATATACACTTCAAAACAGAGGGAATAGCCTTACATGTGCGATGCTTTTTTTAAGCTAAATAAAATCTGCCTCGACCCACCTGTCCTCAAATAAATCTTGTTTAACCCAACTATGTGACATTTTTAAACGTAAAAAATATTCTTGTAACCTACTCAATTAGTCCTTTTGAAAGTCCTCGTAACCCAACAATACCCAAATCGAGTCTGAACCAAGCCCCGTGACGTCATTTTTACGTACATCTCGAGGGAGTAATATTTACAACACAATAATTTTAAACTAACAAAAGGTCCAATAAATTACACTGTCACCATTAATAACCATTTGAGTAAACATTAAACGCAACAGAATGCCCATTACCGAAAGGGTCGGCCACCCATCGAGGCGCTCGGCTCCGTTGGGACTACCTCTGCTGAGACGGTCTCGGCTTTTGAACAATTAAATTGAATGAGTTATTATCTTTTGTTCGTCGACAAAAAGGCGAGTTTCAAAAGCTTTGACAGGTTAATTTTCTATAGAATACAGATGTTAGTTTATATATGGGTCTTGAGATACCGTATGTTTTGAAATCAGTACCCGGGTGGGTCATCGATATTTACATGAAAGAAAACGATCTACAGATCTTTTATTGAAGTATTATTTTATTTTTAAAACTGACTTTCATCGCTTATGAAGCATATAAAAGGTATTTATATTTAATTACACCATATTAAATAAAACACATATATCACTGAACTATCGCATATTTACTTGTTTTAATTAAGTACCATTTAGTTTTTCATAGGTTTATTAGGAGTTAGAAATATTTTATATTTCGACATTTTTAATTTTAGCAGAAGTTTTTGAGAATTTCCGAGACGTGTGGGTGCAGAAGTAGGCGAGAAACATTACAACTTGATGAATTATAGTTGTCGGAGGAATTTTATATGGGAGTATAGAGATTAACCAGCTGCATATATAATAAATACTGCTGACTGTAAGTTGAATAACACGTTTTAAACTCACAGATCCCTGTTAACTTCGAGCATCGGACTGCGATAAAAATACATCTGATTAAAGGATGGTAGAGAAATAGACGAGAAAGCGTACAACAACCTGATGAATTACATATATCGGAGTATGATATATGTTAGTATAGATATAAATGAATACATGAAAAATACTACTGATTGTAAGTTGAATAACAAATGCTTTAAACTCATGGATCTATGTTACTACCGAGCATCACCCTGCTGTAAAAATAAAGCTGGTAAATAGATGTTGTGAGTATTGAGATAAAGTAGCTGAATGTAATCACTAGTGCCGAACGCAAGTTTTAAGTGTATCGCGCTATTATAACAGCTAAACTTACAAATAATATAAATATGTTAAACGTATATAACCTCAAGTTATAGTGATGAATAATCTTACTAAACTACCCTCTACGTTCAAATATATGCCTTATTTCGAACAATTTTATACCTCTCAAAAGTTGTCTTATGCCTCTTACAACTAACAACGCTCTACGTTTAACTGTTGAGTTCCTTATTTCGAACGATTTTTTTACCTTTCAACAGCTGTCTTATGTTTCTTAAAATTAACTTCTCTCTATGTTAAACTCTAAAGTTTCTTATTTTGATCATTTTTTTTTACCTCTCAACAGTTGTCTTATGTTTCTTAAAACTAACTTCTTTCTTTGTTCAAATGTTTATGCTTCTCACAACATAAATATAGTCAAGTTGTAAAGAAAAAACATAAAATGCAATTTAGAGCTGTAAATAAATAAACAGAAGGTAGCAACTACGGTTATGCGCTGCCCTTTTCGGTAAATCTGTATAAGAATCTGCTAAAATCATTATTATATGTTAATTATACTAAGTATATCGGTTTAGAGAGATCTGAAGCAAAACTAAAATTTTACATATACTGCGTAAACAATCACTAAACATTCCGATTACCAAGAGTAACTAACATCGTTTGACTAGACAAGAACTTCGAATGAATATAAAAAGGCATCTAAAAATATTCCTCGTATAATATGCTCTTTGAGAACATCGCATATATTACACTAAACATGAGCTAAACTATTAACCATAGAGAGATCATTGAAGTGTAACTATTTAAAACACTAAATATCTATATAGCTTAAACTCGAACATACCTATCAGTACACAACCCACTTAATCATTAATACGTAATAAATAAGTATTTAAAAAGTTTAGTGTTTGTTGTTTGTACTAAAACAAAAATTTGAAGATTACAATTAAACAATTAATTCCTATAATACTATACATATATTATAATGCACTGTTATGCCAATTCTCTCACACCAGACTTCCTTCCTTTCGATAAATTTTCCTCAGAAAACTAAAAACTATAATTTTAAGATAGTAAGATTTACACTAAATGTTTAAATCCTGATTAAGCTAAAGGTTTTCAATACAGAAACTTAAATGTATATATTAAATTGTAGAATTAAAATACCCTACAATTTAAAAATATATTGAATTGAAACTATGCATCACCCCACGCAACACCCTGATAAAAATGTTTTCTAGGTATATTCAGGAAATATTATACTAAAATATTCTCCAATGTGTATTTAATTTGTAAGTATTTAAAGGGAGTGTATTTGTTCGGTCGTTAATCATTCTTTATCTTGCATTTCTTACATATCCAGCCGAAGTGACGTTGGCAGACTGATCGGAAAACAAAATAACTCCTGGCAAAATCAATATTTTTCTTTCCCTTCGCTAGAAAGTATTTTATACACAAAATAAATTTTTAGTTTCTAAATAACTTTACATTTCAGGGTCGTTATGTGCTGAAAAACATGTTTTTTTCACACCCATCCCAACATAACAAAAAAATTATAGAAAAGCGTATTTCAACAAAGTTTTCCGAATTATCGGAAAGTATTTAAAACAATATAAAATAAAGAAAATCGAAGCAAAACGTTCAGGCGAGTGTCCAGAAACTCTCCCGACAAACTTTAATGAGTGAGAGTTTTTTTATTAACATTAATTATCATTACAAAGGATTTTAATTATGGCGAACAGAGGTATCAACATAATGTTTTTGCTAATTTTATTAAACTTTAGAATGCAATGGTTTAAGACCAGGTAAGGTATGGCAGATTTAAATATGAGGGTCAAAACATATTTTTCTTCTTATTTTAATGAAACTTCGGCATGATTGTTTTTAAAGTTAGCAAATGAACATATAATTTTAATCAAAAATTAAATACGGACAGCAATAAGAATATGTATAGTTTAAAAAAATTATATTATTCTTTATATCTATGTAGAATTTTCTAGCAATTAAAATGCTAAAAATGGCGTTATTATTCATTTATTAAGTAATACAATTTTATACGTACTCGTACTTTCATAAAACAGTCCGAAAAATTGAGGGTTTACGTTCCGACTGCATGAAAAGATACAAAGTAGGTTAAACTAGAAAAAAATTAGTTCACTAGTTAAAACTAGATTTTGGAATGAATTGTGGGGTAATAAATACAGCGTAGCCAAAAAATTGCAAAATATTACTTTGTGAATATATATATATATATATATATATATATATATATATATATATATATATATATTCATTTCGGGTGTACATCCGTTCACTACTGTCGTTCTGAAAAGATACTGAATTCTCTCAGACAGTCTCTATTCGGACGCGAGAAAGAAAGCTTCGAAAATGCCAAATGTGATTTTGGCGAAACGTCAGCAAAACTGTTCTTTTCAGAACGACAGTAGTGAACGGATGTACACCCGGAATGAAAACACATCGTATTTTTCCATCCGTGAAGGAGTAAAAATCATATATATATATATATATATATATATATATATATATATATATATATATATATATATATATATATATATATATCTATATATATATATATATATATATATATATATATATATATTTATATATATATATTTTTTTAATTGACTTTTTTGAGATAACTAATTTAAGTATAACAAATAAAGATGTAAACAACTTTTAATATGTTTTTAAGGTGTTACTAATAGTAAATAAATATCAAATATAGAAAGTTTACATTTTTTAAATAACAATAAATTGTGAAAAAAATCTTTTTAGAATATTTAACATCTTTGTTCGTTACGTTTAGATTGGCTATTTGAAAAAATTCGATTTAAAAAAATGTATATTTTCATAAAGTAACATTTTGCAATTTTATAGAAAACCTCCGGTATATATACCTTAATCCCAAAACTTACATTCAACTGAAAACTAACTTTTTTCTAATTTAACCTACTTTGTGTCTCACACCATTTCCAATGTTCTCATGTATTATATCTTATTCTGGAAACCCTGCATATCTGTATGTATATCTACATTTAAGTAGCTGAAAATGCAATTAAAATAATATATATGAATTTAAACGGTTGGCCATGTTTCATTACCTGTACCTCAATTTTAATAATTTTAAAAATATTTTCCCACACTATACGAATTCTAACAACAAACGATAATAGAATTTTTTCAAAAGACGTCAACCCTTTTGTATTATGAGAAAATAAAATAAGAAAACATTTGCAAAATAGCTAATATCGCCTAGCAAACTTGGCAACACTGAATTGGTAACTGGTGACAAACAAGTAACAATGGAAAAGAGAAATATTGGTTGGATTTTTTTCTCTCTCTCTCTCTTTGACTGCTTCTCCCCGTTTATAACTCTATGAGTAAACCATATATTATATTATACAGGGGGAGTAGGGGTATATAGGACATTTTCTTTAGAAATTCTGGTTTAAGAGCCGTATTTTTTTTCCTAGTGAAACATTCCAGTATGAAATGCATCGATTTAGGATAATTAGGATAATTGGGCAAATGGGCAATAAATAGGCGAAATGTTGTTAATTTATTGCCGCCTTTTTGAAATCCCATGCGGGTTTTTCTACTATATATACCAGACACGTAGATAATTTTCAGAGATAATTAAGCATATACATACGGGCTCTAATAGCCCTCAATACCGATTTTATTTATACTGGGCGGATAAGTAGTAACAAAGCATATATCATGTTATACATTATAAACAGGATTGAAATCGCAAAAATTTTCGAAAAATTTAAGTTGGGAACAACCAAATTGATTCGATTCAAATTTGCAAATAGACTAGGTCAGAGAATTAGACTTTGGGTGTTATTTATGTACGTGGATCTTCTATTTTTTAGGGGTATAAAAGCGTAAACAAATCATATTTTAAGAACGCCAAACCAATAACAGTCAAATTAAAAACAGAAATAGTTGGAGTAAATAGTATTGAAAAATATTGGAACTCATTGGCGCAGATACTTTTTTTTTCGATTATATATATTTAAAATAAAATTGTGATAATATTTGGAAAGACGTCAAATTTTTGTCCATTATACAGAGAAGCACAAACAGGGTGAGGCAGCATCCCAAATAAGAAAAAAAAATCAAAAAACGAGTTTCACTATTTGATGAGATTTTTTTACACCAGCAGGTTTACAGCAACAGTTTATCTTTAGAAATTCTGGTTTAAGACTTCGATTTAGGAGTTTTGGATAATAAGTAGGCGAAATTTTGTATTGAGGAAAATATTTTGACAGTTGCCAGAAAAATTTCTTTTTTTCCTAATTTCTAAGCTACTTAAAAATTTTAAAAACGGTTTTTACAGATCCATGTAACTTTTAGTGGCGTAATCTATTAAAAAAATATTTTGACAACTGTCTCTCCCTTAACTTCTAAACTACTTAAAATTATTAAACAAGGTTTTCACAATTCCGTGTAACTTTTAGTGGCATAATTTGTTTAATACAATATTTTGACAGCTGTCGAAAAAACCGTCGTGTTCCCGTAACTTCTAGACTACTTAAAATTTTTAAATACGGTTCTCACAGTTTCATGTAACTTTTAATGGCGTAATTTAATTAAAAAAATATTTTGACAGGTGTCTGTTTTCGTTTTCCCGTAACTTCTAAATTAGTTAAGATTTTTAAATACGGTTTTCATAGTTCAATGTAATTTTTAGTGGCGTAATTTATTATAAACCATGACATCTGTAAAAATAACTTTTTAGAAAAAAACTGTCGTTTTCCCGTAACTTCCAAAACTGCTCAACATTTTAAAATACTGTTTTCACGGTGTAGGTTTTAGTGGCATAATTTATTAAAAAAATTTTGACATCTGTCAAACAAAAACTGTTTTTCCCTTAATTTCTAAACTACATAAGATTTTTAAATACGGCTTTCACAGATCCATGTAACTTTTAATAGCGTAAATTATTTATAAAAATACTTTGATATCTGTCAAAAAAACTGTTTTTTTTTTACATAATTTCTGAACTGCTTAAGATTTTTAAATAAGATTTTCACAGTTCCATCCGTAATTATTTGAAAAAAATATTTCTGTCAAAAAATTGTTTTTTGGGAAACTGATTTAAATTAGAATTTATGTATATAGGATAACTCAAAATTATGTAGCAAACCCGACATATATTTATTTGAATTTGTACCTTTTATGTGCAACAAATGAGTTTCTTGTTCCTAGTTATAAATATACTCCCAAAAAAATTTGCAAAATTCTGCCAATTTTCTTGAGAGTAATGTTAAAAAACTTTTCTCAAAAAAAAGCTATACCAAATTTAATGGATCTATATGTCTTGGCATTTGACGTAACATAAAAGTCAGTGTAAAATTCCCTTTTTGACAAGCCTCTATGTATAACGTCATGTGTAAATATTTAGAGGCATTACTGCTGATCATAACTGACATAGGGATCAAATGCTTAATAAATACATAAGCTGAAAATTGAAAAGATTAAAAAATGACTAAAAATTGTTTTCTAAATATTAAAGAGTACATTGGCTTGCCTAGAAAAGAACACAAAAATATCTTATTTGAACATTCGTCATTTAAAATTTAAGAAAATTACAAGGTTACATAATACTCTGAAAGACAGATTTGCTGAAATCCGCTATATTTACGCTTTTCCGGGCCATAAACTTCATACCTATTGCTAGATAAGGCCGAAAACCGCAACTTAATATCTTAGTTCTTATTGAAAATATAATTGAATTTTGTCAAAAAAGTTGCATGTATAAGTTCTAAATATAAGTCAGTTCAACGGTTTAGTTATACCAAACCAGTAACCAGTTACCAAATAAACTTTCAACAACTATATTTTTATCGCGTACGATAACATCCTATAAAATATGCAAAAACCATATAAGGTCGGATAACGTGTTTTTCAAATCATCGCCGTACGGTTATTGTCTACAAAAAAAATATAAAATAATAACATAAAAAGTAGACAAAACATGACGACTTGAGGTATAGCTTGTTATAAACTCTCGACTCGACGATAGTTTATTATATGCTTGCCATTTTCAGAATGTCTATACCCTACAGTGTCAAAACGTACTTTTTGTACATTTTTGCCTTTCGGTCGCTATATCTCGAAAACGCTTTTTATTACGTTTATAGAGCATATTCGGGGCTCTCAAAAGGTACCAAATGAATCTTTATATCATTTTTGGTTTTTCCTATATTAATGAAATAAAACATGTTTTTTTTGAGTTTTTTAAAATTTGCTATCAAAACACGATAACTATGGAACAAATTAAAATATTGGTTTGAAATTTTTATAAAACGTTCCTCTTTACAGTCTAATGAAGCCTATTGAAAATGGACGGGATCGAAGTTTGGGAGTATGGAAAAAAAAATCAAAAGAGAAAAAAACATTGGAGGCATTTTGGGGAACCGAAACTCAATCTACTTAGCCAAGGTGAGACAGGGGCTCGATAGGAAATTTAATAGAGATTCAAAATGAGTATTAGGGTCCCTATACCAGAATAGACGTGAAACCCGTCAAAATTCACAAAGACAAAACAAACTGCTTTTGTCTTTAAATTTTACACACATTTCACTGTTTTTTTTTCGAAAACTTTATTTGTGGAGGAGAAAAGTTAACTACACTTAAAGTACCTCCGCAAAGCTAAAAAAATCATATCGAAAAAATTACGCTGTTTATACAGGGCAAGTCATTTAAATTTAAAATTTGAATTTGTTTGTTATGTTTGACTAGTGTTCCACGTCCGGCCCCGTAGCATCTAAACGATTTATCATAGGCGAACATAGTAAATACATTGAATAAACGCCTTTTTCTAGAGATTGGTACCACATTTCGCTCGATCAGTGAAAAGACTAATTTTTGAGAAATTTTTGAACTATTGGCATACTTTATGTCCTCGTATGAGAGTATCGATACCACCTGGGGCAAAAACCAATAAGCAAAATGAAAGCTCCATATTTTTACTTCAAGGCATAAATTTATATTTTTTTTTCTATCAGGTCGAGAAATTGGTAAAATGGAGTTAAAAAAAAGCCCTTTTTATTATCAATTGAAAGCTCGAAAAATCACCAAGTTGTCTTGATTTTCGATCAAATACGTGGTTATAGCCACTGTCAAAACCAATGAGTATATAATTAGATACATTTAATTTGATTTTACAGCCTCACAAACGGTTTTTTGGGTATTTTCGTTTTTGGCAGGATGAAATAGGGATATTTTTATGTAAACAAATTTGCACCAAAAATACACTAGGTCCGAGTCTCACGGAATTCAATTTTGGGCGTCACGGGGTAGATCTTCGATTTGTTTAGGAGTGTAAAATCATATTTTTCATTATCGGCGAAACACGATGAATTTGTTTTTTTTTTTTTTTTTTTGATCTCAATAATGTTTGTCCATTATGCAGCGTAGCCCAAAATGGATGAGACAGCCCCCTGAAAAAGGAAAAATAATAAAACAAAGGGTTTCACTATTTCATGAGATTTTTTGACACTGATAGGTTGTCATTATATCGTTAAGCTTAAATTATGTTATATAGGGAAAGTAGGTATTTTTTTTCTTTAGAAATTCTGGTTTAAGAGCTGTAATTTTTTTGTCTAGTGAAACAGTTCGGTATAAAACATCGATTTGGAAGGTTTAGATAATAAATGCGCGGAATTTTGTTTTCGCATCAGTGAATTTTGATTTTTTTCTCTACTGAAACTTTTATAGGATTCAAAGTATCGATTGGGAGGTGTTGGTACTAGGATATTTCTTTCAAGTAATTTTTAGATGCATAATTTATTAATTATTTTTTGACATACGGTTTTCACAGAATTATGTGACCTCTAGTGGTGTATTTTTTGTTTTTTGAAGCTGTCAAAAAACCGACTTCCCTCGTAAAAGGGAAATATTGTAATCGTAAAAAAATCACCCACCCAGATTTTTTCAGATCTTCACGTTTCAAGGAGATTCATAACGCTGAAAAACATGTTTACTCAATTCCGTCGGCCTGTCTGTCGGTCTGTTTGAGACGCCACTTATTCGATTGACTTCAAATTTTGATCAAAAATTAAAAAA
>JAUTXW010005286.1:1077500-1335863 GCA_030620095.1 Kuschelorhynchus macadamiae | reverse complement strand
TAACTAATAAAAAGTAAACTGTACATCTCGAATTAATATTTTACTTGACCGTTGGCGGCATGTCTTTTTAAAACTTTCAATCGAACTTTATTATAACAACTATAACAGTGGCGCAAATCGCTTTGACTTTGCTGGAGGTGCTATGTTTAGTTTACGATTTTCCTACTATGTTGCCATGACAACGCGTATGCGATGTCGCCGACTCCAGCGCCATACAACGTTCTTGGTGAATTGCAGGCGCAGTACACTACACCGACGTGTCGTTCAGTTTCCGGTGGTTGTTTACTTTTATTTTCGCGGATTTCGCTGCAACCGGTGAGTTCTTTGCAGTTAACGTGACTGTTTTGTGTTTATGATGTTGTTACAACTTCAAATTCGAAGTAAGTAGATGTGATTGTTCAAGACTGGAATAAATTAAAAGACGTCTTTGAATTAATTACAAACTGTAACAAATCTGATGAAAAATCAATCCGCCTTGCGAAAGGATTAGGTGAGATGAACAATTTTGAATTCACGTTTCTGGCTTTAGTGTTTAATGACATTTTCTCAGTCACGGACATACTGTTTGACGTTCTTCAAAAAAAATCGCTTGACATTCATTTTTGCTTATCCAATATAAATTGAAAATTTTCCGAATATAGTTTAAATTTTCCGACTGGCCCGTTTGAAAATTTTTTACAGTTATATGGAGAAATATTTTCAAAAAGTCAACGACTTAAAAATGAGCTTGGTCGTATTTTTGCCAATGAGAGTAATTGGAATATAATGCTGCACGAGCAAGTGAAAAAAAGTAATAAAAATAAATATATTTTTACCAAAGCATATAAATTGTTTTCCCTTATTTTGACAATACCGTCGACAAGTGCTTCAGTGGAAAGAAGTTTTTCTTGCTTCAAATGTGTAAACACTTATTTAAGAAATACAATAAGAAAGACTTACTTCTCTTGGCAATATTTCAATTCAAAAGGAATTTCTGGAGGAGATTAGGGCAACTCATCCATTTTATGAGGATGTTATAAATAAATTTGCTGCTATGAAGGATAGGAGAATTGATTAAGTATCTATAAATTAAGGTAAGTCGTAAAAAATATTCTATCTCCTCTACATATGAAAAAAAATGATTGCGATATTTTCTTGATTCATTTGCACTTCACTTACTTTTTCACCCGCGAGCCGCCACTGATAGCAAAAGTAGGGTTACCAGATGTAACTTTGAAAAAAGAGGTCAATTTGTAATTCTAAATAGCTAAAAGTTTCATTTTCCATAAAAAAATTTTCTTAAAATATTAACGAATTTCGTAAAAAAATACGGAACCCCGTAAAATTTTTCGGAAGTACCTAAATAAATACGGAATTTTGTATTTTGTAAAGGAATTCCGTAACTTTTTACATACCTTAAAACAATACGAAATTCTACATAATTTTATGGAATTCCCTAAAAAATACGAAATTTTGTATTTTTTAAAGGAATTCCGTAAAGTTCTATTGAAGTCATATTGCACATTCCTCATAAAAATCTACGGAATCCAATAAAATGATACGGAATATTTTAAAAAATGCAAAATTCCCTTTATTATTTTATATGGAATTCCCGAGGGAATCCCGTAAAATTTTACGGGATTTCGTATTTTTGTACGGAAAATAAAAAGTAGGATATGGCCCTTGCACTCTTTCGTCTATTTTCAATACATTCTGAAGTGTATCTATAAACAAGGACTGAAGTTATATACTTCAAGCCATGAAAAAATGAACAATGTATAGTTTTAACTCCTAACCATGACAGCGTAAGAGTAGTCCGATAACAGTAGCGTAATAAGTGGCCGAAACTTCTATTCTAAAAAATAATAAATCATAAATATTATTGATACAAACTCAGGTATATTTAACACATATTATATTCAGAAATATCTGGATATAAACCAAAAACACAAATAATGTAACTGTTTGAAATTTGCCTACTAAAACGCGCTTTTTGTGCAGTGTTTTAATTACTGCTGTGAAGATTTTGTGTGTCAGCAATTACAGTTTGTCTTTGCAAATATTTAACAAGAAGATATAAAGTGGGCATAATTAATTTTTTTCTTTAAATATTGTTATTTTTTTGACAAAACTATATTAAACGAAAACAGAATGTTCTTTTTATTTCATTCTTTATACCTTCTTAAAAAACTTTGTAGAGTGGCAACTTCTTATCAAAATCCATGTCGATATCGCGGAGATATCGGAATACGTAAGCAAATAAAAATCTAGTTTTGAGCTATTTTGGTGTTAATAATCACAAAGAAAATAAGTATAAAATTTGACTTTCTGGATTAATACATATTTAAACTTATGCATCTAAAAAAAACTTTTTTGGGTGGATCGAACAGGTCTAACAAAATAGTGGTTGAATATTGGTAAAACATGAATTTCTTCTTATAATCTTAATTTTAAGAAATGTTTTTACGGTTCTTATTGGGTGCTACCTACGTTGGGTACCAGTAGTAGCCCTCAGGTGATGCCTATGGAACAGTACTATCTGATGCTCTTAAAATGTTAGGATAGGAAAGTACTAAAATTTAATTATTTTTCTTTGTTTATGATGTTAGAATTTTATGTAGCGTTACTGTTTGTAAATCTAAACAATATTTAAATAATGTAATGGTAGACATTTCTTTGTTTATGATTCGTACCACTAGTACATTTTCAAACTCATAGAAGATATTTACAATCAAGTTAGGTATATATGTTACCGTAAATATCCGAAATCCGTAATAACGCGACCTAACTAGTAGAAATGCGAAGTTTCTAAGAGTGTTAGTAATATCGTGTTCTTACTAATAACATCGCGAAGTGTCTAATGCATGTATATGTAATTCTTGATCTCCTGAGCAAACGAAACCATGGACACAATCTAATCCTACGACTAGTTTTTAATATGCAGGGTGTTAAAGTTTGCCCAAACCCCATATACAAAACACGGAGAAAATAGTATGACACCAAATTAGTATTTTCAATATGTTTAACGTATAGTACTCGGTATCGTACTTCTCGAAATAAGAAAAAGGTTTTATGTGAAAATAGGTCTTCAAATGCTTTATTTTCGAGATACAGGGTGTGGTATTGTAAAGAGTGTTCGCCCTATATCTCGGAACTGAAGGGTTTTTGGTCCTATATTCATATAAAACTTTTTTCTTATTTTGGGACGTACTACTATACGTTAAATATGTAGCAAAAACTAATTGGTGTCATCCTATCTTCCCTATATATTTTATATGAGGTTTATTGTATAATGTATTATTAAAAACTTTTCGTAGTATAGATAGACAGATTATAGATAGCATTTTTACTATTATATGCTTAGTAAGAACGGGTTTTATCTAAAAAACTATTTAGTAAGACTCCGATATTACTAACAATCTTAGAAACTTTGCGTCTTTACTAGTTAGATCTCGATATGACGGATTTCAGCTTTTTTCCGTAACATATATACAGACAAACATTCTTAAGAGTATGAGTAGAAAAAACCAACTGTAAATTTTTTACGGTCAAAAAGTTTTAATAGGGTAGTATTTCCAACATCTGTTTGTGAATTTAAAAGGTTAACATTTGGGTCTTGGTGTTTATAAATTTCTATTGCCTCTAAACAATCAAATTTGCGATTTTTTTACTCATAATGTAATACATCTGACTTATTTATGTCAGGGATTTATGTGAAGTTTCTAAGAAGTAGGTGGCGAAATGAAAGTTCTGTTTTTTAATCTATAGGAGGCGTTATGCTCTTTGAATCTAACAGCGAAATTTCTGCCTTATATAATATATATTGCATTCCTCACGTTTTAACCTATAAACTCCAGACTTTTTATACTTATTTATTTTTGTTTTGACGTTAAAAATCAAATTAGAGAGTTTTTGCGACGATCGAAAAGCAACTTTAGTATTTTTATTTCTTTTTAAAATATTTGCAATTTTGTTAGATATTGATACAAAATATGTAATAATTGTTGTATATTTTATATGAGAGTCTTTAACCATAGGATATATTTGTTGGATAGTTAAAAGTTTACCTTTTTTAAAAATTAGTCTGTTAATTTCAGATAATTTATAGTAATTATTGTTTGTCTAAGGACACAGAAAGAGCTCAATGAATCATAGACCTATATGCTGAATGTTTATGGTCTAGGGGATGAAGAGAGTCCTTTGGTATATTTTTAAATGTGTTCAGATTATTTGTTGCGTTTAGATTGACAAACAAAAATCTTTTTTGGCTTTTTCGCAACTGAGTAAAAATATTTAAATTTAGTATTATATTTGCTAAAATTAATTTAAAGTTAAATATTTTTACTCAGTTGCGAAAAAGCCAAAAAAGATATTTGTTTGTCCTTTGGTATAGTTACATCTGTATAAGTGGGTTTTCTGTAGATATTAAATTTTAATTTATTAAGTAATCTTTTTAATGTGATGTCTAGGAAATTGATTGAATTGTTTTTTGTATTTCGAATATAAATTTAATTTTGTTATGTATTGACTTTATGAGATTTAAAACTGTGTGTAGTTGTTCTCGATTTCCTGTGAAGCAGACCATTATGTCATCCACGTACCTATGCCAAAAGAAGATATCCTTTGCAAAGGGTGTATTTAAAAAAAAAATTATTCAAAATGTGACATACAAATTTCTGCTAGTAATGGGCTTATGGGGGAGCTCATTGCTAAACCGTCTTTTTGTTTATATTGTTCCTCGTCAAGTTCAAAGTAATTTTATGCATAAAATAAGTGTTTTTTTTACTCTTCTTCTTTTGGTATATTGGAAAACATATTGGTCACATCAAAGGATGCTAAAATACTATTGTTTGGCAAGGTTATATCTTTTAGTTTTTTAGTAAGTTCGATGGAGTTTTTAACAGAAAATTTTGGTTTAAATTGTGTGATATTTCTAAAAGTTTTATTTTATTAAGTTTTACTGCGGTATTTCTTAAAGGAGTGTTTGTGTAAGATACGTCCGGCCTTTATTGGTGCCCCTTTTTTGTGTATTTTTATGAAGTCGTATAATATTGGTGGAGATGGGTTCTTGTTAATAAGTATGTGTTTTCCCTTTTCAGCACATATAGCACTGATCTCTTTTAAAGCATTTTTGAACTTGGTTTGAATTTTATCAGTTGGATTACTTTTACTTTAAACACCAAGAGTTCATAAAAATATACTTTGAATTTGATTGGGAATACTATAAACAAAAAGACGGTTTAGCAATGGGCTCCCTCATAAGCGCATTACTAGCAGATATTTTTGTCACATTTTGAAGATTTTCTTTAAATATACCATTTGCAAAGGATATCATCTTTTGGCATAGGTATGTGAATGACATATTGGTCTGTTTTACAGGAAATAAGAACAACTACACACAGTTTTAAATTACCTAAATTCAATCCATAACAAAATTAAATTTACACTCGAAATGGAAGAAAACAATTCAGTAAATTTTCTAGACATCACATTAAAAAGATCCTCTAAAAGATCATTTACTAAATTAAAATTTTATATCTACAGAAAACCCACTTATACAGATGTAACTATACCAAAAGACTGTCTTCATTTCTTAAATTTTCAGCATATAGGTCTATGATTCATAGAGCTTTTTCTGTGTCATTAGACAAGCATTGCCTATAATGGGTATAAATTATCTGAAATTAACAGACTAATGTAGCTAAAGATTCCTATATAAAATATACAACTATTACATATTTTGGACCAATATCTAACAAAATTGCAAATATTTTAAAAAGAAATAAAAATACTTATGTTACTTTTCGACCGTCGCAAAATCTCTCTAATTTGATTTTTAAGGTCAAAACAAAAATAAATAAGTAGAAAAAGTTTGGAGTTTATAGGTTAAAATGCGATGAATGTTAGATTCAAACAGCCAAACGCCTCATATAGATCAAAAAAACAGAACTCTCAATTCGCCAACAATTTCTTAGAAACTTCATATAAATTCCCTGACATAAATAAGTTAGATGTATTACATTATGATCAAAAAAGTCTCAAATTGGATTGTTTAGAGGCAATAGAAATTTATAAACACCATAAAGACCCAAATGTTAACCTTTTAAATTTACAAACAGATGTTGGAAATACCAACCTATTAAAAGTTTTTGACCATAAAAAATGTACATTTCGTTTTCCCTAATCATACTCTTAAGAATTTTTGTCTGTATATATACCTAACTTGATAGTAAATATCTTCATCGAGTTTGGAAATGAAGTAGTAGTAAGAAACTGCAGTCACGCCTAGTGCAAAAATAAAATAAGTGACAATTAACAAAGTAAAACTTGTGTTTTCATTTATTTGTTAAATAAGTACGTTAATAGTTATTTTTCGGCCACCCTTGTTATTTCAATCATTCACTCTGATGTTCTTTACTATTAACTATATTTTTTTGGCGTGTTTCTGAAGTTGAGATTTCCCATATACCAGCGTGCAATTACAAGCGGCATGAGTTCTAGAATCGGCAGCAATCACACGTTGAATCCTCCAAGTGTTATCAGTCATCATTAAAATTTGATTTTTTATTACTTAGTATTGTAATCGTGAAAAAAATCACCCTCCGAAATATTTTTAGATTTTTACATTTCAGCGTCTCTAGATGCTGAAAAACGTTTTCTCCATTCTTTCCATCTGTCTGTCGCGGTATAGCTAAAAAACTACTTTCTCGATTGACTTCAAATTTTTGTCATTGAGATTTCCCATATACCAGCGTGCAATTACAAGCGGCATGAGTTCTAGAATCGGCAGCAATCACACGTTGAATCCTCCAAGTGTTATCAGTCATCATTAAAATTTGATTTTTTATTACTTAGTATTGTAATCGTGAAAAAAATCACCCTCCGAAATATTTTTAGATTTTTACATTTCAGCGTCTCTAGATGCTGAAAAACGTTTTCTCCATTCTTTCGATCTGTCTGTCGCGGTATAGCTAAAAAACTACTTTCCCGATTGACTTCAAATTTTTGTCAAAGATTAAGAGTCATATGGGGATGACCTGGTAACATTTTGGTAAAAATCCAACATGGCGAAACAAAATGGCGGTCTAGTGAAATGTTAGAAAAATTATTATAAAAATAACTACTTATCCAATTTATCTCAAATTTTGCATAAACATCAAGTATTATGTTGGAATCCACTGGTAACATTTTGGTACGAATTCAAGGTGGAGGCTTTATAAAATATTTAAAAATTCAGACTGAAAAAACTGTTTAATGGTTTGGTTTCCAGTTGTGTGCCATAATTAATTGTGGTATTGTGATCAACTAGTAAAATTGTGGTTTGCCGTAACTAATTGTGCAATACATCTTCTCAGGTTTTACATACCTTCTCAGGTTTAACATATGTATCTTCACGTTTTAGCGTCCCTAGATGCCAAAAAACATTTTACATACTCCATTGGTCCGCAGATATTAAGTTTCTAAATGGTTTTCATTAACGATTCTCTTGTTGTCATGTTAGAGTGATGTATTATTTGGGGTTAGGATCCAGTAAAAAAACAAAAGTTAACTGTCGCCGTTTCGCAACTTTATTTACGCATCCTCAGGACACCTATATCAGTCTTTACCTACTACGTTGGTCAGCAGATATTTCCAAGATATTAAGTTTCTAAATAGTTTTCCTTAATGATCCTCTTGTTGTTACGTTAGAGTGTGTATTATTTGGGGTTAGGATCCAGTGAAAAAAACAAAAGTCTTTTTTTAAATTGTCGACGTTTCGCAACTTTATTGTTGCATACTCATGACACATATTATCAGTCTTTACCTACTGCATTCGTTCGCAGATATTTCCTAGATATTTTCTAAGTGGTTTTCGTTCGGTTTTCTTCTTTTTGTTATGTTAGAGTGGTGTATTATTTGGGGTTAGGAAATATCTGCGGACCAATAAAGTGGGTAAGGACTGATAATATGGGTTTCATGCAGCATATAAAATCTATATATGTGTCCTGAGGATGCAACAATAAAGTTGCAGAACGTCGACAATTTAAAAAAAGATTTGTTTTTTTTACTGGATTCTAACACCAAATAATACACCACTCTAATACAACAAGAGGATCGTTAAAGAAAACCATTTAGAAAGTCAAAAAAACTAATTATCCAATTTTCCTCAAATTTTGCACAAAAATCAAATGTTACATAGGAATGAACTGGTAACATTTTGATATGAATCCAAGATAGCAAAACAAAATAGTGGCTTAATAAAATATTTAAAATACTTATTGAATTTATTTTAAATTATGCTCAAAAGTCAAGTGTGGCATAGGTAGAAAGAAATTGGTAAAAATAAATATGTTTGAAAAGACAGTATATGTGACTATGTACTGAACTAAATTGGGTCACACTTTACTATTCCTAACAAATGAAAAAAAAATCATAGCGAAGGAAGTTCCGGGTAAAGGAATTTTTGCTACTTAATTTCGACAGCTTTTTAGAAGAAGATGGATCATAATTTAATTCAAAATAAAATGAGCTCATTTTTTCGTTTAACCACAAAGTTATACGAAAAAATGCTAACCCTGAAAATGCAAAACCTGTGAAGCAAGCAACCTCCATACCAGTGTTTTTCAAAACTCAATCATCTAATACAAAAGTTCAATTAACCTGAACATTCTGGCTATAGGCGTATGAGCTCTCGACTGTTTCGTAAGAAAGTGTTAGGGGGAGATATTCCGAGGTCCTTGGGTAGAAAGCAAAAATCATCGATTCATACACCTGTTTAAAAATATGTTGCCATGTGGCTTATCATATCTGGAATAATTACAAAATACACAAATTAAATAACTAAACAAACTATCTACTCAGCGGCAGTGGAATCCAGGTTTGGTACGACAATGATGCAAGATGGAAAGCAGCAAAACACATAAGGCGAGAATGGATTTCACTGACGGCCACGGCTATAGCAGGTGTTCTAATGTGGCGCCCTCTGTTTTAGTATTTTCTAAAATACCGGAATATAAACAAGGTTTATTTGCTTGCAGCTGTGTGGTGTCTATTTGCAGAGGTCTATTATGTGTTCTATACGCGTCCGACGATGTTTTTTTTCTCTATCAAAATCTATAATTTTCTATGTAATAGTGTTTTAAATATCGGGCTGCGTTTTGGTTAGCCCAGGTTAGGCCTCCTTTTCGATGCAAAAAAGTGTTTTCTTGTTTCATTTTCATTAAGACATGCCGGGATCTCACCACACTGTGCAAACCTGGCGGCCAAGTCGAGTAAAACATCTCAGGCTCGGAATATTGTTCAGTCCTCGTAACCGCGGTCTTTCTTTACAGCAAACCTAATCAATCCTACCTTTGAGAAAATATATAAATACTTTGCATTTTTATTAATTATAAGTTTTGTTCATCGCAAAGAAAAACTTATTTATACTACGCTGAAATAAACGACGAACTTATATAGGAAGCAAATTGAACGATATGTGTTATGATTGCCAGGTTCCGAAGGCGATTTAGGGTCTTTATTGTTGTTTGCCTTATTTAGCAAGGGTCGAATCCCAAAACGGCGATACGTCTGACAAGTCGGTGTGGGCGACATAAGTAGGGGATCGGGAAACGATAAAATTTTGTTGATGAACTAAGTATGAGTAAACCCTACAGTTTTAAAAAAATAAATAACAAATAGGTACATATGAATAATAATAATAATTTATATAGTAGTTTAGTAGTGACAAAATACTAGAACAATGATGAGGTAATATTACTTCACAAGAAGGGAGATTCAACGAACACATACAAAATACGAAAAGGCCCCTGAATCTTTTGTTGTGCCATTATAAACTGTTTACAAAGATACTTACTATCCAGTTAAGTAAAATGGATTTTTACTAACCTGCTTCCGAAAAAGCATCGGAAAAGGCTTTGATGCCAACGAGACGAGTTAGACTCATATAGGCTGCCTTTGGGAAGCTGTGCTTTTTGTTGAGAAATAAAGAGCTACATTTCAATCTCATGACGAAGATGACTAGATTAATATGTGTATACTATCAGTAAGTTCGGACTAGAAATAAGGTCAAGAATAAAACGAAATGCCACTTGAAAGTAAAAGTACGAGCATGGAAATAAGTATACTCGAAAACAACCTAAGGGTTGATGACATCCGTACATTTGGTGGCAAACCGTATAGCCCAAAATATGGATGAATGGAAAATATTGTGGACTGCAGAGGTTTGGATAATGTAATATTTTTGTGTTTTAGGCTTGTGTTTATTATTTCCTAATTGTAGTAGGCTTGCTTGTTTGGACAATGTGACTGTACATATATTTGATTTGACTTTTCTATATAAAAACGATAACATTAATAATTTAGGAAGGTTAATTAACTGTTATAAAAATTGCAATTTGAAAGAAGATAAAACAAGATGTTTGTATATGTGTTTATATTTTCTATGTATTCAATGGCCTATTTAGAGGGGGGCCGCGCCGCGCATATCTGGTGGCTACGTCAATTGAAAATCACACGCCCCCCCCCTGAGTCGGAACTACAATCCCATTATTTTTGTTTTGCACATTTTAACACCTTAATAAAATTCGATGACAAAAAAAAGTCTTCACATTGCTATATACGTATTTAATCTTTTTCGCCTCCCTCCTCAACAGCGTCCTAGATCCGCTTCTTTATGTAATTAAAACAAAATAATTTTTGTTCGCGGACGGCAGCTACTCCAGGAATGGCCCTGAATATCACCTATCTTCAGAATTCTTGTATTTCGCCTTCTTCAATGAAAATGCTTTCTGAATGACATATAAATGACGTTCTTGTTTTTAATTGCCTCTCAACAACTGCCGAAAAAAATCACGTGTATGTGAAGTAACAAAACTAACGGGAAATAGGTAATAGGTATCAAATTTACACTTTCGAAATAATACTTAGCATCTATTTGTATGAAAGTCTGGAACTAATGACACAGACTATAACTAATAATAAGTGCAATTTTGCACGATATAGGGTGTCAATTTATATTTTGAGCTCGAATAAATTCAAAAGCAGAAGGGTACGATGATGCGGATGGATTTTTTGAGTTTTTTTTTGGCAGTAGGGGATACCGGGGTAAGATAAGCCCGATGGGCCATAATGAAACGAGGAGTGAATAGAAACAGCAATTGCATCCGAAGCTAAATATTACAGCTAATTTAGAGATTTGCAAGCAGTGTCGGATTGTGGTTTTTAGGGCTCTAGTCTACCTGATCCTGAATCTTTGGGTTTCCTCATGCTTGAATTTTCGTTCTGATGTAGGTACTAGACTATTAGACAGAAAAAAAAACCCGAACGCCCTGAATAATGACCCTCAGGACCCAGAGTACCAATAATAATGTGTAGAAAAAAATGTAATACAGCTTTAGCAAACTACGTTTTTAAACATGAAATTTTTAGCACAAAAAATTAATTAAATAATTCCTTTCTCTTATGCATTTTTCCGAGGCGTTTTCACGGATCGGTTCATCATACAACAAGATGGGTCGTGTCATTTTCTTTTCGATCGGCAATACAGATAAGTTACTTATTTTTTAGTCTTTCATCGGATATTATTGACCAGTATATATGTGTCATGTACCTAGGTCATTTTGGAAATCGATCTTTCACCTTCGCGGTTGTTATAGACTGTGTCAAGTCACTTTTAAGCACTATGTATACATTTGGAGATGTTTCAATAATGACGTCTTAATTTTAAAAAAATATGTTATTTTCGTCTAATATTAATTTTACCTGTTGTGTTTGTTGTTAATTGAGGTGCTTATTAAGGTAAAACAGTAACTTTAGTTCAGTGTTTACAAATAAATTTGAAAAGAGGAATCGTTGGCTACAATCTGCAAAAATTAATTTATGCGTCAACTGCTGAAACGATCCCCGCCAGGGGCGCGCAAGTTATTCAATATGGAGTGCACTTCACTCTTAGATACCATTTAAATACTATTAAAATCATTTTTAATATGCTTGTTTCCTTAAATATACTCGAAATTCATCATAAAATACCTTTGATTAAACCTTTAATAGGTTTTTATTACATTTATTTCTTATTTCAGTATATTTCTAATGCCTTTAAGGATCCGGCGAAATTTTATTTGGCATGGAGAGAGAAGTTGTTTCTTTGCAGGACATAACTACATAACTGCAGAAAAGTAGAATTTTCGGTAGAAATAAAAGATGGACCGACCCATGCTTTTTAAAATTTTGTATGGGATATTTTTACTAAACGTTGGTCCCATAAAAAATTAAATGTTATATTTTTTTATTGAGAAAAATTCCAATCTATTTAGGAAAGCGGATGCACACGTTTCCGTACGTATACAAATCTTTATTCTTTGAAAAAAAGCAGTAAACTAAACAATACTATGGAAAGTGGTATGTAACACCAGTGGCATATTTATGGGGGGTTTGGGGGTCAATCTCCCCAGAGCCACTTTTATTTAAGGTAAAAAAAATAGTATCAAATAAGGACCTTTTTTCGAGATTGGCTGGTTTCCAGTTGTGTACAATATTTTTCCCACACCACAAGTAAAAAGCAATAAAAACACCTATTTATTACATATCTTTTAAACATAAATCATTAATTAACGCGCCAACCGATTACGCATAATTTGCCGTTTTGTTTTACCTGACCCAGCCTACTTCGGAATATTTTAATGTTCGACGTATGACACGTTGGAGCCGATTCCATTGAAATTACAATTATTATTAATAATATTCTTAATTATTATACCAGTAATATTATTTCTACGACCATTAATTTAATTTTTTTTTTATTACAGAGTACCAGAATAAGCAATTTTTATAAGGTTGATATTAACAAACAAGCAGACTTTACTATATTGTACAATGTTGTACGTTATTTTCCTAATACACACGTGTGTTAGGAAAACAACACACGTGTGTATTATTATTTGTTTTCAGGCTTACTTTGTCCCGTTGTTAAGTGTGTTTTCTTAGCAGGTTATGGAATGAAAAAATTAAATAACAATATGTTGAATTTTTTGATCTCTTTTAAAATAAGAGGTACTGGGTTATTGTTTATAATTTGCTACCCCTTTAAAAACTGTATTTATATGGATACAACGAAAATCACAAGTTGTTATTTCCTTTGAAAAAAAAAATGACAAATAAAAAAAACAAATGTTTAAATGGAGGATGGTTGTTGTAAATGGTAGAACAGAATAAAAAAAATCGGAAAACTTCCTTTACTTGGAACTTCCCTCGTTATGAATTTTTCCTTTTATTAGTTATTTTGTTCCGCCATCTTGAATTACTATCAGTTGATTCCTACATAATACTTAATTTGTATGCAGAATTTGAGATAACTTTGATAAGTAGTTTTTTAGTAATAATCTTTTTAACATTTCACTTGGCCTCCATTTTGTTTTGTCACTTTGGATTTTTACCACAATTTTATCAGATGATCCCCAAATGACTCTTAATTTTTGAACAAAATTTCAAGTCAATCGAGTAAGTAGTTTTTTAGCTATGCCGCGAACAGATAGACCGACAGACTGACGGAATTGAGAAAACATGTTTTTCGCCATCTAGGGACCATGAAACGTAAACATCTGAAAAAATCTAGGCGGGTGATTTTTTACGATTACAGTACTTCCCTTTTATGAGGGAAGTAATACATTAAAATTTTATATCGGGGTGGATATTTGTAGCTGTAAGCAAAATTTTGATTAACTATAATTTTAGAATGCCTACATCAATTTATTTAAAATTTACAGCATAAAAAGGTTAGTTTGATGACTCTGGAGGTTAGTCAAATTTTAGGTGCAATGTTGTATCTGCTACATGTTCGTATATTTTTAATACTTCTATGGGTTCAAAATATTCTAAAAATTGTTTTAAGAACACTTAAGTCAAAATTGCAATTAAATTAAGTAAAAAAAGGTGTTACGTAGGTATCTATATGCAATCAAATTGTGGAATCATTGACGTAAATACTTGGTATTTTTTAGGGGAGCTATTTTTATCTAATTAATAACAATTTCAATCAAGTCTATACATTTGTAAAGAGGATTTACTTACATACAGTCATCGACTACTGTATCTGTGAAATCATGAAAGATAAAACGAACGAATTTGGCTTGCCATTTTTTTTATTAAGTGCAATATAAGTGAGGATCTTTTTGAAACTTAAGATTGAAGATGCGTGAGATGTGTTTTTAACTTTTTTACAATATCTCTTCGACTACATGAGATTTAAGGACTATTCTTTCCTCAGTGGTTTCAAAAATAAGTATCTTAAAATAAATTTATGGATTGTTAAAAATTCCACCCTTAAATGATGAAAACGGATGAAATTTGGTTCTTCTTTTTAACTAAATAAGATTTAAAGACGGTTTTTTTGTCAACGACTTTCAGAAATAATAATCTAAAAATCTATTTTTGCATTTTTCGAATGAATATGTACTCGAATATATAGCGTTCAAGATAAAATATTCAAATTTGTCATGCTATGTAGATGCCAAATAAGCGAGGATTTTTTACTTCCCTCGTAAAAGGGAAGGAATATTTTTACAGATATTCACGTTTTTGGGTTTCTAGATGCTCTGGTAACATTTTGGAAAAATTCCAATATGGCAAAACAAAATGGCGGCCTAGTGAAACATTAAAAAAATATATAAATAAAAAACTAATTATCCAATTTACTTATAAGTTTTGTACAAAAATCAAGTGTTACATAGGAATCAACTGTTAACATTTTGGTACAAATTCAAGCTAGCCAAACAAAAAATACCGGCCTAATAAAATATTTCAAAATCAGCCCGAAAAATTATTTATTAGATTAATTTGAAATTTTATGCAAGCATTAAGTGTGACTTAAAATTGTAAAATTGTGATACGAATAAAATGTTTGAAAAATTATCGTAAAATGTATTCAATTGACGTCAAATGTTGCAGAAAAAATAGTAGTAAATTGGTACGAAATCAATACGACAGAACAAAATGAGGGTAGTAAAAATTACTTATTTAATTTATTTTTGAATTATGCCCAAAAATGTGTGGCATTGGTAGAATCTGATAAAATTTTGGTAGGAATCCAATATGGTGGAACAAAATTTATATATATATAGAATATGTCTTCAGATAAGTGAGATTTTAAGACGATTGTTTTCATCTCAAACCCTTAAGGAAATATGTGATTTCTTAAAGCCCGACCTTTAGAAGGGTAAAAAGGAATAGAATTTGTTTTTGCTTTTTTACTAGATATCTGCAACTAAATGAGATTTTAGTACCATGATGCTAAAGGGAACTAAAATAAATTGATTCCTGGAATTTAGAAAGTTCCACCCTCAAGGGGTAAGAATGGGCGAAATGTATTTTTAATTTTTTACAATAACTTTTCAAAGATAATCATCTGAAATTATTTCTGGATGAAACATTTTTTAGTTTTTTTACAATATTTCTTGAACTAAATGAGATTTTAAGAGCAATTTTTCTTCAATGGGGATTATTTATTATTATAGGGATAAACTAGTACAAATTCCACATGACGTAACAAAATGGTGGTGTGTGTCAATGTAAAAATTACTTATTGAAATTATTTTAAATTATGCCCAAAAATCAAATGTAGCATAGGTAGAAACTGGTAAAATATTGGTAGGGATACGGTATGATGGAACGAAATGGCGCCCAATAAAAATGTTTGAAAAGATAATAAATATGTTACTAAATGACTTACTGAACTAAATTGGATCACACTTTACTATTTCGAATAAAAGGAAAGATTCATAACGAGGAAAGTTCCGGGTTCCGGGTAAAGGAAATTTACCGATTTTTACTCCCCTCGTAAAAAGGAAGTATTGTAATCGTGAAAAAATCACCCTCCGAGATTTTTTCAGATCTTTACGTTTCAGGATCCCTAGATGACGAAAAACATGTTTTTTCTCAATTCCGTCTGTCTGTCAGTTCGCGGCATAGCTTAAAAACTACTTACCCGAATGACTTCAAATGTTGATCAAAAATTAAAGCGTCATATATGGTTGATCTGGTAATATTTTGGTAAAAATACAATATGGTGAAACAAAATGGCGGTTAGTGAAATGTTAAAAAAATTATTATTAAAAAACTACTTATCTAATCTATTTCAAATTTTGCACAATCATCAAGTATTATGTTGGAATCAACTGGTCAAATTTTGGTACGAATTCAAAATGGCGGCATAATTGATTGATTTCAAATTGTGTGCATAACTAATTTTGGTATAGGGATCAACTAGTAAAATTGTGTTACTAATTCAAGATGGCCGAACAAAATGGCGACCAAATAAAATGTCTGTAATCGTGAAGAAATCACCCTCTTAGGTTTTACATATCTTCACGTTTTAGTGTCCCTAGATGCCGAAAAATATGTTTTATCAATTCCGTCTGTCGAACTGCCTGTTTGACCACTTTTAGTCAACATTTAAGGGTCATATGGGGATGACCTTGTAATATTTTGGTAGAAATCCAGTATTGCGGAAAAATGTTAGAAAATTGTTACTAAAAAAACTAATTATCCAATTTACGTCAAAATCAAGTGTTACATAGGAGTGAACTGGCAACATTTTGATATCAATCAAAGGTAGGAAAACAAAATAGCGGCCTAACAAAATATTTAGGAAACCAACCTGAAAATACTACTTATTAAATTAATTTCAATTTTTGTGCAGGAATTACGTGTGGTATAGAGATAAAGTGGTAAGTAAGTTGAGGTATGAATTTAAGATGGCAAAACAAAATAACGGCCAAATAAAATTTTTAAAAAACAACCTAAAAAAATCTTGCTCAACTGATTTTGAATTTTGCAGGAAAATTAAATATGAAAAATAAACTGGTACGAATTAAACATGATGTAACAAAATGTCGGTATGTGTCAATGTAAAAACTACTGATTGAATTTATTTTAAATTATGCCCAAAAGTCAAGTGGTACAGGTAGAAAGAAACTGGTAAAATTATTGGTAAGAATCAAATATGATGGAACAAAATGGCGCCCAATAGAAATGTTTGACTATGTACTGAACTAAATTGAGTCACACTTTTCCTAACAAATGGAAAAAAATCATAACGAGGGAAGTTCCGGATAAAGGAGATTTACCGATTTTTTTACTGTATTTGCATTAAGTTCAATTTATTTCCACTTTTTGGAAATGCAGACAATTTTTTTGCCGAAGCGTTAAGTGTTTTACATAGCCGTTGCGTAGCGAAAGGGGGAGAAGGCAGCACCACTTCTGGGTTAGGAATATAACACATTTCAAGGAGAAGTTGCTAAGCTTCCGTTATTGTTGTTCACAGAAACGTTTTAGGTATTTGAGTTTCTGTGGAGTAGTTGAATTACTGGTAAAAAGCGATCTAAAATAACAAAAGCCAAATATCTATCAACTAAAGTAATTGAAATTTCCAAAAGAAATTCAATTATTTTTTTAGTAAGTTTAATTAGTTTAATTGACTCATTATTTTATAAATATATCCTTGAAACCTAGTTATCAGAAAAGTGAATTATCAGCTTACATCTGGATTATGGAAGTTATTGGTCATATATAAGTGGAAATAGTGATTAGAAAGTGAATTATTTATCACACTGGCCTCTATTGTTCATTGTCGGGCGTGGAAATGCTTTAATCTATAAGGTTAATCTCAAAATATTGTTTTTAAAGTCAAATGAATCATTTTTTCACTATTTAGATGTCAATATCCATGCAACTTTTGAACCAATATCTGAAGGCATATTACTAGAATAGTCACGGTTGTATGAAAGAAATATATTATGTATGTACAGGGTATCCCATTTTCGGCACTTTTGAGGGGTATCTACATTATTTTTAATGACAGAGGGTTGCGGTTTTTGCGACAATGTGCTACTTTTTTGCGAAATTAAACATGGCAACAGCAGAATTCTTATAACCCTTTTGGTTTCTGAGCTACAGGACATTTTTGAAAATATTGCATTTTTAGGCACTCCTCGTATCCCAGCTAGTAAATAACTTATCAAAGAGGCGAAAACTGTTCTTTATTTTACTTTTTCTGTAGAATTCAGTGTCGCTTTAATAATATTTATTCAAAAAGTTATAGGACTCTACTTTATTTTTTTCTTTATATTTATTAGGATTAATGTGGGCTTTCCAAAAATATATACATTATGCAGTTATTAGTCCAATTAGTTGATAGTAGGCTATGGCTAATTTGTTTAAAACAAAAAGCAAAATGTCAAAAACTGTTCGGTTTTGTCAATTTTTGATTATTAATGAAATATTTTTGTTGTTTCGCTGTTTTTATACTATATTTAATTCACCTTTTTACAATAACCGCGGTCTACGAAAATTGTGAAACGTATATGTTGGTTTGTATCATACAATCTAATGAAAATCCCCAAGAAGCTTCGGAATTGTATTTATAAAGGTAACGTATTTTGACCGCCATGGTTAGGATAATATCTTAGGAGGCTTTTTTGTTCATATTACATATCCAGAGAGAAGGCAACCTTTCCGAGACATATTTGCCCGTCTTAAATCAAATCTACTAGACATAGAGAGAGAAAGTTTTTGGGTTATGTAGAAGCGACGCCTGCCCGTCTTAAATCAAATCTACTAGAGCACGGATCATTTATCCAGCCCTCTCCAAGAGAGAGAAAAGTAATAAACGTTTTGGGTTATGTAGAAGCGACGCCTTCATCTTCTTGCCGGCAAATAGATGAAGTAAGTGAAGTATGCTCAAAGAATTTTGTAAAAATATAAGTATCACCCATATAAATTCCACATAGTTCAACATTTACACCCCGGCGATGCCGAGCGCCGAGTTGTTTTGCCAATGGTATTTACAACAAATCTATACTGATGAATCTTTTGGCAGTTCGGGAATTTTTAGTCGGCATAATACAAGCAACTAGTCTGCAGAAAATCAATATTTAATTTTTGAGATGGCATAACAAGAACGCTTTGGGGTTGGGTCTAGTATTTCATTTTTGGAAGATGCATAGTCTATAGAATTTTTGAAGAAGCGCGTCGGTACCTAGAAATCCTTGAGGAGGTTATTCCACAACTGATGGAAAATGTTCCGTTGGCACTCTATAATGCCGTCTTCAACAAGACAATGCCCCAAGTACAACTCCGCTTTTAAGGGCAAACTGATAACTTTCCTTAAAGATGGATACAGATACAGACACCATGTACCTGTAAGACAGCCCCCTCGATTTGCGTATCTCGATTTTAAATTTTTTTTTTGGGGTTTTATGCATATAAAATGTATGAAACACAATATCAGTCTGTAGCAGACTTTCGTGCGGCAATTGATTTAACTTTCCGAAATTTGGAAAGAAGGCGTATGATTCTTTTGAACTCTATTAAAAGAATAACGAAAATGTTCCAATTTTGCATACGTGAAAATGGCCGTCATTTTGAAAACCGCCTTTGCCTTTGAGAAGTCTATGCTTTTTCAAAATGTTGTTTCTCTTTTGTTTTTCTTAACTTACGTTTTAAGTAAGAGTGGTAATTATTGTTTTGAGTAAAATTCAATAATTTTATAATAGTTAAGTTTAAATGCTGTAATAAATAATAAGAATTGAGAATTAAAAAATATTTGTTTCGTTAGGTTTGAAAATATTACATCTTTAGTATGATAGTTACTTACATGAATTTGGATTATAATACATTTTAGCCATAACCTACTAAAGAAAATATTAGAAAATCTTGAATTTTGAGCTTGTTTTTCAAAATAACTGCTTACATGTATATATTTTTGGAAAGCACCCATTATTCCTAATTAATATAAAGAGTAATATACGGAGTGTCACATTTAAAAAAATAATTAAAGACAAAATTGTCTTCTCAACGACATCAAGATTATTAAATTTGGTTTATTATTTACTGAGGGATCGTATTTTAATACGTAAAATGCTAAACTGACCGTATGTATTAATTTATTAAATGATTAAATGTAGAAATTGAAACATCACTAGCATAAAAACATTAATTAAGATAATGATTTTAGTTGAGACACTTACAAATATTAGTTTAGAGGTGACTTCTTAGACATCTACCCCGTTGGGGGCATTGAATAGGCCTCCTTCTGCCATTCCAATGACTAGGAAATGTTACGTCGAGAACCGCCTCACACGAATGTCATATTGCAGAGGAGCTCTATTTTTCTGAAAAACACCCGATTTTCTTAATAATGTTCACTCTTTTTAATCTGTTTCTTTTTTTGATTTATTTAATCTGACCAATATCGGTAATTATAACGATTTATTTTCATTAAGGAAAAAATATACATTCATGTAACAAGTGCATTCTATAAAAATGACTCCAAAGACCGATTATACCCCAAATAGACGATTTAACAGAAATAAAATAAAAGGATTCCAACTGTGTATTTGTATACAATATTCACTAATACCACTAGGCTAATTCTCAAAGTATTTGCAATTAGTGAATTTATATGCGTTAGTGGCTTTTCCCACCTGAATCCATCTTACTACCCACTATAGAAAATTTTAGTAATATGTATGTATGTAAACTAGTTGCATCACCGCTGTATGTGTTCAATAAAGTACATGAAGCTTTAGAGGTCATTTTCTTTCCACTAATAGCTATAGTTTCTACATTATTGCAATAGCTTGTTTAACTATATTTATGGCAAGAGTGTGCCATTTGAACTTATTATCCATTATGTCTCCCAATTACTTACAATCCTGTGTTAATAAGAATTTCCAAAATATTGTGTTTGATCTAAATAGTAATACATTTCTGCTTTTTGTGAAAAGCCTGAGCTCTGGTCTGATCATTTTGACAGACCTTTTTTCCACGCATCATCTTTCGAATACACTACAGGAATCCTGCATCCGATAGCACAACATTCCAATAAATTTGTTGGCCTATACTTTCGCGTAAAAATCTCCAGCCTCTCCAGACCGCCCATAATTCACGTTACTTTTTTCCTAAGGGCAGCTAGCAGGACTATGCACCTCCTCGTTAGGTACATATCCATCATCTTTTTCAGAATTTTAATTGTGTGGCAATTATGGAACTGAAGTATTTTGCTATCTCGTAGTTATTCTTACCAACATTGACAAGACAGACAACGTTGGCTGATCTCCACGCGCTGGAACGTTTTTGGTGGTTACGCTAGCCTACAATATCCACTTCAAAAAAGGAAGGATAATTTCGGGGCCCGCGTGTACCGCTGCACTGCTGGAATAATCTCATTGTCTCCTTTTGCCCGCCTTTTATGGTCTGAGCTTGCTTACTTCCCATGGAGTCATGGTTCAAAATTCCTACAACTTTACAATTTAATGTATTGTGTTTTTGTTAATAGTATTAAAAAAACTTTATTTCCTGTGCGTTGGCCTAACTAGTTCACTTAAAATAAAAGCTAAGGGTGATTTCCGCTTTGCTTAATGTCTAGAGTTGCTAGTCCACGACCCTCTGCCTCCCGACCTGTTCACTAAATTCGTTTATAGATTGATTTTAGGCTAATGCCCGACAATCCTATTTATCTCTTTAAAATAAATAATAAATAATCATATTGGCAACGCTGAGCCATATAATGTTGCGTGAATTCTAATATTCTATTTAAACGGTGACACAAGTGAGTGAATTAAGCTTATGAGATTTTAATATTCCGTAAATATAACTACGTAATGGCTGATAGTAGAAAAAAAACACTTTATATTGAGCGAACTTTATTGTGTGAGTCGCGCTCACTATACGTAGTGGTTAAAAAAAGCTGGATATCGTCCAACTTTAGATTTTTAAATGTGACCCATTTTTATGTCAGTTTTGAATTACGCTTGAAATTTCAGTTATTTTTGTGTGACATACCATACCTGTAAATTTAGTAGTTTTCGTAAAAATGAAACTTGAAGATATATATTTTTCAATTTGCCAAGTTGGAGCTGCTTGTAGCTAAATATCGATGTTAATTTCAAGAGGTATTTATTTTCTAGATTTATAAATATAAATGTATAGTAATCAATAATAGTATGCGAAACGTGTGCGTATGGTACAGCGTACCTATGGTAATTATTCTTCTGTTTTTACCTTTCACTGCTAAATATCGATGTTAATCAGTTTCAAGAGGTATTTATTTTCTAGATTTATAAATATAAATGTATAATAAGTAGTAAGTATTTTTTGTATTTCAAACTCGAATTAATGAAAATGAATCATTTTTGAAAATTATTTTATGCACCGACCGATCTTCTTTTAAAAGTAATGGGATTGTAAATAGATACAGCATGCTTTTTTATAGCACTAAAATTTTTTATTGGATAAATGTATCAGACAGAATTTTAGGAACGCGAGTTATTTGACCATATTTTTTATGGCAATTTAGCGAGCGAAATTTACTTCAATTCTTCAAGAAACGACTTGCCTACATACTTGGAAGAGATTCCTCGACAGTTTTGATTAGATATGTGGTACCATCGTGATCACATTATGTGCAGTTACTTGGATCAAACCTTTCAAAATAAATGGATAGGAAGAAAAGGGAGTATAAGCTGGCCGGCAAGATCACCTGGTTTTACCTCATGCGTTTTTTTTTGGGATATATAAAATCCCAAGTTTATGTAATTCTACCAACTCCCATTGAATATATGAAAAATAGAAAGAGAAAAGTGTTTTCCAAAATTACTACTTATACCTTTAGATGTGAAGAAAAAAAAATCGAAGACATTTACAAGTGAATATCGAACAAATTGAAAACAATTCGAGCATTTGCGAATTTTGTGTTTTGTAATATCACTTACTTCCTCCATTGTTTTTAACAGTATTAATTGGTTTAATAGTTTTTATATTTTTTCTACAGTTACATTACTAATTTCTTCATTATTTGTAAATTAGCTCTTTGGCTACTTCGCCAAACTGATGATACCCAAAAAGGTCAAAACCAACATAATGGGATCCAAAATCACAAGGATAGTAAACCCTTTTGAATAAAGTTTACCCAGTTTAGCAAACGTTTCACTCAAATCTCAACGATTGGTGCAAAGATTTCGCAAAATTCTGGGTTTTCGCGTTGATAGAGAGTGTTTCGGTTACCTAAAAGTATTCTTTGTTCAATAAAGAACTGTTAAATTTGTTGCCTGTTTCGACTTCTGTTCGTCATCTTCAGCCAGGGAAAGTATTCTGAGACAGTGAAAATTTTATTGCATAAGCAAAACATTTCAAAATACAAAATATGGAAAAGCATACAAGCTCATAATCGAGTGTATGTTCCGTTGGTATTAAGAGCGAATTTGCTCAAATTTTCTCGAAACGAAAGGCTGTGCCAGGTTGAGAATTTGCTGAATTTTTTTCAATACCAACGGAACATACACTCGATTTTGATGCAATAAAATTTCCACTCTCTCAGGGTACTTTCCCTAACTGAAGATGACGAATAGAAGTCGAAACAGGCAACAACCTTAACAGCTCTTTACTGAACAAAGAATACTTTCGAAACACTTGCTATCAAAAAGTGAGAAAACGCAGAATTTCGCGAAATCTTTGCGCCAATCGTTGAGATTTGAATCAAACGTTTGCTAAACTGGGTAAACCTTATTCAAAATGGTCTATCTACTATCCTTGTGATTTTGGATCCCATTATATTGCTTTCGACCTTTCTGGGGCTCATGAGTTTGGCGAAGTAGTCAAAGAGCTAATTTACAGATGTTTTAAAATTTGCGATTAGCAAGAAGCATTCGAAGCAGAGAGCGATTTGCACAAATTTTCTCGAAACCAAAGGCTGTGCCAGGTTGAGAATTTGCTGAATCTTTTGCAATACCAACGGAACATACCTTCTATTTTGAGCTTGTATGCTTTTCCATATTTTGTATTTTGCCTTGATTATTTGTTCAGTTATTAATTAATTTATTAATAAAAATTAGTTAAAATGGTAATATTGTTGTTTGTAAGTTTGTAAGTAGATTTTAAGTGGTGAAATTTTGATAATAATGCTTTTTGCAACCAGACAATTGTAGAGCAGAACTGAAAAATATTTCCCCAAGGATCATTTTTGCAAAAACTATTAAATTTGTGCATTTGAAAACATCCTGTATATTTTATATACCACTTTCATATATGCTATTAAGTAATAATTATATTGGGGTGAGCGGTGGCTATTATGCAATCATTGTTAAAAAATATCCTTTAAGCATAGTTATCAGATATAGGAATTACCGACTTACATCATGATTTATGGAAGTACATTGTCACATTTAGTATTTAGTACTAGTAGATGACTCATTTATCACACGGGTTTTTTCGGCATCTTCAGTTCTGTGGGTTTCGTCCGTCTGTAGGTAGGTACTAAACAAAAGGATCTAGAGAAACCAGCATTAAAACGTGACTTCCTTCCTTTTTTTTTTAAATATGTAGTAACCAGTTAGTCCCACATATATTGTTATATCATATAGTTAATATTTAATTACATTTATTTGCATTACTCATCGCCGGCCTTAGAAACGCCGTAATCTCGATCTAGACGCCGTCGGTGTGGTTAGTGTAGGTGCCATATATGAAAATAATAATGGTTTTGTAACAGTGTAAGTGCATCTACTTTAGTGCAGAAAAAGACTAACATACATCGGAATGCAATATTTGATATGTGAGTGCTTTTATTAATATTTACTTAACTTTCTTGCAGCAAATATATAAAACTCCACAAGATCTGGGATTTTTTTTCTTTTATGAAAACAACACTTTTTTGGAAAGATATTGTTTTAGATTGAGTACTCCAAATTCTATAAATTAACTTTTTAGAGTGTCTAAAATGTATATTACAAAATTAGGGCAAGATGTAGCGTCAGAATAATTAACCAAGATGACCTATGTTGTGATAATTATAAAACTTACTCTATTTGGTAAAATGTAGGTGTTAAATGTTATTTATAAAAATATATATTTTGAAAATAAACTTTGATAAGATTTCATTTCACTAAATAATGGAAAGTTACCGTAATTTTGAAAATTAATGAAAGACCGAAGTTATTATATTAGACCGCATTGTATTTCTAATTTTATTCTAAATACTTGGAGAGATTATGTTAAGTGTCTTAATTATTATTAGGGAAACTCGGAATAACCGTAAAATTGCAATAAAACCGGTTTTTCTAGATTGCATTTTTGATTTGCTTTAAGGTCAAAGGCAAACATCGGAAATGTTTTCATTTGGTTTAAGATTCGCAGTTACGTTCTGCAAGAACCATACAATGCGTTTGTTGTCTTCCTCTAACAACCCAATAACGCTGGAACTCATGTATAAGCATTTTACGTTTACTATTTTATACAGTAATGAGTATAAAGTATATATGCACGAGATTTCCGTAATATTCCCGGAATTTGTCAGTTTGTCCCGTATACCGGTATTTAAATGCTATAGCCCGGAATAGAAAACGGTATCACCCTTCACTTTTTACTTCGCTCGTAAAAGGGAAGGATGAATCGTGAAAAAAATCACCCTCCGAGATTTTTACGTTTCAAGGTCCCTAGATGCCGAAAAACACATGTGTTCTCGATTCCGTTATTCTGTTTGTCTGTCTGTCCGTCTGTCAGGCTGTCTATCTGTTTGCGGCATAGCTAACAACTACTCACGTGAGGATAACCTGGTAACATTTTGGTAAAAATCCAATACGGCGAAAAAAAATGGCGGCCTAGTAAAATGTGAAACAATTATTACTAAAAAATCGGTGCATTTCCTTTACCCGGAACTTGAATTTTTCAACGTGTGCAATTAGTGATTATAACGCAATTTTTAGAAAATAACTGAGCCTTTTTTTCAACTAAAACTTAACTTCATAATGTTTATTATCATCCTATCGACCCTACAGGATTATTGTTTTATTTTTATTTGTTTCTGTTCATTTGTTAAAATATATTTGTGCTGAGTAGTTAAACTGATACAGATTCGAGTCTTACTCTTTACGGAATGTTCGAAGTAACCAAATATTGTTTGCAAAAACTCAGACTACCCTAATGGGTTTTTAAAATGCTGTATCGTAAGCGTGGAGCGCTTTTTGGTAAGGTTTCTTTAAGAAGCATGTATTTTAACAAAATGCCACACGCTTTTTGGCATAGTCATTAAACATAAAGAAGTGACAAGTTTATTAAATGCGCACAATATATTGAACAAACATTTATATATGTCCGTTTAATGTACAATGAAAATAAATAATATTGTCAAGGATAGAATGCATATACTATAACAAACTATTTTATCTAAATTTCATTATTTTGTACTTTTTATTTAGTGCGTTGCTGACAAAAGCGTGTTCTCTAGTTTTTTTTTAACTATAATTTATTTTAAGACAGCCAGCTCTCCGGGTTTGACACGAAGTCTACGTATAAATAATGCCTACGTCAAAAAAATGTTTTGTGCATCCCTACACCCTGTTGCTATGTCGTAATATAGCAAAACCTAGTAGCTCGCTCTTTTGGTTTTAAGGCGAGACATTTTTTCAGAAATTTTCAGCCATTTCAAAATCCTTCATGAATCACATTTTGCAATCATCTGATACCATGTTTTTTGGCCTACCGATTATATCAAAATTACTTAAATCTGTCTAAAAGTAACGGATTTAGTAGAGAACTGACATACTGGGTTTTCTACGTAATTTAAAGAATTCTTATAAATACTCAAGAACTAGCAAGTTGACTTGCTATTTTTTTAAATATGCAATAGCTACTAAATTATTTTATGAATACTTTACTTGGAAAAACGTAAATTATAACTATTTTTACTTAACAACAAATTACTTTTCTCACTTAACACGTCTCTAGCAGTCAATTGTGGACAAAAACTGTCGAAACAAGTTCTTCAAATGAAGGAATGTGATTGTTTTTAAAATTTGTGTTCACACTTCACACTAAGCGCTTATAAATAAAACTTTTATGGCAATTGTGCCTCTGTAAAATCTTCAGTAAAAATATACATAATTATTAAAAATTATAAATATTTGGGTGCCTTTTCATCCTACTATCTACACGGTCATGATAAACCGAATGGGCTGCCAAGTTTGAAATGTGTTCATGTAATTTTGGTGTCCTCCTTCATAATTAATTTACAAAACAAACGAACGATGAAGAGTCCATTTCATTAGGTAGAAAAATTATCCATTCAAAATGTAAACTCCTAATCTGATTTTCCACGTATTTAAGGCAGCAAAAATCGCTGGCACTAAAAACCATAAAACAAGGTACCTACAAATACAATCGTGTCCAAGACTAATTTGGTAAGTCGAAATTAACATAAGAATGTCAATTATCTAATGCTAATCTTGAAAACAATCGAATTTAGGCTTAGTATGATACGTAAAGAAGTCTTAGTTACTTCCTTCGTAATTGTAATCATGAAAACTCTGTCTTGTCTGTCTGTGTGTTTGTGGCATAACTAAAAAAACTGCTTACTCGATTGACTTGAAATTTTGGTAAAACATTAAGGGTCTCATGGAGATGACCTGTTAACATTCTGATAAAAATTTATCATGACGAAACAAAATGGCTGCCTAGTGAAGTGTTAAAAAAATTAGTAATAAAAAATTTAAGATAACAGACTAGCGGCTTAATAAAATCTTTAAAAAATCAGCTTGAAAAACTACTGAATAGATTGATTTCAAATTTTGTGCCATCATTAGTTGTGGCATAGAGATCAACTGATAAAAATTTGGTACGAATTGAACATGGCTGCCCAAAATAGCGGCCAAAAAAAATGTTTGTATTCGTGAAAAATTACCCTCCCAGGTTTTACATATTTTCTCATTTTTGCGACCCTAGTTTTCTCAATTCCGACGGTCTGTCTGTCGCTTTGCCTGTCTGTATGTCAGTTCGCGGAGTGGCTGAAAAACTTACCCGATTGAGTTCAAATTTTCCTCAAAAATTAAGGGTCATATAGGGATGATCTGGTAAAAATCCAATATGGAGAAACAAAATGGTGGCTTAGTGAAATGGTAAAAAAATTATTACTAAAAAACTAATCATCCAATTTACTCAAATTTGCACATAAATCAAGTTCAACTGGTAAAATTTTAATACGATTCCAAGGTAGCAAAACAAAATGGTGTCCTAATAAACGTGTTTAAAAAATCAGCCTAAAAAACTACTTATATATTTTTTAGTATTATATATATTTTAATATATATAATACTAATATTACGCTCCTAGCCATCGAGATATTATATGCCAGCTTTGCAGCGTTGGGTTTTGTGGGATCCGACAAGGAGAATAGGTATTTTTTTCCTTGTCGCACTTACTTGCAGTAGATATTGGGTTTTCCTCTTATTATGTCTATGATTATGACAGTGTTAGACTAGTTTGTCGCAGTCGTCTGCAACTAAAAGCAATACTTGTGCTTAAATGAATGGTTGCAAATTTAGCTGCGAGACACTAGTTGAGATGCAATCATAAATGTATAAGTGATTTATCGGATGGGAATTATAAATACATTATTGTCAAAAATAATATACGGAAAGAAAACATTTTCTGAAACCCGTCTAGCCCTACTTAATATGTAGTTAAAAACTGCTATTTTCAACACTGCTCCTGACTGGTTTTTGCTGAAGGGTCTCACTAAATTTTGATGTAGTGAGTAGTCGAAAAGCTTAGTCCCCTTAGTTTTAATATATAATGCATTTAAACTTTCGAAAGTGATATCAAGTAAGTAGAAATTGGAATGAAAGACATGTTTAAAAGTAAATATTTATTACATTCCGTTTATCTAAATTGTCTGTAACTTGATTCTATATTTAATTGAACTTGAGAAACATGTGATTTGAGTTTTCAAATTACATTCTCATATGTTAGTACATGGAAAATATTCAAATTTAATACAACATGTAAAGCTTTCTTAGGTCGTTAAGGAAAAGTAAGGAAATCTCACTAGTTAAAATGAGCTTTGAATTGGATAAATTTCTCGATTTTATCTAAAGTGGAATCATTTTCTTGTCTGCTGAGAACTAATATTTATTTATGCAAATACTACTATCACAAAATGTATGCAAATAAACGGATAAGAAAATATATTTCAGGTATTGTCAGTTTTAGGAAACAATGCTTAAATTTTTTTTCTGAATTCAGAGAATATTTTGCTGATTTATACAAATAGACCGATCACGAGGCACATTTATACTAAAAAATGAACTTGGTTGTATAACATACAAATAAGCTTTACCATATGTATCGATAATTTTTGATATTTATTGTCCAGTTATTGGTATATTTCATTTCTCGGTTGCTATCATGCATGCAGAAAAAAAAAAAGTTTATCGAAAAGTATCGGCAAGACGGTGGGTTAGAATTCTGATTTTAACATTTTTACGGACTGAGTAAAAACATTGCGTATTTAAAACTTAGTGGTTATTCACGTAGATTTTGTTACGATAGAAAATTAAAAATGTATTGCAAAAACGCGTAAAAATTCAATGAAATTTGGAAAAAAATAGGTAGTACTATCTGTCTATAAAAAGTTGGCTATTGGATCAAATCTACAGACGCTTTGTTGATATCTTATATCCTTAGATATAGGAGGCGAACATAATATACTTTTTTAATAATGGACACACAATTTTACCTAATAAAATAGTATTGGGTTCCATTACACTTACAATTTTGCTAGAACACAGTAGTATAATTATTATATAAAAAGTAATATTGATAGAGAATCAACTCATCAAAATGATTACTAGAATTAAACTTTGGGTCCCTAAAAACCCAAAAACCATATGAAACACGATATTTTGGTAATCTCCTTTCGATTTTAGCGCCTCCCCCACCACATACCTTAGTTACTGCCACATCAAATTTGTGTCTCCAGAATAAAATCGTTTAATATTGTCTACATTTATTATGATTTGTAATTACCTATAGAAATAACCTGACGAGATATAAAGTTTGCCTAGCCCCTCTAAGTCGTGGATGTAGCTATTTACGTTTTTTGATTATTGTGTACCAACTTTCAAAGTAATATATTAAAATATTTTAAATTTGTCACGGAAACTCTCTCGCGGAAATATATTAATATATATATATATATATATATATATATATATATATATATATATATATATATATATATATATATATATATATATATATATATATATATATATATATATATATATATATATATATATATATATATATATATATATATATATATAATTCGTATTCGTGTATATATATATATATATATATATATATATATATATATTATTTATACAAGAATTTTATCGTGCTAAGAATAAAGTTATTTAATATTTTCAGAAACCAATAAGATTTATAATAACCAAAATAGCCTTACAAGAATATATTTTTTTTACGTTTATATATATAATTACTTTTTTGGTTTATATATATACACCAAATATATATATATATATATATATATATATATATATATTAATCCAAATTAGTAAAATATAAAAGTCGCTGAAAAATTAAAAGAATTTGTCGTGGTTCACTCTTTAACTTTTTAAAGGTTAAACATTGAATTCATGGTTCATAATATTCATTCGGTGAAAAAACTATAAACTTTTAACTTATACACACTAATATAGACTTAAGACGGAGGGTGAAGCCGGAAAACCATAAGCGGTCCTTCAAAAAAAAAGAACTTTACCAGCGTTTAGGTAATTTAAGTCACCATTTAAGATTGCCGATAGTTGCCGGTAATCGAAATTTTTTTTTATCGATATAGCCAAAAAAATTTCCCATCTGTAGTATAGAGAGAAAGAGTTCTCTGCGGGCATGCAGGGTGTCTATGTGGTTTTAATTTATGTATAGAGCAAATATTGAGACTTATCATATTACAATTATAATAATAAGTCTTTTTTGCAAAAGTGACTTTTTGGTTTACGCCGTACAATTACTTTTGCAATAGGCATTACATTTGATTCAGGAAATCGTGTTTATTGAATTACATATATTGTATTTTCATCATTAGTATAAAAAAACAATTTAAATTTTTTTTGCTATCTTCTTTGTATAGGGTTTTTGGTTATAAATGCTTCCCCTCATTAACATTCGTATTTTTCTAGAAATCAAAAAAATGTTAAATACAAAAGTTTGATTAAATTATAGGAATGTTTTAGTGTAGTTTACAGATATACAGAGTGTGTAGTTTTTCGAAAATCAACATCAACTTTGATTTTTAAAGTATAACACACTGTATATTATACGTTCATCAAATGGGCCTCTTCTTGCTGATTAAAATTAAATATACCGGGTTGATACTTTTATCTTTAAGGACACCCGAGAAATTTGAGAAAAACCCGGCCATGTATGGAACAACATTTTTTGGTAACAGTTGCAACCTGTTCCTGTACTAGGTATATATATATATATATATATATATATATATATATATATATATATATATATATATATATATATATATTTTCTCATACCCGTTATTAGTTGAGTCGTAAACGTATTTAGCTCACGACGCTGAGCCGAGTTTTAATTTTGAATTAAATATTTTTTTTTATATATTAATACAGGTTTGTCTATATATATATACTTATATATATATATATATATATATATATATATATATATATATATATATATATATATATATATATATATATATATATATATATTTTTTTTTTTTTCGGTAATCTCCTTATTTTAGCGCATACATAATCTATAAAAAATCAATTATAACAGTTATTATTTCTCTCTATGAAAAGAAGGTTTTTTATTTAAAGAAAAATGTATTTTGTAGACTTTCTAAATATTTTCTTAGGCTGCCATTTTCTTTTGCTATATAGGATTGATAAAATTTGTCACTTTATATCTGTGTTACATTTAATGTTTGTGCAACATTTTAAGACAACTGGCTAATTAGTTTTTGGATATTGATATTTTAAATATTTCATTAGGCCGCCATTTCGTTTCACTATAATGGCTTTCCACCCAAATTTTATCAGTTTATCTCCATGTTACACTTCTTTTTGTGCAAATTTTGAGGTACCTAAATAAGATACGTAGTTTTTCAGTAATTATTTTTTGAACATTTTACTAGGCTGGCATATTGGATTTTTAGCATTTTTTCTTTAGTTATATAAAAAGTGAATATCTGAAAAAATCTCGGAGGGTGATTTTATCCCAATTACTATACTTTCCTTTTACAAGGAAAGCAAAAAAAAAACACATTGTGTTAATCTTGTTTCTTCTAACTTTCTTAACGAATTATAAAAATATAGATATAATCTCTTTCAATTAGAATTCAAATAGAATTTAAAAAAATAATAGATTTTCTTCATACGCAAAATCAACACGAATATTAAAATTTAAAAAAAAACATTTTTAAATCTCCTGTCTATTTTATGAAACTGTATATTATTATTTTACTTAATTTCAAGAATAAAATACCCGTCATTACAGCTTAAATCAAATACAAAGCTATAGCCAATGTCTACAGTCAATTATAATGCAGTTTCCAACCCAAATACAACCTTAAGTTCGAGTAAATTTGCATGGTATATACAGGGTGTTACATTTGAGAAACTCGAGTTGATGTTGATTTCAGAAAAACTAAACATCTTGTATATCTGCAAATTACATTAGAAAAAAATTCGTACAATTTGAAGAAACGTTTGTATTTAACTTTTTTGATACTTATAGAGATACGAACGTTAATAAGGGGTGCATTTATAAGCAAAAACCCTGTACAGGGTTATTCCGTATATTTAGACAGCGCCTACTGCGTTTAATATATGAGGTAAAAAAAAACTTCAAATAGAAACGTTATAGTGTTTGTCCTAAATCGCCAGAAAATGTTAAAAAACGAAACAAATGAATATAGCAAAGTTAGTATAAAAGACAAACTTGGTAAATCTTTAATGGAACATTGAAACAAAAATTAATAGATCTTTTTTTTTCTAAATTCAAAAATATATGATATGTTGACATTTGATTTAGCCGTTTTCGAAAGATTTGCATTTAAAAAAATGTGATCGCAGTTGCCATGAGCAAACAAATGGCTTGAACGCAATTATTATAATTTACTCGGCTGCCAGTTTTTTATGTAGCTGTCAGATTTCCTTTATTCTTCGGTAAAATCGGTTACATGGAAGATAAAAAGTTAGAAATAATTCGCCTATATTACAAAAACAACAATAATGTTGCTCAGGCGCAAGCAAAGTATCGGCGTATTAATCTGGGAATGCCAGTTCAATAGGTGTAGTTCTTTCCATTTTACCGAAAGGAGTATGCGGGAGCTTTATAAAACACTTCATAGAAAAAAGCGCTTAGTTATAGCAAATGAGCATATTGTAATGATGTGTTAGTTAGGAAAACTCAAGACAATTTTTTTTTAATAAGATTTTGTGGAGCGATGAAGCTACGTTTTCCACAGCAGGTGTGTATAACCGACGAAACACACATATTATGTGTGCATTAGAGAACTCTTATCTTGAAATTAAAAATCAGGATTTTATGTCATTGAATGTTTGGTGTGGTATTCTTAGGAACCGAATAATAGAAGAACTTCTTCTAAGGGAATTTAACGAGATAATATGGCACCAGGACGACACGCTACCTCATAATACAGCGCACCTAAGATATTTTTAACGAGTTTACGGTTTAACGAGTGGAACTCATGGGACCATTAACTGGCCACCTAATAGTCGACCTGATCGCTTTAGAAATTTTTTATTAGGCTATCTAAAGGATGAAGTGTATAAAGAAAGAAGTTAAAATTTGGAGGACGTCCGGATCATATTTGCAATGGTTTATTTAAATTAGATGAAGATTATGAAAAAGTTACTTTTTTGGTTCTATTTTGTTTATTGGAAATAAATAAATATTTTAAATAAGGGCGCTCGGGCCATTTGTTTATTCATGGCAAATGCGATCATGCATCATCACCCCCCCCCCCCCGTGAAATGGTAATAAATAATAGTATTAAGCTTTTTATCTTGCCAGTGGTATTTCAGTGAATTTAAACAACATTTGAACCTAACTGGTCTAGCGCCTAACCAACTTTCGATTTTCTTACTGTAACGGTGTTAGGATTGTTTTCAAGAAATCACCCTCAAATAATTTAAAAAGTAGTAGCTAGAGAGGTCCTAAGAGGCCGCGATAAATATTTGGCTATGACGAGAAGAACCTGCGATTTGTAAAGGAAATACGACTAAACATTGTTACCTGGGGAAACAAGCTAATTGCCATTCCACTTTGTAGAGATTTGAATTCCAAACTTGGAGAACACTAATTCATTATAGATAGCTTAAAGGAGGTTCGCCTTACGTGATACAGAATACTGACCAATACACGAAAGCCAATTTTTCGTTTCGTAGAGATGGCACTTTAATAGTAGATATTTAAATATAATTCGTGCCACACTGCCCCACAGAAAATATTCGCTCGATATACGTAAGCGTCCAAAATGCAAACTTATATTTAGTTTAATTTGTTTACTTTGCGTGGTACCAAGTTTATTTAATTTGACAGGAGTTAAGTACCATTCATATAAATGCAACACTATTCCGAGGTACACAGTAGGTCAGAAAAGTATTTATGTTCTTGAGCAGAAATTTATTCCATCTGCATATCCTAGCATATTGCATGTAGCAATACATTAAAAGTAAGTAAGTAAGATAATCTATATATACGGAAATAGCTACTCATCCTTAAAAATAGAAACAGGGATTCTGCTCCTAATGTTTTACATCAAATTTGTTCATTTTTCAATATTGTTTGCTATTTTATAACTTTAAGTTTCTGATTTCATCACCGAAATATACTAGAGCCAGACTGCAGAAATCACACTACACGAATCGACGTTTCTATAAAAGGGGTGTTTGACAAGGGTGTATATACTATCGCCTCTTTTCTTCAACTTTTAATCCGAGGCTATATTTCAAGAATTGCTCGACGGAGAGACCGGAGGAATTAAGATCAATGGGTAAACTATCAATCAATCAAGCAGTTCTTAGTAGTATTAATACACACAGTAGTATTTTCACAAGTAAAAATGTAATCAACAACATAGGTATGCGTATGCAGACGATACCGTAATAATTACTAGTCGTCCTGATGAACTAATTCGACTGATAAAACCGCATTTACAGCAAGGTTTTCGGTTTGTTCTTTAAGTTTAGTGCTCAAAAATCAATAAAAAATACCGAAAATTGTATGACAATCAACAAAGAGTGTCTGGGGGACGATAATAAAATATACATGGGTCAAAAATGGATTGTAATAATAATGTTACTAGTCCTGCTACTTTTTTATTAAATATTAGTACCAAAAAAGAATTAAATGTTTATTGTAACAATTCTAGACTCTAAGATCTAGACACTTAAAGAACCAATATTCCTTTATTTGATTTAATTTTAATCTCCTATCGAGTTTCCTACTATTTACAGGTCCGACCGATAATGTTTGGCACGAGTAGGTAGTTGACCGTAGAGGGGGTAGGGACATCTCCTAATGTTACTACTCACTCAGACCTGATAAAATTGCTTGAACTGATAAAATTACTTATCCAATTGACTTGAAATCTCGCGTAAAAATCAAGTGTGAAACAGGGATAAATAATAATATAAAAATAAATTTGGTAAAACTCGGTAAATTGGCTTTATCCGTTGCATGTGTACCACCAAATCTGGGAGTGGAAAGAAGGGTTGAACTTTTCAACTTTAAATGCAACCCTATATCGAATTTTACCTTATTTTGTAGACTTCAAAAAGACAAAAATTTTTGCGCAAACCGGAGATCTCTATCTCGACCCGTTCTCGAATGGTAAGGTAAATATTTAAATGAGAATTCTAGTAGTAGACCAAGTTATCATTTTTAATTTTATTTTATATGTTAAAAATGACCACCGTGGACCGCTTTTCTTTGTTAAGAAACACTACACTCACTCTTTTAAGCAATCCCATAGAAAGAAATCAAGTGGAGCAAGGTCTGGCGAGCAACAGCTCCACGAAGTCTAATCCAGCGCCCAGGAAATTCATTATGAAGATACTCTCTGACGGGTATATAAAAGTACGAGGGCACTCCATCTTGCTGAAAAACTGGGTCATAGTCAATATCCCCATCTTCAATAGTTTCTGCAATTGCAGGTATAACAGTTTCTTACAACAGTTGCAAGTATAAGCGTTCGTTAAGAGTTTCATTAATTAATTAATTAATTAATTATTTTATTTATTTATCTATTTACTGTACTTGCCTTACAGGTTACAAAAAGCCAACTACAAGGCAGGGAAATGCATACATTTTACATAGATGTTTAGTAAATAAAAAGGACATATTTGATTAATCTAAAAAACGATAATAGTAATAAACTTAAACCTAAACTAAAACTAACTTAGTATAATTATTAAACTCAAAGTAACAAAGCCTTTCAGTGATGGAAAATATGTTTTTGCGACTGAATATTAACATTAAACAAATCAATATCTAATTCACGGTTGTGCATGTTGCACATTGTATAGATCGAAGAAAATTTAAGAATATTAGTTTTAGGAGTTGGCAGGTAAAATAACTTATGATGGTGGATTATACGTTAAAATGGACCAATTACCTTATTTGCCACAATTCCAGCAAGTACATTAAATTGCTGAGGATGCTGTGTATGAGCCTCTTCAAACCAGTGATGATTTTTATCCCTACGGTAACAACAATTATGTCTATTGACTGTGTCGTTCAGAAAAAACTTGCTTCATCACTGAAATATGTCCGATGCAAGTAATTTGATTGCGTTTCAATTAAATGTAACGTTTCTTCATAAAACTGTAGTTTGCAACTTGGGCCATCTTCATTAAGTTTTTCTACAGGGTGTACTTTGTACGGGTGAGATATGTTTTTTTTATAGTTTCGTGAACTGTTGATTTACCCACACTCAGATTAGAGGTTACTATTCGAAATGATTTCCTCGGTTGAACAACAAATGTTTCAAGAACTTCAATTTTAAGATCTTCTGATGTGTACAAAATGGAATCACAGAAAGAACTACTCCGCTGGCTATTACCGCGACCGGCATTGAATTACACTGTTGATTCCTGACTTTCGTTGGGAGAAATAATGTTAATGTATTTTTGTTTCAAGTTATACCAACGTCACAACAAGAATACTACTATCCCTGTCTGGTACATGTCCGACATGTCCTGCAATGTCGCAGGCCCGATGATCAATTTCAATCAAACGACGATCGCGATTTTGCTCTTTTTACAGCTAACCAGGCCGCCATAGACTAGCGAGCTTCGTATAGGGCAAAGGCACATATTGGAATCACAGAAAAAACTACTCCGCTGAATTGTATTTTTGACTTTGTCAACTTGATAATATTATATTAATTCATGATGACACTGGGTTTTATTATGAAGACCATGATGACACTCAAATAAGGTGCTAAATGGGTCATAATGACACCGTCGTAGATTAAGTATTTTATTACACAAAATGGCTTATTGTGCAATATTATTAATACACAGGGATTCAAGCTATATAAAACTTCAGAAATACCTAGTTGTAATTTTTTGTGTGATATTAGATATATAAAAACTTTAAGCATCTAGTTTAGTTTAGATTTGTTAACTACTAAAATTATAAACAAATCAATATGTATTTTGAGGCAGTTTTTGAAAATTTCTACACTGAAAACAATCATATAGTGTAGCGTCAGTCTTGACCTACAACATAAACTCCCGTGGAGGTCTCTATCTGTTTTCGTTTGCAGCAGAATTATTGTTTAAATAATGCCTCCCGGCATAAATAGTCAAAACTCGTAACAATATTATCATTATTATTAGATATGATTATGAGTGTTATTAAAATGTTTCCCGCTTATGACAGAGTTTTTGCCAATTTTCTCGGTTGTTTTTTTTTTAAGAGAAATGTATCAAACCTGATAGATTTATAATCAGCAAGGGCAAAAAATATATAATTTGTTGTTTATTATGCTTTTTCAAAACACCCGGCATACATACAAAGTAACGTCTTTAAAATTACATTTCAAATCCAACAAGTTTTGTATTGTTTATTTTTACCATTTGTTGTACATAAAAGTCAATTCAGGTCCATTTATAGTAGATCACACAATATCACACCTTAAAAAAATATTACTGGATACATTATGTGTTAAGATTCGTCTAATATTTAAAAACACCGTGTATATAAGCCATGAATTTAATAAAAGTAGATTTTCTATTGGTAGCGAGTCGACATTCTTAATAACAACGTCACTTAGGTACCTGATTTATGCGTTTTTTTTAATTGACATGCGATACCATCAAATAATAAATAGAGGAACGCCAACAAAAAATTAATTTGACTATATTCATTCAGCATTTAGTATCTCTTGTTCTTTTCTCTCCGTTAGTATAACATTATTTTAACATAATAACGTGTTTTAAAATTTTGACGTGGGAAAACTTCCTGATTTTTTTTTGAGAAATCATCTGCAAAATAAATTCGAAATTAATTTTTCCAAACATTTGTCGGCAATTTGAAGCTCGAGAAATAGTTTAAAAACAAAGTGTTATCCAACAACTGGAATTTGACAAGTAAGTTGTTAATATCTACGCAATTCAGATTTAAGTTTATTATGACATTTTGGATTAAGGAGGATAATAAATATTATTATATATATTATATATATAGTATTTAAAGTTTTTAAAGGAAATTCTTTATAATATGTTTTTAAGAAACATACAACAACATATAAAAACGTTAAGTATTTTATCAACATTTTCAGAATTAATAGAGTTAAATAAACATGGAGCCGAAATCTAAAGGCCCTTACGCATTTTTTATGCAAAAAATATTTTTCTAACTTCATAAAAACAATTAGAAACATTCTTTTGCATACTTAAAAATTGGTAGCTACCAATTGCACGTGCAGACAAACAAATAATTGAATCAGGCTCTTATTTTCTCCAAAAATACATTGATAGTCTTTATCCTTAATAATTATATTTTTTATTATTGAAAGAACTAGTACCACATCCTGTAGAATTACATTATATTTCCGATAATTGCCGACTTTTTTGCTTGTATTATTAGAAATCTACAAAATTCAAATTCTTTAATGGGTGCCCACATCCAAAATAGTAAGTACACAAGACAAAAGAAACAATATATAAAATAATTACAAACTATTTAAAATAGGCATTACAAAAACAAGTTAAAATAGAAAAACTTTTTTTTTACTTAAGCCTAAAAATACAATTGCAATCTAGGTTTATAAAAACACAATCAACAAGTTTAAATGCGTAAAATCTCCTCAACACTGTAGAAGGTACTATCCTGCAGTTATGTTTTTATTTTGTTTTTATAGAGTTGTAAGAACAGATTCTTTATATCTGCTATTAATTTATTATAGAGCTTTATAGACAAGCATCCAGAGTAATCCCGATACCGTTCCAGCCGTCTGTAGGCTGGTATAATGTTGGCTTTTTGCCTAGTATTACGGTCCTGATCCTCACAGTGCACTTGAAACTTTACTAAGATTGCATTTGTTTAAATTAGATTTGTATTACCTCTTAAAACTCCATTCGCACTAGAAGCCTAACCCCAAACTACTAACTTCGTATCTTAACAATATAATAAATGTGAACAACCCACCTGAGACTGGATGTCAAATGTATACCAAGAAACCTAACGGATTTCAGTTCATTGTTTATGCGTGTGGTAGTCTAAGTGAAAATATGACCATTTTAGTTTTATCCTTATTTAGTATTTTGCACTTTACCACCCCTCCGCGCTCTATTGCGCCTCGCCCAGGTTACGCTTTAATTATCTTTACATTAAGTCCAAAAATATCCTATCCTGTTCTATTTTTAAGTTATTTTATAATGTGTTTCAGTTCATTAAAACTAACCTCTCGAAATGCAAAAGAAGTTGGAAAGTTTAATTGTTTTAAGTTACTTAAATAATCAATGTTTGCCTTTCTCAGCTAAATTTGTTGCAATACTACTAAATTCATTAGCTGTGATAATAGTGTCTATAATGTCAACACGACTCACTTAAAAGTTGAAGTTGTTCCCTCATTGTCCTAAGCCTTTCATCAAACCATACTTTATTATCCCCTTGATTTGACCGTACAATATGTAGCTTGAGGGGAAAAATAGACTCGCAACACTAGTGCAGTATACTAATGAACGTAATGAATTTATCACCAGTGTTGATTTTAAAATTATTGACAAAACAAAAGATAAACCATAAAATCAACACCTATAACCTTTTTTTAAAGCGATTGGGTTGATAATTTACTGGGTAAGATAACATTCAGAAATTTTGCTTTATTGTGTGATTTCTGTTTGTAATTATAAAGTTATTACTACTTAAAATATCCTTAAAGGTATTAGGCTGAGGTCGTTCAGAATGCACATTGAAGTCTTCCGTCGCTACCATATTTTTGTTAACATCTACATTATTAATGATTTCATCCATAGTGTTTAAAAAGGTGTCGAAATGACCCGCAGGAGACCTGTAAAGAGCGACACATATAAGTTAAATTGTGTTAAGAAAAGTTTCTATGCCTTTTTCAATATTTACTTTTCCAATTATATCAACTGGAAGTGTCTCCCCAGTATCTTTGATAAAAAGGGCAGATCCGCCTCCAACAAAATTTTCGCTAGCTATCAAATTAACACAGCCAAGATTGCATAAGCAAATATTCATTATTTAATTTTTTTGCTAACCAATGTTCTGTAAGGCATAAAACATCAGTTTCTTTGTCCACCAAGAAAGCCTGTTGGTTTTTCTTGTTTCGCAGGAATCGGACATTGAGGTTGACTATGTTGTTTAAGATGTTCTTTGCTTCTATTAGCTCTATTATTTATGTAGACTCATTGGGGTCATAGATCTGGCAACATTACAGCCTCTTTTAGATTTGCAGATTGAGTACTTGCTTCAATTTTCGCTCAAAGCCCGATATGGATTGAAAAAATTGCTACATTAAGTGAATTGATATTGTCATTTGTACCTCTAACTGGTAGGGCGGCTTTGACTATCAACGTGTGCCCGTTGTTTAGTTAGTTATCTATTGTCACTGTCACCGAATCAAAAATATCTCGTCACAAAAAGTGTGTGACACATGAAACAGAAAAAGTGCGATGTTTAGACCGAGTTAGTTAGAGAGAGAGAGAGAGAGATAGAAAACATAGTTATATCCAATTTATCCACGGCACGTTTGTGTAAATATATCGACTAACATAGATTCCGGGACATGGCGCTACATGGTCTTGCGGAAGATTTTTCTAAGGGGATATTTGAACAAATAGCCTATTAGCAGAACGTTAATTACATAGAAAGCTTAAAATATCTAAAATTAAATTAAATCATTATTGAGCGTATTTCTTCTTTTCGAAGGGGGCATGTGCTCATGTGCTCTTGTGCACAAGCCGCCACTGAACAAACCTAACCAGTCCTAACCTAACCTAATCCGCATTTTTATTAATTACAGGTTTCTAAAAAAAACTTTAAAAAAGTCACCCGCCTGAACGGGGATTCAAACTCATGCGCCGCATCTATAATGAGACTTCATTTAGTATTTTAATTTAATTTAGATTAGATTTAAGATACGGCGTGAAGTGGGTAACCGCTCGGATATTTCTTTTCCTTTTTTTTTTGTTTTTCGTTTAGTATTTTAATTTAAATTAGATTGAATTTAAGTTTGAACTTCAAGTGGGTAACCTCTCGGATATTTTTTTTCCTTTTTCTTGTTTTGTGTCAGCTAGTGAAATAGGATAGGAAGGGTAGGGAAAAATATTATTTATTTATGCTGGCTAAAGTTTCAAAGGGAAAGAAATGAGACAGAATGTACATATTTTATTTTCTTTTTATTTATTTTTTTGCAATAGCTGACATATTAAGACTACTCGTATTTCCTCTGGTTGAATAGCCGAACGACAATTTATTTTTGTGATGTTTTTTCTTATGTTATCCGTACAAAGTTATATCTTAATATTTATGTTATTATATAAGTAAAGAAACTATAATTAAGATGAGAAAGTGAGCGCTTTCTGATCATTGCCTATGATATTTCCATCCATTTCTTATGTTTATCTTGTTTGTGTAAGCGTGTACGTGGGGATCAAGTGTCTCCTCTTTAGTTTTAATTTATATATGTCTCTTTTCGTTATAGGGTTGGAGGGGTTGATACGGGGCGGAGGTGCGCCGGTGGTGCGGTGGGTTTTGTTGGGCCAGACTATTAACGACCATGGCTAATTTTGCTCGTAATAGGATGTCGGACAGTGGGGTTGGTGTCGGTAACGATATTGACAAAAATAATAATTTTTTGCTTGGACATTTAAATGTTAGGTCTTTGAATAATAGATTTGATGAATTTTCAATTATTTATTTCACTATTCTTTCGATGTGCTCTGTCTTACAGAAACATGGCTGAATACAAATACTGATAGTAGCTCTTTGGATATACCCGGGTACAGGTTTTTTCGAAAGGACAGAGAGGGCAGGGGTGGTGGATTAGCGATATATGTTAAAAAAATTTAAAAGTTAAAAATTTTAGTTTAAATTCTATCTATAATGATCTAGAAATTATCGGACTTTCTTTCAAATTAAAAACTAAGTCTTGTTTGCTTCTTAATATTTATCGTCCGCCTTCTGGCAATATTCCTCTCTTCTTGGATAATTTAGAAGACATTTTGTCTTTGACAGTTCCTGATTTTGATTATATATTAGTAACAGGAGATCTAAATATAGATTTTTTAGCCCAGACCCTCTATTCTAATAGATTAAAAACTATTTTGGAAACATTTAATTTATCTCAACGTATTTCTGAACCAACTAGAATACATTTACATAATAATAGCTCAAGTTTAATCGATGTGATTATTGCAAAGAAAAACTTGCTGTCACTTGAGTCGGGGTCTTTACCAGTCTCTGAGACATTGACAGATCACAAACTTGTTTACACAATCTGCAAGGAGGCCACCGTCAGTGATGCAATAAAGTATGTAATATATCGTGATTACAAGAATATCAATGAACACGCATTTATGTTTGAGGGTGCCTGTATTCGCTGGGAAGAATTGTATTATTGTAGAAACATCGATGAAAAAATAAAAGTTTTTAATCAGAATATCCTAAATCACATTAATAAGCATGCACCTCTAAAAACCAAAAAATATAAAGAAAAGCCCTTTATGCCGTGGATGACTAACAACATAAAAACACTGATTAAAATAAGAAATAGAGCACATCGTAAGTATCAAAAAAATAAAACAGGTCAACTTCAATATTACAGACATCTTAAGAATTTTACTAAATATGCAATTTTAAGAGAAAAAATAACATACTTTAATCAAATGGCCCTAAAAAAGGGACGAGAATTTTTGTCTACTGCTGATAAACTTAATTTAACGCGTAACAAAAAATTTAATGAACTACCGGCACAACTGATCAGTCCCTCAGATATACACGATTTTTTTTAAATAACCAATAATCTACCAGATACGACTTCTGAGGAATTAATAAGATTTTACGAACACAATCGGCTCTCTGACAAAACATTTGAATTTCAGCTCATAGACGAAATGACACTGCACAAAATTATCTTTTTTATATCTTCTAATGCTGTTGGCGAAGATGGTCTATCAATCAAGGATATAAATAAAAAATTTTTGCACAATCCGTTAATTAATATCATAAATACATGTATTCTTGAGAACAAATACCCTTCATTATGGAAAAAAGCTATAATTAAACCAATTGCTAAAATTGAAAACCCTAAGGACTTTACAGATCTGAGGCCCATCAGCATTCTACCAGCTGTGTCTAAGATAATTGAAAAGCACATTTCGACTCAACTCTCTCATTTTGCAGAAAACCAAAATATAATTCCTGAGTGTCAGTCGGGCTTTAGAAAAAGTTTTAGCACTTACTACAAGCTTAGTAAACATACTTAATAATATTCGTCAGAACGAAGAGAAAAAAAAAATAGTACCTGTATGGCTCTCTTAGACTTTAGCAAAGCATTTGATACCACAAATCATAGTATGTTATTTGCTAAGCTACGCTACTTTGGTCTATCAGAAAACTTTCTTGAATTTTTCAAAAATTATATCAATAGAATCTCGTAACCTAAGTTCAGATTTTCAACCAGTCACTCGGGGAGTGCCTCAAGGTTCCGTCTTGTCTCCATTGTTATTCTCAATATATGTGGCAGACATGGACAAAGCCGTGAAACACGCGAGACTTCAATAATATGCGGACGATTCTCAAATATATTTACCAACTAACAACAATAACATCGACATAGTGCATGAATTCCTAATTTCCGACCTAAAAAACGTTGACAACTATGCAAAGGATCACATTTTAAAACTAAATGCTTCAAAATCACAAATTCTTATTTTTAACGCTAACAACAGTATCAGAAAAAATATTGAAAATAATCTAAATATACAGGGTTTTTTTTTATATATTGCCACCCCCCTTATCTTTTTTATTTGACATTTTAGAAAAATGTGTCCCAAATAAAAGTTTAATGGTTTCAAATGAATTTTTATGAAAACATTTTTTTTCATATACAGGGTGTTACAGAAAGTCTGGGCGTGGTCCAAGTTTCTTATTTCAAATAGGTACCCCATTTTTTTATTGAATTTTCGGATTCTCCTGGGAATTTTACACATTTTTTATAAGGACTATTCTATACTTAAATCTAAAGCCTAAAGAGATATTGTTATTTTTTGAAAACTATTATGTTAAACAGGTAAACATTTTTCTGGTCGTAAACTGGTCATTGACGGTGATCTGTCGTTCTGTCAATTCATTGAAAAGATGCATTTCACTGACGAAGAAAGATGTGATATTCTTCGCATTTTCTACAAGAATAATAATAATGCTTGCGCGGCAAGAAGAGAATATCAGCGGCTTTTCCCCATGCGAGCTATTCCATCTCGAAAAACTTTCAAAAATATTGAACTTGGCTTTCGAAATCGAATGACTGTTAAAAGAAAAAAACGTACTGCGGTTATTAATGAGGAGAAGGAATTAAATATTTTATTATTTTTTCAAGGTAGGTTAATAGAAATTACCCACAGGATATAAAGTAACTTACGAAAATATTATTTATTTTCAGAAAATCCAAATGCAGCCTTAAAAGACGCATCAATTTTTTTTAATAAATCTATTTTCAAAATTTATTCGACATTAAAAAAGCATGGATATTTCCCATACAAAATTTTACCCGTCCAGAAATTAACTGAAGATCAGAAAAACCAACGAACCATGTTTTGCCAGGAAATGTTGCTGATGAAAGATGAAGATATCAATATTTTTCAAAAAGTTTTATGGTCAGATGAATGCGCCTTTAGTACTGCCGGGATTCACAACCGGAAAAATGTTAGATTTTGGGCAACGGAAAACCCTCGGGCCATGCGTGAAATTAAAACCCAAGGTCGGAAAACTTTAAATGTGTGGTGCGGGCTCCTTCACAACAAAATTATTGGACCGATTTTCATTGATGGATCTTTAAATGGAGAAAAATATCCAAATTTATTAAATAATTATCTGGAACCTATTTTAGATGACTTACCCCTCCGTCAATACAACCAAATTATTTGGCAACAAGATGGAGCCCCAGCACACAATGTTTTTGCGGTCCTAAATATTTTAAATCAAAATTTTGAAACGTGGATTGGTCGGACTGGACCGATTCGGTGGCCGCCCAATAGTCCCGACTTAACACCTCTTGACTCTTTTCTGTGGGGATTTTTGCAGAATAAAATATATGAAACTCCCACGGAAGATATAGAGGTGTTAAGAAGGAGAATAACTGAAGCCATTGAGGATTTAAACAATAATCATGCACACTTCATTATTAATGCGATTAATAAAATCGAAGCAGATTATACAAATTGTATTGAAATGAATGGTGGACATATTCAGCAATTATAATATTTATATTTCATTTCATTATTGAATTATTTGATAATATGTAGTTTTTTGTAATAAACACAGCGTCAAAAAAACTTGGACCCCTTCATATGACGCAATGCAAAAATGCTCTGTTTCAAGACCTTGTATCTTGAGTAATAAATGATCCAACCATGTGATTAAAAAAAGTGTATGTTAACGAATAGCAGGGCTGCCACTTTTAGCCACATGAAATATTCTATTGTAATTAGAACGCTCTACAGAGTGTTTAAAAGTTTCTCAACACAGGACCTAATGCAAATTAAATGGGAGGTCTGGCTAAAAAAAATTAAACTCTCCTTATTAGCTTGCTGATTACAATATCATGGCTCAGTTAACTAAAAGTGGTAGTCCCGCTATTCGTTGACATAATCATTTTTCAATCACTGCGTTGGTTCATTTATTACTGAAGATACGCGGTCTTGAGGAAAGCTTATTTGCATTGCGACTTATGAAGGGGTCCAAGTTTTTTGACGCTGTGTGTAGTTTTTAAAATATTCTTTTCTGTTTTCGTTAATATTATACATATATTTTTTAAAAACATGTGTTGCCTTAATTAGATTCATATGCATATTTCCAAAATTCGATGTTTTTGGAATACCCCGTAGAAGGAAAAAAATCCACGTCTGATATTTCAAAAAATGTTTGTTTAGATGGCGATTCGTTGGAAGATGGTGATTTCTGTTCTGGTTGCCTGTGTATTTTCGTTATTCTCATAAGCTATGCGAAGGTTGTCGGATTTTTCCTCATCGGAAATGTGACATTTTATCCAGAAATTGACAGAAAGTCTACCAAACAGTAAAACAGTCACCGTCAATGACCAGTTTACGACCAGAAAAATGTTTACCTGTTTTACATAATAGTTTTCAAAAAATAACAATATCTCTTTAGGCTTTAGATTTAAGTATAGAATATCCCTTATAAAAAATGTGTAAAATTCTCAGGAGAATCCGAAAATTCAATAAAAAAATGGGGTACCTATTTGAAATAAGAAACTTGGACCACGCCCAGACTTTCTGTAACACCCTGTATATGAAAAAAAATGTTTTCATAAAAATTCATTTGAAACCATTAAACTTTTATTTGGGACACATTTTTCTAGAATGTCAAATAAAAAAGATAAGGGGGGTGGCAATATATAAAAAAAAACCCTGTACATTTAAATAACAGCATAATTTCAATTGTCTATCATGCAAAAAATTTAGGCGTAACTTTTGACAGTGCAATTTCATTCGATTTACATGTAAAACTCAAAATAAAGGCATCATATCTCCGTCTTAGGAAATTATATAAATTTAAAAAAGTACTTCCAAACAAAAATATTTTTTGTGTGAAACTCTGGTATTATCATTGTTTGACTACGGAGATGTTTACGGGGATTCCTTATCATATCGTACTATACAAATGATACAGAAAGTTCAAAACTCCTGTATGAGATTTTCCTACGATATTCCTTATAGACACCATATTACCCCTTACTTAACTAATGAGAAGATATTAAACATGAACAATCGCAGGAAGAATCATATGTATTCTTTTATTTATCTCGTAATTATGACAGGCATGCCCAGTTATTTGTTAGCAAATTTTTCAACTTTTACACACACGCATAGTACTAGATACAATCAGCAGTTTGTTGTTTTGTAATCGAGAGGCTGTCCAATTTGTGGAATAGGTTAAACAATTTTTTTTATACCAATACCATGTTAAAGATTGGCGTATCTATTTGATAAATAAATGTTTTTTGAATTTGAATTTGAATCTAAAGCCGAATATCGTACCACCGAGCTATGAAGCCTCATGCTGAACAATCAACAGAAACTTGCTACCATAATCGATGCATTGTGCTTTTCGATATTGATACCGCTTTTATTTCTATTTACATCCCGTGATTTCGGTGTGCGAAATTGATTTTGACTTTCCTGGCTGCCGCCGCCGTCTAATGATGGTATTCTAAGTTTTGTTTACGCTTGCTCCTGGGGTGCGAAACTCTATGTTGAAAATGGCTGGTTTCTGTATACCTCGAATATTTTCCTTGTTTTTTTTTCTTTAAGTAATGTCACGTTTTCCGTAAGCACCGTAATTTTTCCTTTCATTTCTTCTACTAATTTTCTCAACAGGCTGATTTCAAAGTGCTTATCTGTTTGGGGTCGGTACTGTATAACCTAATGGTTACATTTTGCTTCATGAACATAATTTGCGTTCGCGACTTCATGACACACTATAAAAATAATTTCACCCGTGCAACTCGTTTATTCTTATGGTTGTTGAGGTTCAAAAGCGACAGACGATACATTCACGTCACATTGTTGATACTTTCGTCGACGTAACTACAGACATTTTTCAACCTAATAATTTAAATAAAGCCGCCCTGACACAAAAAACAAAAAATTCGAACCACTGGTATCCTTTGCTAATGGATCATCGAACATTACATCCCATTTAGTTTATAACAATGTAAACAAATGAAAATGAAAATGATATCTCAAAATTATTAATTCGTGAAACAATTAAAAGATTGAAGAAAATTTGTGGTCGTTATTTGTTTCATTTCAACACCGCATCGGTTTTATCTGACGTTTACATTTTAAGGCCGTTTTACAGTTTGCAGACTACATTAAAGATGTTGCAACATCAAGAGTTACACGCATTTTTTCTTGCAGGTATTTATTTTTGTTGGAAGAGACCACGGCCAAATTGGGTATATGTCTTTATGACCCATCTAACAACCTGAAATTTTAAATTTGAAACTGATAAAATGTTTTCTGCTATGAAATGATAATTATTTTAATCTTAGCTTTAAAAAATAGGATTAAAAAAATTAGAATACCCAACGTTAAAGCAAAAAAAATTCAGAATCCTCCAACAAATATTACTAGATAACTCATACCCAATTAAACTTTTTAAAAAGTATTACACAACGCTAGAAATAATAATATCCTGAGCGAAAATAATCATGAAAGGAATCATATAAATCCTAATTATGGCTTGCTTTTTGGTTCAATTCCCTATATTCATAATTTGAGCCCTAAGATTATTAAAATTTTTGTAACAAAAAATATATAGAAATAGCACAACGTAATGTTAAAACCATTGGTATTACATTATAATTACGTTTATTCCATTTCTTGTTCTAATTGCGATACAAAAAAAACATTGGTCAAACAAAACAAAGTTTAAGTAAAATAATTGCATTACACAGAATTGATGCAAGACTTAATAAACGATCTTGTACTCTTTCAGAACATATTATAGATATAACATAACACTAGCAAAAGATTTTTTTAAATGACTGAAATACATAAAGAAAAGTTTACAATGAACAAAAAAACTGATATGACTGAAGGTGAGACAGTGGTACTCCTATCACTTTTAGGCTTAGGCATAAAAAGGTAAGGGTTTTTAACCTAAGGTATAAACACATTGTTTAATAACTATTGTTTAATAAATCGAAATACCCTGTGGTAACCACGAAGATATTTGCGAGGGTGTTTACCATCTATAGAGTTCAAATAAACAGTGTTTACTTTCTTTAAATGATTATTGCATTCTTCTTAGCTACTAAACAAGTGTTTAGTTTTTAGTGGAATTTCAAAGTGAATAGTTTCGTAATGGTTACTTAAAACATTGCAAAAACAGATTCAGCAAATATTCAAATATTTTTTAAATTATTATTTTTGTAAACTTTAGAGAAAATTATATAAATTTTGTTAAAAATGATATAATTAATTGCATGATAAAGTAAATAGAAGTATTAACGAAGTGCTTAAAAATTAATAAAACAAAATACAACTTTAAGGCTTCTTTTTTTTTCAAAATTAGTAAGGAATAAACCCAGCGTTATATAATACTTTTTTAATTAAAATGAGTTGTGTTAAAATATTTGTAGTCGAACCCCTAACATCTTGTATATTCAAATGTAGTTATAAAATCAAATTTCAACATTTACCTTTAATGAAAACATATAATTTACTTCAATAAACTCATATACTAAATAATAAAAGGCTCATTGTAAGAATAAAATCCGTCCCCGTACAGAAGTCTAAAATACTGGTCTTTCTTTACTAATTACAATTTTATCCCTGCAATTAATGATGTATACCATTATTATCTATAGTACTTTCGTGTTGAAAATACTTTGTATGGTTATTTAAGGTATACGTACACAATTTACATTACTTTTAATATACCCATATATGTATATAAAATAATAAATAGTTTAAATCACTGTTCTGCATGAAAATCCTCCCCGCCAAGCTCATGTGTTATTTCGATAATTTCGACCTGTATAACTCTTAGAGTCGTAGCACATACCAAAATCTAGAGAACATCAACATGTTTTGATTGATTGCAAAACAGGTATACGGATTTACCTACACGGTATACCTGATATATATAGCGGGGCGCGACGTTGTCAAGTATACGTTTTATCTAAGTTTAGGGAAATTGTACACAATCTGGCAACACCGCATGCGGGTACCTGGGCATGACTCCTTATCTACAAAGTCTCAACTCCCAAGAGCTCAACATAACGGAGATACCTATTAAACCCCATGTAATTCCGAATTTCACCATACCCCGTAGTCGTCAAAGGGTCAGTGCTCCGGTGTATTATATCATCGCTTCTAGTACTCTCGATACCCGATGTTTTTAGAAAACACCACGTGAAACGGATATATATATATATATATATATATATATATATATATATATATATATATATATATATATATATATATATATATATATATATATATATATATATAGCAGCCAGCCGGCCGTCGCAGGATCAGTATTAGATACATATGGAACGATTTTACCATAATATTGTTATCAATATCAACTTTTAAATATTCAGATTTTTCCTCATTTTTTATGATCTTTGAATGGTCTCCTGATCATAATTTGTTAGCATTTAACATTTCTTCACCATTTTTTATTTTCCTCAGTTTTATTGCCAAAGACAGAGATATTTCCGAAAATATTTTATTTTGCATAGCATTTTCATCAATTCCTTCTTAGATGTTATTAACTTATTAATTACCATTAATTTCTTCATTTTCATAAACACTTACCGAGAGCATTTTCCAGTCTATCATCTAAATCCTCTATATATTTAAAACACTAAGCTTGTACTGCACCAATTTATATGATTTTATTTTTCGAATGATTGTCTGGTTACCGAGACCTTTCAACACTTTTTTTGCTGTTGTTTTATTGCGTATTTTTTCTATAAAACCAATATGTTTTTCTTCAATAACATTTCTGGATGATGTGGTGAATGCATTCCATATACTTTTAATTCCACTGGAAACTGATCGCGCCATCTAACGGAAATGGTAGAGAGAGGTCATCCGGGCTAGTATGTTTAATTCCTTGAGCTGTAGAAATTGCGTCAGCTAATTTGGACAGAAGTTCTTCAATATCTAAACTCAGCAACTCTTCAGTAGTAGGTGAGATTATTGTTTTATTTTGGAGAGATTACTAAGAACTGAGTTAATCATTTTAGTTTGCCCAATATGCTGTAGAGACCGTAACACTAAAATTAATGAGTATTGAGAAAGTCGACACAGGCAGACCTAAACTATTTTTCTTAGGCTGGACTACTGAATATGTATATATATATATATATATATATATATATATATATATATATATATATATATATATATATATATATATATATATATATATATATATATATATATATATATATATATATATATATATATATATATATATATATATATATATATATATATATATATATATATATATATATATATATATATATATATATATATATATATATATATATATATATATATATATATATATATATATATATATATATATATATATATATATATATATATATATATATATATATATATATATTTATTAGTTTTCATTTTTCTTCATTAATCGCACAAGTAGTGAAGAAGATAAAAAATAATGATTTGCCCTCTACATTATCGATAATATTTATATTGTTTGCAATTTTTAATAATGTGTATTAATTGACAGTAATACCTACTTGCTAATTCCCACTCACCTTATATATGTAAAACCTTATGGCACCAGATAGCTTTCTAAATGATCATTATTCGTAAAAAGAGTATAGGGACTTTGCACATAAGAGGTCAAGAAAATGACCCGGAAAATTGTAGGTGCCAAGCAAAGAATGTCTCTCAATAAATTATTGGTCATTTCTGAGTATATAATAACCTTTGGTTGTATCGATATCGTCGAGACAAGTAAATAATAAATTTAATATGCCTGTTATTATTTATATCTCGAACTTCTTATTTTTAGACCATTGAGGGAGTTCAGTTATGCTTTCAGTTGTGTTTCTAGTGAAGTCAGTTTCTCGTGCTATATTTTTATGTTAATATTAGTTTTAAATTTGATAGTGGTTATGTAGTTTAGTTACACTTTTATAAAAGTTATATTCACATTTCTCATTTATGCAGTTTTAAAGACCAAAATATTCTAATAATTTAATTAGTTTAAACATTTTAAAAAATGGTAAATTTCCTTTACCCAGAGTTTCCCTCGTAATGAATCTTTCCTTTTATTAAGAATAGTGAACTGTGTTCCAGTTTCGTTCCCTACATAGTTGTTTAGTGTAATACATATATACTGGTTTTCCACCAATCAGTTTCTACCTCTACCACATTTGATTTTTGGGCATAATTTAAAATAAATTGAATAAATAGTAATTTTACAAGGGTATTTCTATATCACATCTAATTTTTGTGCATATTTTAAATTGAAATTTAAAGTAAGTAAGTAAGTAAAGTATACATTGCGTAAAATTTAAAATTATTCTAATAAGGATCCATTCCAAAATGTTACCAGTTCATTTCTACTATTAATACTTGATTTTGGTGCAAAATTTGAGGTGATATGGATAAGTAAGTTTGTTGTAATAATTTTTATTAACATTTCATTAAGCCACCATTTTGTTCCGCCATTTTGGATTTTTACGTGTTAAATGTTAGCATTTCATCCTCAAATGACCCTTAATATTTGACCAGAATCAGTTGGATGTTGCCGTGAACAGATCCACGGAATTGAGAAAATATGTTTTTTGATATTTGTAGATCCCGAAACAAAAATATTAGAAAAGAACAACCATAAGAATAGAATAAGCCACGGAAAAACAGCGTGTTTCAAAAAAATTTTTATATTGGCCTTTTTAGAGGTCTCTAAATTCTAAAACTACTTATTTCATAATGTTGGGTATGCTTTTAAGGAAATAGGTGAATTCATGCGTATAGATAGATATCTTTTTTAATTGTCAAAATCACTCTACTAAATTCTTCTTTGCCCAACAAAGTAAACTAAACTTATTAGTGAAGTCGCTTTAAGGTGTTTAACAATTTTTGTCGAAAAATAGCTGTTTTTCAAAGTGACAATGGTCACGAATTCATTAATAACGTGATATCCGATTTATAAGATTGTGTTTAGTCGTCTCGGTTAGACGTTAAACATATGATAAAACCTTGCATATAATATATATATATATATATATATATATATATATATTTATATATAGATTCTTAGTCCTTCATGGGTGGAAAAATACAATGTGTATTCATTCCGGGTGTACATCCCTTCATAACTGTCGTTCTAAAAAAGAACAGTTTTGCTGACGTTTCTTTTGAACAGTTTTCCTAAGGTTGGCCAAAATCACATTTGGCATTTTCGAGACTTTCGTTCTCGCGTCCGAATAGAGACTGAAGTGTTAGTGACTGCGACGCTTCCTTTATACCCCCATCCGCGGCCGAAGGTTATATCTGGTCTTTATTTGTGTTTTTCGAATGTTGCTGTTGTTACTCTAATTGCACTTGATTTTTTATGATTTTAGGTTTGTCGATTATTGTCTTTCATACTGTTGGTAGTTTTAATAATTCGCCCCTTTTATTTAAATCACCTTCTTTTTTAAGGTCTATGGCTTCTTGGATTATTCTGGTCTTATAATGCTCTATATTGGCAATCACCCTATACCCATCGAAATTTCTTTGGTGACCGGTTTTCTGATGATGTATGAATAGAGCTGAGGTTGTTTGTTTATTTCTGATGCCGAGTTTATCCTTTCCTACTCTTGCAGATATTCGCCTAATAGTTTGCCCCACGAACATCTTTCCGTAATTCTAGCACGGAATGCCATGTCATGTGCGTTAATAGCTTTATATATGGTGCGGTTTGTAGCCATTCTTCTTTAAAGCACTAGATATTATATTAAGTTCGTCTTGTCTCGTGTGTATTTCAGTTAATCGCACGGATTTGTATATTAGAGTATTGGCCACAGCTTAATTTGTGCTGGGTGATGATGTGATGTTGCATTTAAATATTTGTCGGTATGTGTTGGTTTTCTGTACACGGTGTATTCGAAACGTCCGATATGCAATTTTGTGACCAGAACATCTAAAAATGGAAGTTTGTTGTTTTCGTCTAACTCTGGAGTAAATTGAATTCTGGGATGCACGTATATCGTAAGTCAGAAATTTTTCGGGCTTTGTATGGCCAAGTGGCCATATGATAAATATATCATCCACATAACGAATTCATATTTTGGACTTCAAACTTGCTTTCTCAAGAGCTCTTTCTCCAATTATATTATAAATATATTCGCGACTACTGGTGATAGCGGATGTACACCCGGAATGTTTATATATATATATATATATATATATATATATATATATATTTTTTTTTTTTTTTAAACTTCAATAATACTTCCAGTCTACAAATCTGGCGACAGTAAAGAAATTACAAATTATCGCCCTATTAGCCTCATTAATAATTATGGCAAAATTTTTGAAAAGTCACTGAAAGATAGAATTTTTGAATTTTTAAACAATAATAACATACTTTCACAGAAGCAGTTTGGATTTATGAAAGGAATTGGAATGCCATGAATCACGTTATTTCGGAAGTCACTAATAATCTAAATCTAAATAAAAAAACAATAGCAATGTTCCTCGACTTAGCAAAAGCTTTTGACACGGTCCCTCATGATGCTCTTTTAAACATCCTATCAAAGTATGGTATCCAAGGTGTCGTGTATGATGTTTTGGCATCAAATTTGACAGAAAACAAGCTGTCAGAATCAATAATGTCGTTGGTAACTTTGCTACTATGAGCATAGGCATTGCACAGGACACCATCTTGGGTCCCCTTCTTTTCATCACCTACATCAACCCTTTCCTTAGAGAAGTCAAAATCCGTGGACAACTACTGTCCTATGCGGATGACACAGTGCTAGTGACTACAGGTAACACATGATATGAAGCTGAGTATGATATTGGGGTAGTAAAGGAGTGGTTTGACTCCTTTTACCTTTCTCTCAACCTTAAAAAAAAAATATATATATATATATATATATATATATATATATATATATATATATATATATATATATATGCTCTCTCACTAATGAAAATAGGCCAACATATAAGAATATAAGAATAACTAACTCTAATGATATTGTTATACACGAAGTAGAATAATATGTTAAATACTTGGGAACTACAATTGGCCAACATTTAAAACGGAATAATCATATAACTAGGATAGTTTTTGTGTGAGACAATGCTTATATCTGTTTATAAAGCCTTTTATATTGCCTGTTTTTAGATAATGGTATTTTGGTGTGGGGTGGTGCTCATAAAACCACACTTAGTTCTTTAAATATTGCTTAAAATCACATTTTAAAAAACCTAGACTCTACCATATCCACTTACTGTATTCGGGAGATATATTTAATGTGCGTTATCTCTATATATTATCTGTTTGTATATTTATGTCTAAAAACAATAATGCTATTCACATATCTCACAAATACGAAACCCGACTAAACTATTTTCAAAAATTTCACTGCTTGTGAGCAATAATACCTTATATCTGAGGTCTACATTATATTTGGGCCCAAAGATATTTAATTGTTTACCTTCTAATATACGGAACTTAAATAGTAGGGGTAAAAAATTTAGAAAATAATGTGCAGCATTTTTATATTCTAATGACGATTGCATATTTGCCAAACTATTTTAGGCATTTCCCTATGTTGTATCATTCATTTCACATCAAATTGGAGAATTTGCCAAAAATCCATTTTATGGAATCTGTTTACTTTGTTCCAGTTCTAAGCTTATCTCTTGATAGTAATGCAATCTGGTGTTTAACCTGGCTGTTGCCGTTCTGCCTTTTCTTGTGTATATTTTTGATGAGATTATTCTTTGTAGGTTGAATCTTTCATTGGTTTATTGTTTGCCTATTCAACTTAAAAAAAACCTGATTATATTTTGGTTGCTGGATGTTCATTATTTACTGCATAGTAGCTATTTACTGCATAAGATAGATACTGTTGCTACTTTGCTTTTTTCTTTCATGAATGTCTTTATATATGTAAGAAGCTGCTTAATTATCATTTCTAGCAGATACAGGTATCTTATACCTAGGTGCTACTAGTTAACTATAAAAAAATTTTCATTGTAAATTCTCTTATTTATTGTTACCTTCAAATGTAATTTTATTTGAATAAATTTGAATGTGTATGGTGTCGATACTGGATGGTTGATGTTGATAATATTAGTCTTTGTCGAAATATTGTGTTACATTGTTCTCAGAAATTTTAAGGAGAAGGAACCAATTTTACTGCATTTTAATTTTTACTTCCTTCTTAGCTATTGTAATCGTAAAGAAATCACCCTCCGATATTTTGACAGATCTTCAGGTTGCCACAAATGGGCGTCGGTCTGTCTGCTTTTAGGACTATTCACGGAATCTCTAAAAAACTACCTATCCAATTGACTTCAAATTTGTGTGATACGGACAAATTGGTAATAATAAAAAAAAACGATGAGGTATTAAAGAAGATGAAACAGGTAGACATTTACCCCCGTATTCACTAGAAAGGTTTAAGAGTTAGACCAGGTCTAGTTGCCATGGTACTTAAAACTCTTAGTTCGCCAGTTATGTTTAGCGTATGTCACTGTCATTTTGTAATGTGACATTTAGAAAAGTTATTTGTTCAATTGATGAAAATGTCATCTGCCGCCACTACGAGTGGGTGCTTTAATACTTCATCATATTGAAATACGAGCCATTACAAAACCCTTGCATTTTTTTGTCACGAAGCCTCGGGCTAATAGGCATAAAATTAAAAAAGAAACAAATTTTTCATTTGCCATTTTTCCAAATTTTTTAACTTAAAAAAATGTCAGATTTGACAGGTAAGATAAATCACATCACTAACTTTTTTAATGTCACTTTGCCTTATTTTTCAAGCAAAAACTTTTGTGAACTTAAATTTTATTAAAGTCATTTATTTAAAAAAAATCTCATGTGATGCGGGCTTTATTAATCACATTGTGTACAAATTTGGGCATTTGGGTAACCTGCCGCCGAAAAAGAAAATCCTTCAAAATATGCTGTAAATGTTTAGTTGACTTTTATTTTATAATAAAACTAAAAATAACAAAAATCTGCTGGATATATTAGACCGTGTAGGTAACTATTAATTTTTTATTGAAGTGCAGCTGTCACCGGGACTCTAGCGAAAATGTATATAGTATGAATGCCCCATGGTTAAATATAGTATTATCCTAGTATATATAATCATATATATTATACTAGTATATATAATATGGAATTTTAATATACGCTTAATATATAAATCCTTCTATATTTGTATTGACATTTTTTGTATATCTGCAATAAAGTTTTGTTCGAAGTGGCCATGGTTTATCATTCGGCATTGGTATAGTTTATTTAAAGTCAACTGGAACATACCACCGTTCGACAGCACGCGGTAATAATTATGTCACCGTTTGACAACACGCCTTTGGCAAAACCTTTGGTTTACAATCGACTGGTGGAATAATTGTTTCGTTGTTTTTTGCTGTTCCAATTGACTTTGTATAAACTATATAATTATCACAGAGGTATTTAATTGGTCACCTGTTTAAGCGCATCGCGAATTCGGCCTTATATTACGTGTAATTAACTGTATTTAATACATTAGTTTACGTCTGAATATTTGAAGAGTAACTATACTGTCTTGTAGGGATATCGTAAAATATGCAGCCAAATTCCAGGAGCAATATCTCGTATACATATAAATGAATTTAAATGCGCTTTTCAGATTCTTAATGCTCTGTCATTTGTTGAAGCTCGCTCGCAGCAGAAATCTTGAAACAATCTTGTTTTCGAGTTACACGGTGTTATATAAATACCTCGCAACAATATATAAATTCAAAGTTACCCCGATTTATCTACCGCCACTTTTTCTTGTATTCGATGTTATTAATTTTTTTTATTGGACACAGCTCTAGACCTTTTTGGGATTTTTGATCTACCTTTTCAATTTTGAATTTGTAGTAAAATTTAAATATGCACTGTAGCTCAAAAAGTAGAATTAAGGCAAGTTTGGTATATTAAGCCAATATAAAACAAAACAGTAGGCAAATGAACAAAAAAAAAACAACATTAGTATTTCGTGGAGCTACCTCTTTTTCTAATATCTTCTAATTCGACTTCGATTGGTTCGGTGAACTTGCCTAGAGTTCCGTAGCCCTGATTGCGTTGCCAATTTTAAGCGGGACTTTTCGATTGGATTTCAATCGAGAGATTTGGTTGGCTATATCCTCGATAACTCCAATTGCTTTAAGAACTTGGTTTATGACGTTAGCTCGGTGTGGACGAACATTGCCATTAATCGAGATAAAATTATTTCCAAAATTCTAAGCAAATGGTATTATGATGGATATAACACACATGATTTGGTTTTATAGTAACACCTGTAATTGTTTCCTTGGTGATGAAGAGTTCCATTTTTTCGTTAAATATCACTCCAGCAAAAACGATTAATCCTCCACCACCAAAGGCTTCTTGAAGGGTCATATTTTATTCTTTGGGACCAATCTTGTTTGATTGAAGTTTTGATTAATATTTCTAAGTCTTAATGATTTGTCTGTTGTTTAGTCCTAGGTAGGGTCCCGTACCCGAGAGCAGTATCGAGGATCCTTGTCTTGCTAAGTTGTTGGCCCGCTGATTCCACTCGCCACCGCTGGATTCGGGTACCCAACTCAGTTTGTCTACTTTCCTACTTGTTGGTCCCTCCAAAGCATCTCTGTATTTCTAAACAAGTTTAAAGTTTTCCTAGGTTTTTGGATTGGCTTAAGGGCTTTTTGACTATCGGAGTAGATGTAAATCTTTTCCTCCGGTCCTTCTATGACAACTTGCCTGGTGGCCACCTCCAGAATAGGGAAAACAGTAGCTTAACTTCGCAACGAGAAGTATTCGCCTAGATCCCTGTCAAATCTGTACACTCCTCCAAAAATCAAAGAAGAGTGAAACACGTCAAATTTCTTTTACCATTTTGTATAAAAAAATATTTTTTCCACGATAGAGGATAGGAGGATGAAATAGCCCCTGAAATCGTAAAAAATATTTGCTTTTTTAACAAATCGGAATCATATTTTTTAAAAATATATAAAGTGGTCCATTAAAAAAAAACGCAAGAATTTATATATGAAAAAGAAAAGTAACTTAAAAAATTTGACTACGCCACTGGATTAAAAACACATAAGCAACAATTAGGCAGTCCAACAAAACAGCTGCTTGTCTTACGACAGCTATTTAACCAGTATTGTGGGACTTATCAAACCAATATTTAAGCCTCATTGGCTAAATCAGTTTGTTTGTCCTACGACAATCCAAAAATGACATGACAGTGACAGATCGTTGGAGTGCCTAATTGAACAAATAATTTCTCTAAATGTCTAAATTACAAAATGACCAGTGACAAGTAAAACACAACTGGTGAAATAACAGTTTTAGTTGCCATGTCAATTAGAGCTGGTCTAACTCTTAAACCTTTTTAGTGAATACAGGGGATAAGAAATAAAATATTTGGTTTTATTTATTTGACAGTGACAAGCAAACGACAATCATAATTAACTATGGAAAAGAACGGATATAACATCGTTAATGTGATACGATTGTTGGATTGCCAACAAATATTTCTTAAATTTGAATAAAAAAGGTTTTTTTCAATTTAAAAATGAGTATACAGACAGTATGGAATAAAATATTATACAGTACTCGTTTATATTCCAGACTCAGCTCCTGCGACGCGCGACGCCTCTCCGTAAAACAGTACTGTAATAAAGTCACCTACCTGGCTTATGACGTAAATTACTGTTTTGGTATAGTCATTTGGTTTTAGGGCGATTGTTGCGAAAATATTAACAGTTTTTACAGTCATTTGCTTTGCTCCCGTTTCATGAAGTAACTTTTGAAGTTTACTCGAGAATTGATATCCATTTGCAAATACTGAAATTGCCCACTTTCTAAAATTTAACTATTAGATACCTAAATGCAGAATGGAATCAGTTGAAAAATTGTATGAAACTAAATAATGCATTTTTTTGTAAGTAATTTAAATTTAATGTATTCAAGTGTTGACGTTATCGAATATGCAGAACAATATGCGTCATTAGATCGGATAAAGCCAGAGACAGCATGATGCATCCTGTAACAGCGATTCTTTTTCGCTACTAACTTGGTGTGTAGTACTAAAAATGTAATCTACTCTAACGTACATGGTGGTCAGTTTTCGTTAAGGGAGAACTGCACGCTGTATTATGGATCATTTGCAAGCCTTCCGCCGCTGCAATATTATGTTAAAACTGTAAGAGATATGTATTAGCTTCAATGTGATTTCAATAGAGAAATATGTATAGTTGGAAGCTAAATGCGATTTTTTATGAAAAAATCTAATCTAGAATTATAAAATAGAAGTAGATTTCTCCATTTTCGACCACTTTTTGACGCAAATGCCGACGCATATAATTTTTTTTCCACAAAATGGCTCTTTATCGCCTTGCATTGATCCTTTGTCTACGTAACTGCAAAATTTGAAATGGTAAATCGTACTCATGTCTTTGTATTTCTGCAGCGCGTGAACCCTTTTGAGCCCATTTTTAAACGAAATGTAATTTAAATTGCCTATACATAACACATTATTTGAGGTCGGACGTGCAGAAAGTTTTTTTAATACGTAGGTACCTTTTCATCTTACTTTGAACTTGACTAGACCTTGTCGCTATTTTTTCACTTTTTGCGTGCAGTTCACCCTTAATATTATGGCTTATCTGCCGTATTAGCAATTATACAGGGTTGCGATTTTCGCGAATCTGTGCTAATTTTGTTAAACTTACTATGCCTTAAACAAAGTTTTCATGGCCGCATCGTTGTTGATCTAATCAAATGGTAGAAAATAGGGGAACTTTTTGGTGGAGTTTTGAAATTTTGTTTGTATATATTTTTTGGGTTGATTTAGGCGAATATTAAGTTTGCCAACACGAATTTTGACCGGAAATGGTTTTTCTTAAGGAAAAACCCCTTAAAAAGTGCCCTTTTTAAGTTTTTTTATATAACTAAAAACCTATCCATGTTTTGGTAAATATTGGTTATATATAAAATGAAAGAGTATCAAATTTCCTTCGTTTTATTTCCTTTAAGTTCCTGTCGGAGGGGTATTTATAAAGGGAAGATAAGCAGCAAATGTTTTTTCAAAAATAAGGTATGTCGTATCAATCCTGTCCATCAATAAATTCGAACCTGGCACGGCAAGAAAGTCTTTAAACTTGATATAAAGCCAAAGTACGTCAGATGTACATAGAAAGACGTTTTCGGAAAAATTATAACTGAGGTCTTAAATCTTAACTTGATTTAATCCTTGACTACGCTCTGCAGGCTCAAAATGTTTTAGGCTCACAGCCCCAAAATTGCCAAAAACCACACTTTTTGGTATATTTGTCAATCGCGCGATGCTTTCGTCTGCAGATACTGCAGTTGCTGGAGCTATGGTGTAAATCACACCCATTGCATGGAAAGTGTTGTATCCATCGATTGTTTGAGTATTAAAGTCGACGTTGTCAGAAACAAACTGATTAAACCCGCCTTGATTAGTTTTACTTCTGGTTTCACGGCAGATGATATTTCAAAAGGTACCGTTTCCGAGAGCTGCAAACTCTCATGTTCCCGCGTTTTCTCTTTACAATCAAAGTATCCAAAAAAAATTTAAGTGTTTCAGGAACAGTAGCTTGACTTTCTTCAAGAAAACACTCTGGTGGAGGATAATATGTTGTATTGTATACCTGTGTTCTAATATCTTCGCAAATATTCTTCGCTGTTGCTTCAACAACACGAAGCCTTTCCTCTTGTTCAGACTTACATGTTTTCTGATACCGTCAATATATTCTCTCCTGTGTTCTTAAAACATGCAACGCAAAGAGAATAACGTCTCCATATTTTTCTATAAGGCTAGCCTTTACACTTTGGGTTTTATAGACCGTCCATAAACATCGTTGCGTGATGTTGCTGCTTTCAGAACTATATACCTCGCACTGTTGACTCGAACACTGTATACAGTACTGTATTGCGCTGGCTTGGATTGGGCAGCGATGAATTACTCAGTAATGCGTTTTTCAAAATAACTTCTAAATTTAAACTCATGTGTTGATGACCGTGTAGCAGTAAATGTAGCACTATTAACGAAAGCAGTAATAATTCTGTCATTCACATATGTGTTTCTACACTTTTCATGCACATTTACTGATGTTTTCTCTCTTAAACAAACTGCCTTTCCATCGCTGCTTTTTCCTTTTTGGCATCCATTTTTAATGGGACATCCGGTATATATTTTTTAGTTGCATTAATCTTTATAGTTATATATAGGATGGCATTTAGTGATTTTTAATAATAATTTCTTTTCATTTATTATGTTAGGCCATGATGACAATTCGAGAAATTGACATAAATCAGTTTCTTCTTCACATAATAAATTTATTAGTATTTATTGATAATTCTTTAAAACATGACATGAAAGGAAAGTTACCAATACTATGAGAAATAGGCATGTTAATTAGTTCGTTTTATCAAAACAAATAAACGTCTGACGAGGTAGCAGCTTCGTATCATAACAGCTATACATTTTTTTGACTAATTAGGTTTGCACGTAAGCATTTTGTAGGCATGATAAAATATTTTTTATTTCATCTTTTTTGCTTTGCTGGCTTATTTTAACGTCTCCTTTCCGTCATGAGAGTGACCAATCTGGACAGGACCTACAGCTGGGTTTCGAACCACTGTCTCCGGCCCACACTCCACCTTCGAGCTGTCAACTCTTTGGTTACGGTGTAGCCTTTCATCTTTGTTACTGATTGTAGGTATACAGGAAGAAGGCAACCTAAGAAAAGCACATTTTGTAGGATGAAAAGCAATTTAATTAAGTATTGATCATTTGTTAAGCACCGGTCCAAAATAAACAACAAAGATAACGAAATTGACGACATAAACCTTTTAGCAAATATCGCAACAAATTCTATGTCCACGAAAACTGGACACCCTGTACATATTGTTTCATTCATTGCGTATGGGAGCAACACAACAAAGATGTTTCGAATTGATGTATTGAGTGTATAATTATGTTTTGTTATTAGAGTATATTCTTTAAACTAGTTTTATATTAAACTAATTAGAAAAAAAGTTTTGTGTTTTTTTGTACAGTTTTAAATGGTTTAAAATGATATTTTAAACACATTTGTTTTTATTCAAAAAGTTGAAAACATAACAATCCTGATGTAAATTCACTAGCGAGGGGAGACGCTCAGGGTACCACTAGTAGGATTGTACAAATTAATATCGATTTTCTTTATTTTTAAATAATTTAAAATCAAACAGGAGTCTACCAGACTTTTTACCCTTGCTAAATGTAAAGTAATATTTTGTGTATAATAGTATAACAGTATTAAAAATCATGTTTTCCTCTAAAACATTTTATTGAAGGCCAGGAATTAACCATGAAATACGAAATTAATCGAATGTCCCTAACTTATTTACTGACTGCTAAGAATTCTTAGGACAAAGTTGTTCAGAATAATTTCGAATAATTCTGGCTGAATTTTAACAATAACTCTTCCGATGATCTCTTCTACGCCAAGAATCGTCCGCAGGTTATTTACGTACACCTTGTTCTTCACGTTTACTATGATTTACCTTTAGGACGAAATCCGTGGATGGAAAACGAAATTTTCGTAACCAATAGATGCATGGATATTCGCTGAAAGAGCGAGGGTTTGTAACAACTGGAGGCGGTTTGTTGAAAATAAACATATTCAAGATCATCCCTCTCAATATTAAGCCATAATAAAATATTTTTTAATTCATCTTTTTTGCTTTGCTGGCTTATTTTAACGTCTCCTTTCCGTCATGGGAGTGACCAATCTGGACGGGAACTATAGCTTAACGTGAGTTCCGAACCACGGTCTCCGGCCTACACTCCACCCTCGAGCTGTCAACTCTTGGGTTACGGTGTAGCCTTTCATCTTTATCAAGTCGGGCGGTAGGTCGACTGACAAGTGTAATCTGCATTAGCAACCCCTATGCACCCATATTCGGCGTCGATCAGCGTAGAAGTAGATACATTTTGCACTTATCTGTGTTGGATTTTATTATCACTAATAGTAGCTGCAAGCTTGAAAAGTCGTGCACTCACTTAGGATTCGAATCTAGGACCGTCAAACCAACCCAAATGTAATTTGACTTTATGAAGTCGCCATCAAACTAATTCTTAATTAGTTAATCACAAAAAGAATTTATGTATTGAGTTTCTTAAATTTAATACCACCTGTCCTAGCTTGCACTAAAGTAGCTTCAACTGTTTCCACTACTACTCTCTAAGAGTTTTTACGTATTTATTACTAATAATTCTACTATATATCAACAAACTCTTTGGCAATAATTTTTCATGAAAAGTAATTATATAATAACTACTGCTAAGCAACTACTTAAGGAATTGACTCCAAGGTCGTCATTTCTTTTCCGTTACATAATAGTAATTATTCAAAGTTACTCTTTCTAATCTGTTTACTAAATTACAACTTTTAAGTATCAGTACCTTCTTGAACTTTGCAGGGACTATTCCATTACGTTCAAATGTACTCCTATAACGTATTACTGTAAAGTAAAACGAGTCGTTGCAGAGTAGAAAGTTATCGTCTACTGCTACTTTAAACTGGCTATTACCAGTCGTTATTCTTCTGTTGCAACTTAGAAGTAAGAATTACAGTAAATATTTACTACAAGTAAACTACTACGTCTTGTACTTGAGGTTCCGGAGATAGGGGGCGCTGGTACGAGATTCGGTCGGTGATTTTATAAGGACAGTGGCAACAATAGAGTAACCAATTTTTGATTGGTTCGGCCATATTGCTGCTAAAATCGTTTTGTTTACTTTTCGCCTACATGGGTTTCTTATGAGGTATGTTGTTTTAATGTCTCATTTTATTAGTTTTTGTGATTATTAAAATGAATATTGATTCAAATAAGAAGTTCTCAGACATTGGTCATATGGAGAAATGTATTTAAGCCAGCTTCACCTGTTTTTTGCTTGTAATTATAAAATATTTGTGATGAATGTGTAAATGACTATGACCGTTAATGTCTTAAGTTTAAGTTTACTCCAAGAAAAGTTATTAAATATTGCATATTATTATATTTTGGTTTTATTTTGCTGTAAAAGACAATATTATTTTATGTTTTAGTCCATGTTTTACTTCATTCAGCACCTCAATTTGAGGTAGAAGCTCTCTAAGATTAGCATAAAATAAACTTTATTTTGTAGGCCTTCTTCAGTGCCTATTACATTACTACATTCACTTGGCAGACAACTCTCATTAATCGCTTGCACAAACATTGTTATTTGTTAAAAATCTAAATAAAAAAAGTAAGTTTGTACTAGATAGTTCGAATAGATTATTAAAGTAAAACATTAACATAACCCTACATTTACAACTGATGCTGACAGATGTTGTCAATATAAAAGTAGAGTAATTTAGTCATATTTTGCGAAAAACTAACGATAATATGGGTGCCCCCATTTAAACCTTTAGAAATTTTGCATCAATTTGGCGGTTAGGCTTCTATTGTCGCCTCTGTCCTTCTAAAGTCATTGTAATTCGGTCTACAGCTATTAATTAGTTGTTTATGTGTTGTGTTATCATCTACGAGTAAAAAGTTAAAATGGTTCACAATGGCTTCACATACCATAAGAAAAAAGTAGATTTCGTCACTCAGCCACATTTTATAGAAAATTAAAAATATCACAACTTGTTTATGTCATACCTGAACAAAACAACCTAAAGCGGTATTTTAAGGAAACAAAAAATAAAAACGAAACAAAGGGTAATGGTTATGATAGATGGCAGAATTATAGTAGTGACTCAAGTACCGCAACTCTCCGCATGCTACGACACAACGCGTTAAATTTTAAAGAACCGGTGGAATTTTCCAAATCGTAACCGCTTGGTAATAATATAAAATATAGATTTAATAAGAACTTCAGTGTAATTGGGTATAAGCGCCAGTTGCGTATTTAAAGAATCCAAAACTATACAAGCGTATGGGAGCAGTCGTACACACTTGATGTTAAGTAATTGTCTCAGTAAAGTAATGCAGCCAACCTAAAAGTAAAGGTCCAATAGAACGCGCCATTGTTTATTTTCATCTCCCCTATACATATTTAGCTATGATTTTTGTTTTTGTGAGTATAAAGATTTAAAAATGCATACAAATTAAACATTACGTTAAAAAAAGAATCACTCTTTATAATAAGATATTTAATGTTATATGTATATTATTTAAACCAAAGTCCAAAATTATATTTTTGAGATATAAATTGGTCAATATATTTGACCAAAATTTATTGAAAATTAACTAATTTTAAAGGCCCGTAATTTTTTTACGATTATCATCAGCATATTCACCAGAGAAATTGCCTGCGTTTTAATTTTAGGTCCTTAGCATAGCCAAAAAACTAAGTGAAACGCATGTATCCTACCTCTAATACCAATAGCGTATTCTATACGCTCTATGCCATATTCCCAATTTGAGTGTTTGTAGTCGCCATAACTGTTTTGATTTTAAAACGGACTAAATAAAGACAGAAATAAGAAATTGACGAATAGAGTAAATTATTACTATTCGGCTACTTAAATGGAACTACACAATTCCTTACTATCTACGTAATAGTCAAAGTCACAGTTACATGTTATTCACGAAATAGTTACCCTAAAATTGTTCCCCATTTTGGTAATGACTACGTAGCCTCAGCTTAAACAGAACGTGGCGACATCGAGTTCCAATTACTTCAATGTAAATACTTGTGATAACAATGACGTATTCATGGCTAAAAGTGCCACTTGGGATATAATATCTATTTAGTGTGTTTATTAGTTTGACGCCGACTTCGTAAAGTCAAATTATTTTTTTAGTGCTTTTTCTATGAGGCCGCTTTTATTTTTTTATAACAATTTTTATTTCGTCCTTTTCAGTTCTATTTATACAAAGTTTTATTGCAAAGGTCAGCTTTAAAGTTTTTGATGCCTAAACCAAGGTAAAGCTGAAGCTTGAGTTCTGCTTGATTCTTGCTTCACACTGAATCCTCTAAACAAAATGGTTAATCGTTCATACGCATACTTATATACGTGTTCTAAAATTAGTAAAAAGGTTAATTTAATTTTGGCCCCGAAAAGTGCCCGGTGCATATAAAATGAAGAAAAATTATGGAAGAGGGCAATGTCACTCTCGCAGGTTATGCCCCCTTTTTCTAGCTACTAGGTATGTAATAACATTGAAAGACACTAAATACTGTCTTATTTTTTGAAGATTTTTTCTGTGTGTGAAGTGGTGGAAGGGTGTTCCAGTTGCATTGTAAAATTAAAACTTATAATTTTTGTATGTAGTTTTGTTTTAAAAATCGGATTGGGTTTTGGTTAGCCCTGGTTAGGTTTTTTTTTGATATTATGTAAAACAATATTAAAATAAGTTTTTATTTCACAAAAACCTATACTGTTAGGTGAATCCGTAAGGTTAGCACCAGTTTGTCAATAAAACTATAATTAATAATAAATAATAAAAAGTGATCTCAGAGCGAATAATCTGGAATATCTGTCAATGCTCAGGAATATCCGCGTCCCTTTTGACGCGTGTTCATTTTACATCCTGAAATATTAAAAAGACTAAAATCATTCTTGGTAACCATATTTACGTATATCATAAAAGGGCAGTCATCTGCAGCCTATCAAGTTATCTGAGAAAAAAAAGCAAAATTTACCTAACTTTGATATTTAATCTTTTACTCAAACACCTAATGGCAATTCACCCCTTTGAGAGCGATAGCAATAACTCTGATCATCTTCTTCCCTTGTTAGAATACTTAAACTAGCTTATTTACAGTAAGTAGATTTTCGAAAAACACTTAGGAATATTTTTCATACTGTAAAGATCTCTAGATCTCAATAATTAAATCTAGGCTGTAACACCAACTTAACAAAACAGGAAATTCACCCGTGGTTAATCACCCATCGACAATAAAACGACTGAGAGTGGCAGAGACATTGACCTTAAGACTCGCGCAACTGAATCAAGGTAACCGCTAGTAACCTACTTCCACTCTTCACTCTTTCGTTTACCCCACTGACCCAAGAAAGCAACAACTGAAGAAATGTGAAGAACGTCGGTGGAATACCGATGCTTCTTCTAGACTGGGGGCATTAGTAAATGATTTCGATTCGTTTGTTGACGAATGTCCGTTTCGATTTCTTCAGTTTTGTGTCGTTTTCTTTTGAAGAGCTCTTTGTGAAGTCATTTTTTATACATAAAACAATCTGATTTTTTATTATGGGTACTTGAAGTGATTACTTTGGAAGTGGATATCGAGGAAAATATATTACTAAAAATTTCTAAAGGTAGGTAACTTTTCTGATTAACGTTCTTTTTGTAAATATGTATCTAAGATCAAAGGATTGGATTATGGAGACAGAGCCTGATATTTCGGTAACAAAAAAATTAATTTAATTTCAAGATGCGAAGTGTAAAAAAACTTAAAAATAAGCTTTTTTTAAATATTGGTGCCCAATTTGCTTGACAAAATTCGCAGTTTGTCTGACGACAATTTTGCGGCAGGGTTTCGCCTGAAAAAAATATTCAAAATGTGGGCGCACGCGAATTGTGGTATTTTAACTTTCATAATGGGGTATTATGCGACTGAACTGCGGTTCAGCTGTAATTTTTCTTGCATGGGAATTAAAACAATTAAAACAATATATGACAAGGATTAGTAGATTATTATTTATTTTAATTGTGTTATTACTTTAAGCGTGATGCGTATGCACTGTCGTGTTCCTGCTTCTAATCTGGTGCTAACCTAGTACCGAGCCACCTAGCCCCTCCGCTCTACCTTGTTCCGACTGGTCCCAGTCCACCTATGTAAAAAATATCCTTAATAAACTGGAACAAAAAAGAGACACCTAATTAAAAGTAAAAATAAACCCATCGGATTATAGATGCATCAAAACGGCACCATCTTGTTTTGTTAAATCATGACCAAATCAGTTCTTACATATCTTGCAAATGTATGGCTTTATACGCACAGTTTCAGATAATTGTAAGGATCTGGTGCGGAAATCAAAATATGAAAAATATTGAATTAAATAAAATACCTATTGTAATTGTATATGTTTTTTGAAAGTGAGAATATTACAGGCTGAATGACGAATTTGAGAGATGTGATTAATGATAGTTTCTTTGATGGACGAAGCACTCATTAATAAGGGACGTTTGGTTTACTTAAGTAAAAGAAGTGATTCGTAATAAATCATTTCTTTTATTGTTGTGAAATAAAAAATAGCACAATTTATGCATTCATTTATTACCAAATAACTCTGTTCTCAAGCGCCAGGTTTTCAAAACTATAGTCAATGAGGATAAAAAGAACCCAAAAAAATTTGCTTCATTCAAACGTACCTTTGTCCAGAATAAATTATTTTTCTGCTTTAGGGGAAATTTTTTTTTAATTTAATTAAAAATCATTACTTTTCTTGATTTACCTTTTTCCAGTTTTCCAAGATCATTGTATAATATTGTATAAGCCCGTCTTACCCTCTCCCCTTAAAACCTAAATAATATTTTCTGAGAAGAAACTGTGAAACATACTGTCATGTTATTGTTTATTATTTATAAATACCAATTGTGTGGTGACAACAAAATAGAAAGCTGATCCTAAAAAATTACGTTTTTTAAGGTGATTTCAAATTTCGTCGTAAGATGTGAGTGAGTGAGTAATATACGGGTTTACAATGCCAAGATTAAAGTAACATCGGTCGGGAAATATTTTCATCGTTTTGTTGTTTTGAGTCCGACACTTGCCTAGTCTCAGACTCATTGGTCTCAAAAAAATAGTTCATAGTAATTCATCATTATCTGAAGTATTTTTTGTTATTAGATCCTACAATTTTGTCTTATGATATTTGTGGCAATGAGTTTAACTCAGTCTATTTAATATTTAAATACGAGGGGTATGTTGGAGATAGACGGGTATTTCATTTGCATGTTGATTTGCCCCATTCTTGAGTTTGTTTATCTATAATATCCTCTTTTTCTTAAATGATTGGATTTGAATTTATCCGTTTTGGATTCGGTTTTATTGGAGTATTGCATTTTTTCTTGCTCTATTTTTGTATACATTAAAATATATTCTCGCCTCGAATTAATTTAAACAACTGACAATTTTCACATGTTTTTTGTTTTCCTGTTTCCTCTTAATAAAGTAGTTTTAAAATTGGTCATAATATAATACACGCAAAATAAGAAGGCAACATCGACGCTTACATTTGAATTCAACATTTGATAATATAATTAATATTTAAAGTCGAACTTTATAGAATACGTCTTTATATTCAATCCAACTGGCAAGACCAAAAGTATCAATTCAATGAGAAGGTACATAATACCAGGATTTTATTTTTTTACCAAATTTTCGTAAAGTGCTGAAAAGTCTACTAAGTTCATAGATGTTAGAGCAGGTTGTAGAGTGTTGCCAAATACTTTGCCACATTTAATTTCTTAATATGTATATTACTCGGTAGTACTATGTGTATACTGTGTATTTTACATATTATTATTGTATCTTGATCTTTCCTCTATATACAATTTTAGATTCCATCAAAAGTTAAATAGTTTAACTATTTTTTAGGAACAGTAAAATAGTTATACTCAAATACTTTTTTTTTTCGAAATACTCTAAAAAGTAGTTAAATACTTTATGCGGTTCAATTACTTTTTTAAATACTTGTAGTTGCCTATTTACTTAGACGTTCTGAGGTGATTATTGCTTTTAAACTTTTTAAAGTTCGTTGGTATAGGGTAATTATAGGTTCAATTCAAAATGGCAAAAATTGCAAGTCCAAAGTTGTGTCTGTATGTGTGTGTGTATTGTAGCCTGTGTGTATATATAATTATATTTTCGAGGCCCTTCTGGTTCTGGTTTACAAAGACACTACGGTCTCACAGAGCTATAACTTTAAATTAGAACTATGCATTTTTTTAACATTGATAATATATAAACGGAATTTACAAAAATGTGTTATAATTTATGCACGAGTACCCCAAACATTTAATCTAGTGCAAAATGTAAAAATAAATAGATATAGCATAGATTGCTTATGGCAACTAAATATAATCAATTTGCTAGATTACCAAAAGTCGTCAGTGACCAACTGAATCTTCTCGAATTCGAAGATATAATTTCCATATTTCCTTTTTTGTTCATTTTGTTTTTGCTTTTTCATTTTTCGATTATTTGTAATTATTTTATCTTTGATGTTTTTTAAACTTTTTTTTATTTAAAATTAAATATATTTTTAGGTTCTCCTTGTCAAATGGGAAATTACGAATTCCGGTAAGCATAAGGGTGTTACAGATTGTTATACATATTTTACTGAGTCTCAATTTCTTCTTGCCATGCTGAATTCAGTTAAAGTTAAATAGATAATTAGTTTTTGATGTACACCGCCAACAGGCAAGCTGATAGAAATAAACTTGCTCATCGGGATATAGGAACCTTGACACATGAAGAATGAAAATATCTTGAAGGTAGTTTTTCACGATTGGGTATGCTGCTCTTACTACAAGGGAATTAAAAAATAAAGTTCATTAAACTATTTTTTAACATATTCCGTTTTTGATAATAACTCAGTAACCGACGGTAATCGACCAAGAAAAATCGTTGGAAGTATTTTAAAGTTCGAAAAATGGCCGCTAGGGGGCATAACAGCAAATCAAAAATGAAAATGCCGATTTTCTCTTAAATTTTCCTAATTAAGGTTTGTCGAAAATATAAGCATTGTATTCTTCAGGCAATTATGCAACTTTTTGCTATTTATCTTTTCAATAATAAAGTGGTAAGGGTCAAACGTTTTTCTTTCAAACGTTTATATCTCTGCAAGCAATATGCCTTAAAATAAAGGTGGCCGATTATGATAATACGTTTTTAGCAAACTTTGAAAGGCGCTGTAGGAAATATGAAAATTCGATATATAGAGGACTGTATTGGGTAACTTTAAAACAATAAAACAATGGTAACTAGCAAAATTAAACAATTGATGAAAGGAAACACAATCGTTTACCTATCACAGTAGAACCGATTAGTTTCTGTAGTTGGGTTACTCAATTCACCCTAAAAGACCATCACACTACATTAATCTTGCCACTTTCCAGATTTCTCGGGAAACCGATCCGAAAATATGTGATGTGCCGGCCGGCTAAGCGATCGAGTTCCGGTATCACATGTGGTTTGTACAGTACTGGCCTCAAATGTATCCTGACCTGCCTGAGCCAGGGAGTTTCTTGCGAATTCTTGACGAATCACAGGGTTGCAATTGTGTATTTGAATACGAAAGGAAATAATTTAGAAAAAATTAAAAATTAATTATTAATTGATTTGTTCTGAAATTAATGAACAATAAAAAAGAAGAAAAGTAAAATAAAACAAAGTTACACTAACAGGCGCGTTGCATTCATTAACACTTTTGTTTACATGCAGCGTATCTTGAATTTGAATAGACTTTAGTTATGTACGGTGATTCACGAAGTTTCCGTCTCCTAGTTACCTGAACCGTGAAGTTTTAGGAGGTCCGTTTGAGTTAGAAGCGGTTTCCATATGTTTAGAATATCGACGCCAGGCTTACTGAAAAAACCTTGATTTCTTTCTATGAATGCTGCTTCTATAAACTTTCGTTTTCGCCAGTGCTGCTCATTGTTGTGTGAGACTATATGGTAGTTATTATTTTTGCAAAAGGAAGTCCCAAATATTATTAAATATCACAAACATTGTTTACGTTTTTCATCTGTGGAGTTCCCGTTTATAAATCTTGGCACCATCAACATATTTCTTTACGAACGAACAACGGTTATATGTGCTATAAGAAGACACAAAAATAAGCTTTAAAGTTATTACTTTGACCATCGTTTTTATCGTTTTGGTTGTTATTTGGTCTTGTTCTTAAAGAATTCAGGCTTTAAATGTTTTAAAAACCAATTTAGTCCTAAAGTTTTTCTAAATGCTTGAAACAGTAAAAACAAATAATAACGTGATGATATACTAATTTTTGGATTTGAATTTTTATTGAATAATATTAAATAACTAAATATTTGGATAAATATTTGTTTGCAAATACTTTTATGTAATATCCTTAGAGTAACTAGATGGTCGTCATTACGACATACAGTTCGATATTCAGGAAGGATGTCCAGCTTCGCCATATTTTTTTCGTCCAAATATTCGTTAATTCCAAATTTTTACAAAATTATTTTTTAAGAAACTTTCAAGCACAACATTGCATCAACTTGTATCAGACATTCTCCATTCTCCGTATGATACCAGAAATACGTTAACAGAGCACTTGAAATACTCAATTATTAAAAACACTTTAAAGGCATTGAAATTACTAAATGAAATAACTTTCATAAATAAAAATTACCCTAGGCGAGAAATTGATGAATGAGAGAAAAGAAACACTATAGTGTTTTTATAATAAATATTTTTTCCTGGGATCAACGCCACTACACAAGGAGTATGTGTTACAGTAACTGTGGTCAATAAGTTAAGGGCTGAAGAGAAAACTCAAAATTAACTATAACTTCTTTGCATGGTTATTACATCATTTGATTATGTTAAGTTCGTGTGAAGCTTTCTTGAACAATATTAAAAAGTAATTAAAATAACATTGAACGGACGCTTTCACGAGTTTGGTTAATTAAGAAATTATGGTTTTTGAGATTCGACAGTGTCAAAGTGGAACTTTTCGACCTTTCATCTTCGTCAGATCCTCGCCTCTATTGAGGAAACAATAACCGCTAGATTCTTTTTTATGAGGTCTCTTGAAAATAAGGCTTCAGACCCATATTACTTGGCCATTTTTGACAGCTGCGTCAATTATAAATGTATATCCAAAATAGTAGGTAGTATGCAAAATCCTGAATAGATACCTTTTAAATTACCGTTTATTTGATGGACTAAATTTAACTTTGACCATTGTCAAATATTTTTATCGAAAATATTAAAGATTATATGTATTATCGAAAACTCAAAAGCCGTATTTTAAACAGTTAAAATTAGACTGAAACATCGAAAAAAAAACCAACTTATATTTTTCACAAAGTTTCGCGATTTCAATACTACCGCTATAGATCCTATACATTATATTAGTAATATAATATATGGGCAGTTATATGGTAAAGTAAAAATATGTGAATTATGTCATCTAGTTTATTATTGACATATAACGACATTATGTCAAAGTCAGTTAAATAAGAAATAACGCACTAGGGCAAATACTAATTTAGTTTATTATTATTAACACTAGATTTTTCTCCAAAAAAGTATATTTACATATAAATATTTACATATATATATTTATATATATATATATATATATATATATATATATATATATATATATATATATATATATATATATATATATATATATATATATATATATATATATATATATATATATATATATATATATATATATATATATATATATATATATATATATATATATATATATATATATATATATATATATATATATATATATATATATATATATATATATATATATATATATATATATATATATATATATATATATATATATATATATATATATATATATATATATATATATATATATATATATATATATATATATATATATATATATATATATTACGAAACCATATAATATAATAAAGTCAGCGACACTTCTAGAGGTATTTCGTGTTAAAAACATCGGGTCCTTATCGAACTGCTTATTGTGACATGCCAGTTATAACCACAGCTGGCAAAGCTTTGAAACTAGATTTAACTCATATTTTCGACATCGAATAAAAATAATGTAAATATATGCTTTGTAGCAAAAAACTGGAATTTTTGACATCGTTTTTATCCCAGGGGTACCGATACGACTTTACGAAGGGTCAAAGAATGGCAAACAGGTTTCGGGCACCCTACAATTCAAAATTTTCTCAAAATTCGACACTATGCAAGCTGATATTTACTTGATTCACCTAGGACCAACCGTTCAGTTGCTACAGGGCTGAACGTAAAACCCTAGTGGGTAAAACATTGCAATTTAATTTCTAAATTGCTCTTCCTGTATAAAGAGGAGAGTAATTTTGGCGACGTTTCTAATCTGCAAAATGCCTGCAGTTGCCCCATTGTTTAGCAATTTTAAATATTTTTAAGCGACATCTCGTGCTCCGATATTGCCCGTTAACGTATTTGTCCGAGATTTTTGAACGAGAAATCCGAAACAAAGTATGCCACCTTAAAAAATTAATCATAGTTAATGCCTGGGACGGCACTGGCGGCTTATTATACGCCCTACCGAAATTGCGTTTTTACCAAAAGAAGCGCCCATTTGTCCTCTACAATTGATCAATAATAAGATTTTTTTCTCCGATTTTTTGTTACCGAGCTGAAGCGCGTCAAAAGTCAAAAAACACAAATTACCAAAATGTACGGTTCCAGAAAGAGACAAGCGCACATAGTAACAATAGCCACGTGCGGCTATTCTAATAATATCTGGTACTTCATAATATACGATCATCTCCAAAGTCAACTAACTTTAATTCACGATCCCGATTCTCGTATTCCTATATTTTCTAGTGATTAAGAGTCTTCATAATTTTAATTCAATATCAGGTATTATATAAATTGCAAAGTCTTTTCTTTTGCAAACAGGTGTCACGTTCAAGAGAACTGTTTGTTAGTTGCTGGGCCTGGGTCTCGGTCAAGGTTTCGAAAGGGGAGTTTTTCAGATTTATTGTGCAAAGGCGCAACTATTACTTTTACGGTGTATTTGTTTAATAAGTGAATGCTTTAAGGCAAATTTGGAAGAAGTTTATTGAAGGGTAATTGTTCTGTTTTATATTTTTATTGATTTTACAGTTCATACATATTAAAAAAACAATGTTTATATATATTTAAAACAACAATGGTTTTTGCAATAAAGTTGCAAGCGTAACGGAGGTCATTATTACCGTAGCAATTAAACATTAAAATATATTTTTTTGTCAACTAATTGTTACGTAAAGAAGCCATTGAAAATTGTGCATAACTGTTTTAAAAAATTGTATTTCTAAAATAAGTAATGCACTTATTAGTTTTAATCAGCAAGAGCTCCGTCATAGCCTAGGTCTATACCAAGATGAAATAGGCCTATTAACCCAGTTATTTATTCAGATTTATTGCAAATGTTTATACCATCAAAGATCTTCTTCGACTTTTCCCTTGTTTAAGAGACGCTACATTTAATTTTAGGATAACGGTATTTATTAAACTTTCTTTTTACTAAATAAAGAGTGATTGACCTGTGAGATTTGCCAGTAAAATATTATATCTAAGTTTACATTGAAACACAAAAGAGACAAACATCCGTAGAATTGACACTTTGCTAGTGGCGCGGTAAAATCATTTTTCCATGTAAGGTAACTTTTATTTTCAGATTTTGCCGTAAAATATTCAAACTTGTTTTAAACTGCTAATTGGTCTATTCATAATTTTGCTCACAATGATAACATGTGAAGAATAAGGCAACCTGAATCGTAGCTTTTACCAGTATTGAAGAAGGACCAAATGAAAATGAAACTACTTTTCGAAATTTTGCCTTCTATGGCACGAGCTATCCTTAGGGATTATGAAATTAGATTAGGTACATATCGTAAAGACCTCTGTAGAACCTAAAATTCAATTTTGTGGTGCAGCTGGTTTCATTTGGACGCAGTCTAAAGCTAAAAACTCTTAGTGTTGAATAATAATAAAATACATATACCTATAAGAGTAATGGTAAATAGTTAATAAATAGAATACATATAGGGTGTTTCGAAAAGGGACAAAAAGATTTTAATAGCAGGTTCTATAGCTAAAAATAAGGCAAACAAATGTTCAGGATTGCTCTGCTTCGGGGCTTCAGAATGTTAAATATTTTTAAGTCTTAAGTTCATGATAATGTTATGAATTTGGTTATAGTTATAATTTTTTTGTAGGTAAATTAATTTATTATTCATTATTTTAATACATTAAATTTAGAGAAGACTAAGTGTATATTAGGAAGCCAGGGACCGGGAACTTGTGAGCTGTTAGTGATACAACGGAATGTTGTGCTGAATGAACATTGTTTGTCCGTTTTAACTTCATGGATGTTGACACAGTCACATTCAAAGTTCAAACATAATTGCTGGACTTCTCAACGCGCGCAACTTACAGGCCGTCACTCACCGCTGGCCAAACCACACGCGAACTTAGTTTTTGATCCATGTGACAACTATGTTAATGTCAATAGTGCTTTTTGAATGTTCTATTAGGAATCTTGTTGACCCGAAGAGTTATACAAAAACTAGCGACCAAAAAACACATGCCGGCGAGATGATAATTCACAATCAAAAGGACTGGCAACATTATTCGCATACGATTTCGCTGTAATATCAATATTATATTTAATTATTTAAAACCCACTTAAAAAAAGAAGAAATCTAAAAAGGGGTTATTCTAGAGAACAAGCAGTTACAGGGACCTAGCTGGAATAAAAAAGAAACATGTGGGTATGATACTCTGAGGTTTGCTCTGTAAGTGCAACTATATTTTTTTTTCGTCAAGTTGGTCTGGTGTTGGTGACAAGAAAAACCGATCTGTAGAGAGTGACTTTTTAAATGTTTAGTATAGGGATCTCGGAAACTATATCAGATAGAAAAAAGCATAAATTAGCAAACACTTACAGTTTTGTGAGCTCTACCTTGATTTTCCAAAATTTGACAGCTATTTAATATTTAGATATTTAATAAAAGACTGATTTTTGTCAACTTTTTAAATCACTCCTAGCTTCGTAAGAATTTTAGAAAAAAAAACTTTAAAACAAAGGTTTTACATAATTTTATTCTAAATAAAATGAAGGAAAGTAATTTTATGTAACAGCTGTCACTTTTGACATATGAAATAAAATTATGTTTTTTTTAAATGGAAACCATATCATATTTTTCTACTATCAAATAGAGAAGTGTATTACTATTCTAACGATAGATCACACTTCACATTTATGGCACTTTCATCATCATCAATGCAAGTTGATGATGGTTACAAGGGAACGAAACTTGGGATCAAATATATAATTACGTCATCTGTAGAGGAGAAAACGTTGTAATACAAATGTGAAATTTATTTTGATCTCTCTTTTTTAGCAGAATCAGAAAAAAATCAATTGCAAACTATAAATTCTTGCAATTGCAAATATGAATTCTAAATCAAGCGAGGCGCAAGCAGAGGCGTAGGCGGCTTAGATACTGTCAATTGTTAATGAAACCGTCCACTTTAAATGACATAATATTAACCCAGGTGGCTTGGCCGGCTGTCAGATAGTTGTTAATAAAATTATGCTTAAAGAGATAGAAAAGTTAGTATGTTAATTTCATCATTGCGCTTTGTATTTTAGTTCGGTCTTAGTATCGATGTCGTATCTATATAATAGTTTTTTTAAATGTCGGTAACGGGCCGTGTATTTTTTGCATTTAGTTTTTAGAAATGCGTCTGGAGGTGTCTTACCGCACATTGTGTGAATTTGAAATAAACTGTAAAAGTTTTGAAGATATTAAACAAAAAATTAGATACATTGTGAAAAGTTTTAACTCTAATTACCAGCACTCATATTGAAGCATAACTAAATTTTATGATAACAATGAAAAGTTGCTTCAAAATAAAATAGTGTTAACTAAAAAGTCTGTACCAACTGTAGTAAAAGGTAGAGCTAAAAAAGTGTTTTCTGAATGCTGTAACCGTAGTCAACGACGTAAAATTTAAAATCTAAAAAGTGCGATGGGGGAAAATAATTTTAATTATGCAGTATCATGCAAACTGAAAAAATACTAAAAAATAGAAAAAGAGAAGAGAAACAAGAAATACAAAAAGATGAGGAGGCACTAGCTTTAGTGTTGATTTAGAACTTAGCCAAAAAAGTTACTAACGAATTTTAAAAGTCAGGTAGTTTTGAATGTCATTGTACAAAAATAGCCCTCTAATAACGCCAATTATTATTCCTAAAAGTTATTAATTTAAAGATAGTTCTATTCTTGTTATGTTATATTTTCTTGCCTCGTATAACTTGTGTTTGTGCATATTTCAGTTTTGGCATAAGTAGGTATGAAGAAAACACCTAGCAGGTTCTTTGAATAATTTATTGAAACATTCTAAGCTGTTGGAAATGGTTTGACACAAGGTGCCATCATCATGTCAATTTTCAGATTTCAGATCAAAATTCAGATAAAAAGTATTTGTCCATTTTCCTAAAAAACTCATAACTTTTAAAATGGTTCATACCCTAAACGAATAAAATATGACTGATTTTTAATTTTCCTTCAATAGTTACAATCGTTTAAATAATAAAATGAATAGTGGCAATTAGAATTTTGTATTTACGACGTTGAGTAAACTTTGCACCAAAATTGTCCACTTATCTAAGCCGAAAATAGTAAAATTAAGGAAAATATGTCCAAATATATTTTTAATTGTTTATAATATACCATTCAGATTGTTTTTACTCATTTCGTATTCATTTCGGATATGAAATCATTTTATAAGTTCCGTTTTTTTTATTTGAAAATTTGCATACGCGCATAAAATTTTATTAGAAACAACTTTTTTAAAAATAATCAACATAATCCCCAATTTTGGCACCTTTAAAAAAATAATGTCATATTTGACGTATATCGGATGTCACGTGACAAAGTTTATTTTTCAAATTTTTCATACATTATTTAATACAAAAATTTCCGGTGCCCTGGATAAACAGCATGTCAAATTTTGACACAACATTTTATTTCCTATTTTTAAGATTTTCAACAAGCCTATTAACCAACACTAAAAAATAAAATAGTTATTGAAGGCAGTTCAAAAAATTCTTGTTCGACATTATATATTTTTTGTACACTTGTAAAATAAATATAAAAAAAATGTTAAAAGATACATTATCTTAATACTAATTTATTCAATCCACGCAAACAATTCTAAAACTTTATGTTCAATAGTAATTGATTTTTGGCCGCTTTTATTCAGAACGGTCTCACTGTACAACTTTGCAAAAGATGCTAAATTGACTAGTCTTCTGTCAAAAAAAGTATCTGGCCGATGATTACCTAGCACTGGCGTTCGATTCGAAACCCTGTCAAGAAAAATCCAGTTCGTGACGGTACATTTTTCGAGGTGGAGCATTTACACAAAATGACAAAGTGAGACGGGGGTTCGATAAGGAATTTAAAGGAAATTTGAAATTAAAATATGGTGCCTATACCACGAATTAAAAAAAACTGAAAAGAAACTGTTTTTGCCCGTATATTTTTCATACATTTCACACCCGGGGAGTTTAAGAATCACTTCGCAAGATCTACGATCCGACTTATACAAGGAAAGCCCTTTAGAACTGATATTTTAATTTTTTTGTCGTTTTCAATCACTTTCACGTTGGATCCTGGCTGCGTTTTTTTTTTGAGCTCTTAGTGACTTTTTCCATCGAAGGAGGTCAGCATAAGCATGCGACTTTAAAACCTCCAATTGGCATCAAAAGACATGCAAGCAACAGAAAAATGGCGTCAAATTTAATTTCTGGGCAATTACAAAATGCAAAAATTAGTCAAATTTATTACATGCTTCTAACTGATGGAAAAGCAACACGCATTGTCCAAAGAAAAGGCATGCCCTGTATCATCATCTAAACGATTAATATTAAGCGAATGAAATAAATACACTGAACAAACGTCTTCGCTTTATGTAAAAAGCTCCAAATTTTGCTACTAAACATAATTATTTTACAATCTGTTCAGTCATGACATCATTATGACGTCATTACTTTTGATCACAGTCGTTTTTTCCAACGAAGTAAGTCAGCATAAGCGTGCGACGTTTACAATCGCGTTTATATAAAAAAATACACAAGCAATTGAAAAATGGCGTGAAATTTGATTTGTGTGCAATTACAAAACGGAGAGATTAATCAAATTCATTGCATATTAGTAACTCCTGCCAAAAGCAACACGTATTGAAACCGGCAAGTTGCCATATTTATATTTTATTTTAGTAAATTTATTGCCATGTTTTAATTAATATTGTGTTTATATTTGTACCATTAGTACTTTCAATTTACATTAATTTGCACTGTTAACTTTTGATCCGCTCACACTAAAAACAAGAAGCAAAGGCGCCCTCAGCATGTAAGCATTCAGAGAAAACGCATCTTGGCATCATCATCTTCATTTGCTTAATATTAATCGAAGACACCGAAAAACGTCTTCGTTTTGTCTAAAAAGCTCCATATTTTTGCTACTAGGCATACTTTTGTATTTTATTTGTCCGCGGTTAAGAAATTGGGTAAAATAGACTTAAAAAAAGCCTACTAGTATTTTAAGAAAATTGTGGTGGTCATGGCCGTATGTACCTTTCGGTGACGTCAAGAGAAGCACTTTGACAGGATGGCAGGACGGACTTTTTGACCCGAAATGGGTCCAGAAATTTGCATATATCTCTTCGAATGCTTGGAGACGCGGTAAAAATGAAATTGAATTGAAAAATAGATTAAATTATACTGCCTGATGTTTGTAAAGCTCTAGCAAACACTTCATGCCGAGGTACATACAATTTGACCTTTGGTAAAATCGGCACAAGTGACTTTTTTTAACAATGGTAAATACCTTTCGCTCAATTTTGCTTAACATCAGTTTATTCAAATAATAAAAAATCAATTTTGGTGACATGAGGAAATAAAAACGATCGCTACTTCCCCGGTTATAAAGAGTTGAATTCTTAATAACAGTGGTCTTCGGTATTTTTTTGTTCGATTCAACCTTTTCGAGAAAATGCAAAATTAAAATACGTATTAATACACATTTATGGAGATATCTGAACCCGAGGATTTACGAACGTACATTTATAGTAAGTCTTTTTCTTATTTTTAGCTGCAGATCTACAACTAATATAAGATCGAGAATTTAATCGTACCAATTAGAGATTAAGTTCGTGCCAAATAACAATTAGTTAATACGTTTTTGGTACAGGCTATAATTGACAATGATCTTTCTAATTAACGTTTTGATGTTTTTTTCACGTTCTGTTTCAAGGGCAACCGATACAACTTGATTATTTTAAATGAAACTGTATATTTTTTCCTTTTTTGATACACCATACACAAGAATCATACAAATCTATGTTAAATGTTATCAAATAAACTGCTGGCCATTTGCTTTGCACATCTCAAAATTTTTACCCAAATTTAAAGCGGAATTTTTCAAAAACTAAAAAAGTTACAGAGATGCGGTTTTCGATGCTTAAAGGCTCTATCAACGCTGCCTCGGTTCATCAAAATGGTCCTCCGCGTAATATATAAGGTGTTCGTAAGTCCCGAGTTTATAAGTTTGTTATATAAGCTTTTCTATTAAGTTTAACTTAATTACTTGTGTGAGCAAAATCGTATACACATTGATAGAACTGTAATTTCAAAACTAAAAATACAAAATGGCGGCGTCAGTATGAAGGAGAGTTAAAATTTTACGATTAGACTGAAATTTGACATATTGGAGTTTTATGAGTTGCTGGCCATTTGCTTTGCACATTTCAAATTTCTTAAACCATTTTAAGTTGATATTAGCTGAAAATTGAACAAGTTATAAGAATGCTGTTTTCGATGTTTAAAGGTCTGAAGTTGTGCTGATTTGTCAAGATTATCCTCGGCATTATATATAGGGTCCTATATAAAATCACGCAAATTTTAGAAAAATGTGTATCTCGAGTTTTTAACTTTTTCGATTTTGCTTAATTTTATGCTTGTCATGATAATTCTTCGACCCATATCTAAAACCGTTTTAATTCATTTATTTGTTTTTAATATACAGTGTAATTTTAATAATATATTAACTTGGCACAAAAATTATTTTGATCGTTTTTGTTCTTGTTTCAAATTAATAAATTTTACATTATTTTATCTTTGTACCGATTTTTTTGTTCTAAAAAATGCAACTGTATTATACAGGATGTTACACAATTTGTAAATTAGTAACATACAAATATTTTTGAAATTTTTTGGAGCTCTTCATCGTTATACATTTTTTTAATACAGGCCTGGATTTTTTATAGCATTTTTTTGAAGCCTATAACTTCCTAAATACAATATTGCATTACACTTGCCCAAAAAATGTTCTTTGGTTTTACACACACATATTCAAAAAGATCAGTATACCCATCGCTCTCTAACACATTTTTTTTTAAATGACGCTTTTGGAACAGTTTTTTTTCGCCAGAAGCCTCTTATTTTCATTAAACAATGAGACAGCTATGTTTTAGGTAGGTCGCAGAAATTAATATCCAAGGTTGGTATATCTAATAAAAGTACGCTATAGACACTGGTTCGCTTTTATCAAGAATACCTTGAAAGTAAAACCATGGAAACCACCTATGCTTTTAATAAAACATTTGATATTGGCAGATTTTGACAAGATATTCGAAATTTTTCGTAAATATGGGTTATTTAGATGTAAATCAACGAGATAATTGTATTAGATTATTAAATAATGGCATGAGTTCCGCATATGTAGCGAATATTTATAATGCAAGTCGATCATCCATAGACCGTTTAAAAAGGAGGTTAAGGCGTCTTGCGTCGTCCGTTTGAGCTAAGTGTTTACGCTGGTTCTTAGCCCAAGTCATAGAGTGAAAACGTTTACATCGCCTGTGGAATTAACCTTACTTTAATGTTTGTATTGATCGCCTTTTTGTGTATTGCAATTAAGTCCCTCTAAAATCCAGCAATTTTATTGGTTGCTGCTTAACGAAAACGTCGATTTTCGCCAGCCGCTTCCATCAAAGTTAAAGATCGTCATCTTTTCTACGGCTAGCGGAAACTCAAACGGATGGCTGCAAAAATATAACCGCTTTGCTTTGTGTTAAGTAAACTTCAGGACATCGCAAACGGCGACGCAAGACGCAAACGTTTTCAATCTATAACCCAGGCTTTAGTTTCAAAACGGAGGGCGCCAACGTCTCTTGCAAACCCGGGGAGAAACACTATTGGTTAGAACAGCAAGACAACATGTAACTCGGAGTGCAACCAGCTTGAGAGAGAATATTAGACCTATCGGCATGTTTTTTCAAGAACAGTAACAAGAACTCTAAACGAATAATAATTTAAGGAAAAAATTTTCCCCTATATGGTCATTATTCCGCGTTTGTTACAAATATAAATATTTTTAGAGCAAGACATCGAGCTAAATGCCCTATGCTTTTGCCACGCTATAGAATCTCCAGGCTAAACTGGGCTAGGGAACATTTGTTATGGGGAATTAATTACTGGTCCAATTGCTTATTTGTTTGTTAAAATCGTTGGTAAGATCGATAAAAAATGCCCCAAATTCATTAGAGGAATTAGCTATTTTAGAAGAATGGGAGAATATATCTCATTTCATAAATACACTTGTACAGAGCATGCCGAGAAGGTGTAGAGAAGTTTGTAATTTAAGGGGCGGCCCCACAAAGTATTAGTTCTAGTAGGAGTTGTAATCTGTTTTTTTATAGCGTTACTTAAGTCAGTTTAAAAAAAAATCACTTATCTGATTTTCTCTTTGTTATTCTTTCAACAAAAAAAAGATTCGCTGCATCAAGTGTGGTCAAACAGCAGTTTTTTTTCTCGAATTTGACTATAAATGCCATGTTCGCTTGCTATACTGGAGTAGCACTTTTCGATTAAAAAGTTGTCAAAGATTCAAGTTCCGCAACCCCAAAAAAACTCTCATGCGAAATTTTAATCCAATCGAAAACATTGTACGGTCATTTTGATTTCTTCGATTTAAAACTTTTGATATATAGGTTGTGAATCAGATTCTCTATACAGGTAATCAAATTAAATTTATTACAAACCTCTAGTATAACAGCATCTATAGCAACTTGAAGGATTTTTTTAAAAGTTAGAAAACCGTTTGGGTAAATATGACTATAGTTTATAAAAATTATATCAACCTCAATACCAATCCTTTCTTTAGTCTCTAGAAATTAGATCAACTTATAACAATAAAGATCTCCAAAAAATTTCAAAAATATTTTTATGTTACTGATTTACAAATTGTTTAAAATCCTGTATAATACAGTTTTATTTCTTAGAACAAACAAATCGATACAAAGATAAAATTATGTAAAATTTATTAATATGAAACAAAACAAAAACGTTAAAAATATTTTTTGTGGTAAATTCTTATATTATTAAAATTACACTCTATATTAAAAACAAATAAATTAAAAATCAACCCACGGTTTTAGCTATGGGTCGAAGCATTATTATGACACGCATAAAATTAAGCAAAATCAAAAAATTCAAAAACTCGAGACACAAATATTTCTAAATTATGCGCGATTTTATATAACACCCTATATATAATGCGGAGGATAATCTTGGCAAGCCAGCCCAACGTTGGCCAACACCAGACATATTACTGTAAAACCTTTAAACATCGAAAACCGCATTCTTATAACTTTTTTAATTTTCAACCAATATCAATTTAAAATGGTTTAAGAAATTTGAAATGTGCAAAGCAAATGGCCAGCAACTTCTAAAACTCACATATGCCAAATTTCAATTTAATCGTAAAATTTTAGCCTTCCGCCATATTGACGCCGCCATTTTGTATTTTTAATTTTGAAATTAGTTCTATCAATGTGTACAAAATTTTGCTCACACAGGTAATTAAGTTAAATTTAATAGAAAAGTCCATATAAGAAACGTTTTGTCTAGCAACTTAAAGGTTTTTGTCGAAAGGTAAAAAATCGTTTGGGTAAATGTGACTACAGTTTATAAAAATTGTATGAGCGTCAATGCAAATTCTTTCTTTAGCCTCTGAAAATTAGCTTAACTTATATTGATGAGGATCTTTAAAAAAATTGCAAAAACTATGTTATGTTACTGATTGAAAAATTGTGCAACACCCTGTATAATACAGCTTTAGTTTATTGATTAACGCAATCTTAACTAAAATAAAATTATGTAAAAATTTTGAATTTTAAATAATAAGAGAATAGTTAAAAATAATTCTCTTTTGGAAGTTCAGAAATTATTGAATTTACCCCGTATATTAAAAACTAATGAATGAATTAAAAATCCGCCAAATTAGTTTTAGATAATTGTTCGTAGAATAACATAACATGCCCAAAATTAAACAAAACTAAAAATTGCAGAAACTCGGGACTTCCGAACTTTTGTAAAATTTGCACGATTTCATATAACACCCTATATATTATGCGGAGGACAATTTTGATGAACCGAGGCAGCATTGACTAATTCTAGATCGATAGAGCCTTTAAACATCGAAAACCGCATCCCTGTAACTTTTTTAGTTTTCGAAAAGTTCCGCTTTAAATTTGGGTAAAAATTTTGAGATGTGCAAAGCAAATGGCCAGCAGATTAGTTTATTAATATAGTTAGCTATACGTATAGTTAACCAATATTGAAATAAAAATTATTTGGTTATTTTTAATATACAACAATTTGATGAAATATAAATTTTAGCGGTAGTAAAATTAGCAAAGCTTTAAAGCATAAACTACTTCGCCCTTTTGTTACGTTTTTTTATACAGGGGATTTTCAAAAACTATGATTTTTTTCAGTTAGAAAAATAGGCCTAAATCAGTTTTATCAAATGGAATACTCTGTATGTTATTATATATTAAATTGTTTAATATGTTCATTGCCTAATATGTTCAACCATGTTTGAGTTTCGCCCCATATCGCGAAGTTACAATTACTAATTAATAAATTTAAATGAAAGGGGAAGCAATTATTCAAATGTTGGTTTCTTAAATTTTTTGTACATTCATACCGAGTGCCAAAGCGTAGCATTTAATCTAGATGTTTTATTTTTAACTTTATCCCTATTATCACCGGTTAATAAAAAATATAGTTTCCTTGCCTTCTGAAATGTCCTTAAATTTTGGGGATTAAAAACAGAAATACCGCTGGCCAAGCTCCATATTTAACAAATTCCATATTTGTTAAATGTTTTGAGTATATCCAAAGCCGTGGTAAAGGCTTCATTATCGGAATGTCATCTCGACAAAAACAAACTGACTACTAAAAAAATATATATGGGGATGGATGGATGGGGAAAAGGTGCAATTCTTTGAAATGAACAAAATGCGTTACATATAAAAAAATTCGCAGGGTGATTTTTTTCACTATTATAATAGTTTTACGAGGGAAGTAAAAATCGGTAAATTTCCTTTACCCGGAACTTTCCCCTTTATGAATATTTTCTTTTATCAGGCATAGTGAAGTATGACTTTTCTTTAATTTTTGTGGACAAAAGAAAAAATATGGGAGGCAATTTCCAGTTAGGTTCCTTTACATATTGTTTTGAATTGTCTATATTAAATCTGCAAAATTTGCAACTACTTTGCACGCTTACACTTTATATACTTACTGTAGGTTAAATTAAAATTTTATTTGAAATATAATATTTTGGTTTTCTTTAAATGTTTATGGAAAGGTAACAAGTCCGACGTGGCTATTTTTAAAGAAAACTTAAAAGCCTGTATACACGTGCAAACGTAATGAAACAAAAAGGTCTGTTTGTATAACGTGTATAATAACTAAGCCCCAAAATCATAGAAGAGCGCTTTCGACTAACTAGTCATCATCAATGCTACCTACAAATAAGTACATCGAATAACGAAACCCTTCAATTATAAAGATGGTGAACAATGCCAAAAAGCCGAAAAGAAAAGAAGAAGGTTGAATCATACGATATACCAAGGGCGTGAGGTGAAATTTTAAGAAAGAGAAGCAATTTTTAGAAACTTAGCTATTTGTAACGTAATTCGATTCTTCCATCATTTTTTGCAAATTCGTCAATGACGTCATCATAAAAACGTCGATGCTCCGACATATTTTGGAGAAGTTTATTTTCAATGGACAACAGCGATGTATGCGAAAGTCTCTCCTGCCCCGTTGAATTTCTCACGAAATATTTATACGTTTAAATGTTGAAAAATTGCGTTCTACTGATGAACTTGTGGCAGGTATTGTCAATACTAATTCACACAATTTCGACCCTTCGGTGTAGGCATCTTCCAGCTCCTTGTCTTTTAAAAATTGCATTAGTTCCTTAGCGTTATTTTTTGCGCTAATGTCATCAGTTTCGTAAATCACTTTTAGTTCAGATCGCAGTAACACTCGGTCGAAGAACTGGCCATAATGAAGAAGAAGAGATTTAAACGCATCTTCTGGAAAAGTTTTTGCTTTAAATGCATCAAAATTGCAGAGCTCGAGGAATTTAAAATCATTTAAACCGTTAAATCTATAGTTTATTTGTTGCTGAATTTGATCGATTATTTCATATAAGAGGCGTCTGTATGATGTTTATCTCCCACCTTGTCTGTTCGAAGACGCTTGGCTTGTGGCTCTACATTTAACGTCATCGTTTTCTCCCAAAATAGATCATCTTTTTTGGCTTAACATGGACTTAAAATCATCCACTTTTTTTAGGCATAAAGCAATACCATTTGTTTTAGTTTGTAATATATTAAAAACATTGTCCGAGAATGGAAATATTTTTGAAAATATGTTCAACAAATAATTAAAATTAAAATCTCGTTTCAAACAGTCCAAAAACCCCCTCGAATTATTTATTGCTTCTGAGTCCCACGTTTCATTATTTTCTATTATATTATCAAATAGTTCAATCAGTGATTCACGATTTTCAGATACTGTTAACGCAAGTCTTCCATTATAGTTCCACCTAGTAGGAGCTACTTTGGGCAATCGTTTGTGGACAATGGAGTCCAAAGCTTGTGTATGTTTTGTTGACTTGGAAAAAAAAGCAGCCAAGCCACTTAAAGTAACGAAAAATACTTTACACTCTTTAATGTGATTGATGGACTGGGATAAAACTAAATTTTATTTATGAGCAAAACTATGGACAAACACAGCACTGCAGCTCCATCATAGTTTTGAGCAACTAATTTTTTCTCTCCATTAATTTCTGCAGTAACGTTATAAACTACGGTATATAATGTATCTGCTGTACGATTTTCGGACACATTCTTAAAACCTAAAAATCGCTCTTGAATACTTCCGTCTGTTTTAACGTAGCATATTACTATAGATAATTGGCTAAAATTAGTGATATCAGTTGTTTCGTCCAGAACAATAGCAATGAACCGCGCCTCGCCAATCTCCAGCTTAATTCTTTTAAGAATAATGGTTGCAACAGCGGAAATTAAATCACTCTGGATTCGATTCGACGTTCAGCGAAAAACGCTAGACTGCTCTAAATGATTTTTTAAAAAATCATCGTATTTAGCCATTAAATCTTGAAAATTTCCTCTATTTGAAGAAACAATTGTTTCATCACCTCTGCATCCCAATTCGTGCTGTCCGAGAAAACAAACAACATCGATAAGTCTTCTTAATATTTGCCTATTTTAATCGACTAGTTCATTGTGTTGGCGGTGACTAATTTCCAACTGTTTATTAAGGGCATGTTCAATTCTGGGGTTTGCCGAAGACTTTTTCTTTTATGACGGCCTGCAAATGCGCTTTGGACATAATGTGTCTTTTTACAGCTTTATGGAAATTGTTTAAATCGGAAAAACCAGTTATATTTCAGAGACCTTTTTCATTTTCAAAAAGTAAACATGACCAACAAAATAATTTACTTATATTTTCACACCCTGTTAGCCATTTAAATTGTTCGTATTGTTTTTCCGGAAAAAAATGTCTAATACAGTTTTTATTTTTGTGGTTAAATTTTTCATAGGCGGTTTTGCCCTTCCTTTGGAAATTATTTGAAGCTTATCAGCGAAGTTTAATGTTGAAAATCCCTTTATTATTAAGACACACACCACACATTCACACACACTCTTCTTACTAAATTCTCCAACATTTTCAAAGTTATTACCGACAGCCGAAGTTGACGGTATTTGCATATCCACGTCCGTATTATTGTCTTCCATATCGCACCATGCACGACGCGACGTACGTATCACACAACACACGGATAGCCGTTCAAACAAAGAATCTACTCCAACGATAGCTTCCGCCCCACTCAAAGCACGCGACTGAAATGCAAAAATTGCAAACAGCCGGTGGAAAGTTCAATAACCTCTGGCTCGATTCACAGGAAATCAAGCATACAGGACTTGGCTGCAGAGAAGCTAGTGGCCCGCATAGGTTCTATTCGATTTTCTATTGTGATTTTGGTTGTGGCCGGTCTTGATAATTAAGATAATATTTTAGCATTTTTAATATAAAGTAATTTAATGGTTTCCTATTTCAAAAATTATATTTTAGAAGATGTTTTGTATTTTTTTTGGGGAAGCACTGCTTCCCTTGCTTCCACGGACTGCACGCCCCTGCCGATTTACTAACTCGTCAGTGAAGCAGTAGAATGATACAAGGTACTAAATCAATGTATAAAAACTTTTTACATGTAACAAAGACCAAACAAAGGTTGACGAACACCAAATTACATTTTAAAAATGTGTTTAAGTTTATTGCTTAAAAAGCAGCCATCGTTTATGTAGGCAGAGAAATAGGAGAATCTCTTTAACAAAAAGCAAAAAGAAAATTGACGGTCGACGAGGTTTTATATGGAATTAAAACAACTACAACTGTGTGATAATATTGAAATCCTTTTGTATAATAGACGAATTACTAAAATTTGTTAAATTAGGTATCTTAATGAGTATAACCAGAATAGAAATTAAAATATAGAATAAATTGTAAACTGGTGAAAACAGGAAACAACCTGGTTTGGATATTATACACTTTATATAGACAGACTTTTTTGTTTCATTATTTTTAAAGTTATTATTTCGAAATAGTCTTCTTTGTAAAATGATTTGTGTTTGTGAACCACTTAAGTTGAATGGTCGGTTTATACGCTTCAGAAAAATCCAGGTAGGCTTTGTAAAACAAATGATAACATTTGACGTTGCTAAGAAGCCGATTTTGACGTTTAAATTAACTTTTCTACATTGGTGTTAACAACTAAAAATGGCTCGTGGTAAAGCCGTTTTGAGATATACAGTTCAAAATGTTATTAAACTGTACAAAATTACTAGATCTGAAGTGGCTCAAAAAGCGAGCACTGGAAAGCATCCGCATTATTCCAATACAACTTAAGAGCTTTAAAAAGGATTATCAAGCGAAACCGGTGTACTAATTATAACGAATTGAAAATATGAAATCAGGCAACGGGAAAAAATGTTTTAAGAGTCATATAGCTGCTAAAAAACTAGGATTTAAAACTTACACAGTAGGCTTAAATTATTTTTGTTTTTGGTCGTTTTTAATTCAATATTTTATAGGCAAAAGAGAAGCCTTTACTGACAAAGATTCAGAAAAAAAAAGTCTAGCGTGAGCGTGGGCAAAGTAACACAAATTATGATCTCCGAACCAATGGAACATTATTTGGAGTGATGAAGCCAGATTTGAAGTGTGCGTTAGTGATAGTAGGAGTCGTGTCATACGAACTAAAGAAGAAATGTTTCAGAATGACTGTCTTAAAAAGAAAGTTATGATTTGGGATCTTACACTCTATAGAAGGTATTATGAATACCAACAATACATCATTGTGCTTGCAGGCTATGTAAGCGCGCTGCGAGGCTACATTTTGATTGCCATTTTCCTTAATATAAAAAAAACCTTTGACAAAACGTGGCACTCAGGCCTTGTGCTAAAACTTATTAGAGCGGGTATCTCAGCGTTTACTCTTTTTACTCAATAGAACATTTGTGGTACATATAGGTGGCTTCACCCCCACTCCTAGGCCAATAAGGGCGGGAGTCCCACAAGGTTTTCCCCTCTTTCCCCTATTATTTAACGTGTATATTTCTGACATTCCGATCAACAATTACACCAATATATATCTTTTTGCAGATGATACCTAATGTCTACAAACAAAAACTTAAACATATTATCATCCAGGCCTCAAAGGTACATTGGTGCAATTCAAGTCGGATGGATCACTGGAAATTGGATCTTAATCCCTCAAAAACTCAAGCTATTATTTTCACAAAAAATAGTAGAATCCCTACTGCTAAAAAAGTCAAAATTTCAGGATAGGAGATTAATTGGTCTAAGTAAAGTAAATATTTGGGAGTTATATTTGATAGAGGCCTTAGGTGGGCTGCGAATACTGACTATAGCATTAAGAAAGCTAGAGGTGTTCTAGCTCAATTATATTCATTAGCGCACCAAAAAAGTAGTCTTAATATTAAAAACATGATCACACTTTTTAAACTCTATATTATACCAATTCTAACCTACGCTTCACCCACGTGGAGTACTCATCATAAAAACCAGTCAAAAACACTTCAATCGCTCCAAAATAAAATAATCAGGATCATTCTAAACGCGGATAGATTCATCTGAAACTCAATTCTCCACAGGGATACAAACCTTGAAAGCTTGGGCGACTTCATTAACAAACTTAATTCAAATTATTTCGTAAGGGCCGAACTCCCTCATTACCAAAACTCATGACTTCTTCCAACCACGTAACAAATACAAGCTCCCTAAAGACTGTCTTTTACCTAGAATTTAAACTAACCCCCCCTCCCCAACTGGGATCCCCTCTCCTATGACTTTTTTTCCTATCCTTACAATCTGATTGTTTTCCCGAGGAATGAAAAGATGTAAGAGCCATTCGGCTGACATAAGAATTGAAGAGAACCCCGAACACATTTTGATTCAGTTGTAATTGTGATTTCGAAGTGTTAACAAGCTGACATTGACAAGTTTAAAGTTACCTTAGTTACGATTGTTAGGTATAACCAGTGTTTACCTGTAATACCTGTAACCTGTGTTTTGAATAAAAGGAGTGCATTCAGAAACTACGTGTTTTGTGTACCGGCCAATCCGGAACATTATTTGCATAGTCTACAAAAAAATAAATTATGTTGTTTTTTATTTTCCTCCATAAAAAGGTTTTATTCTAGGAATGGAATTTCACAGAATATTTAAACATTTTCTTAGGCCTCCATTTTTTTGCCTTATAGGATCCGGACTAAAAATTTACCAGTCTGTCCCGGTTTAGCACTAGATTTTTGTGCAATGTTTCAAGTCAATTGGATAAGTATTTTTTGGGTACTGAATTTGTAAACATTTCATTAGGCCACCATTTTGATCCGCCATAATGGATTTAGACAAAAATTTTACCACTTGATTCTTATACCACGCATTATTTTTGCGCAAATGTTGGAGTCCATTCGATGAGAAGTTCCTTAATATTGATTTGTTTACACTTTGTGACGCAGATATTTTCTTAAATGACTTGCTACCATTATTTTTTCATGTAGAATCACGGTCTTAAGTTTCCTGACGTTGTTCCCGAACAAGCTTTAAGCTGATTATTCCGATTTGCCAAAAGTAAATGTTAACATGGTAATAGATTAACATGAAAGATTTCTACATATCTGCTTCTCTCTCCTCCCCCCTCCCATGTGTTGAAAAACATGCTTTCTCGATTTCGTCGGTCTGTCTGTTTGTTCGTGGCATAGATAAAAAACTACTTATCCGATTGACTTCGAATTTTGGTCAAAAAGTAAGGGTAACATGGGGATGACCTAGTAACATTTTGAAAAAAACTCAATATGACGAAACAAAATGGCAGCCATTGAAATGTTAAAAAATCACTAACAAACGGTTTATTCAATTTACTTCAACACCCAATCAAATATTACATAGGAATCAACTGGTAAATGGCGCCTATTAGAATGTTTAAACAAATCAGTCTGAAAAACTACTTAATAGATTAATTTCAAATTTTGTGCAAGTATTAAGTGTGATAAAGAGATAAAAAATTGTAAAAGGATGTTTAAAAAATCTTAAAAATTACATGTGGTATAGTTGTAATGTTCAAAATTAATATTAATTTTATTATTATTAAATTAAATCAAGAGAATAAATTACCTTCTTAAATCTAAATACATACAAAAAAAACGCGTAGCAAAGTAGTTCGCTTGACCTATATGACTGACGTCCATGTGCATCAGAATGTATACAAATGAAGCCTTCGTTTTCGTCAAGAAACGAACGAGGAGCAACGCATACAATTTAGCAAAAAAAAAATTAAAATCCGTCGAAGTAAATATTTTCTGCTTTAATATTAACGAAGTATTTCAATCAGTGATATCAAGATAACAGTACCGATCTAGAATTAATTAATGGATTCGAGAACAAGATAATATAACTGCTCGTTAAAAAACTTTAAGCAAGATTTAAAGTCTGTCAACCAGAGTTTATATAAATATTTTTTTTTATTTTTTAACAGTTAAACTGGCACGGATTCAACATGATGGAATAAAATGACTTAAAAAAATCGGTGTAAAAACTACTTATTTAATTTATTTTTAGTTAAGCCCAAAAATTAAGTGTGGTATAGGCAGAGACTAATAAAATATTGGTACGAAACCAATATGGTGGAACAAAAAGCGTTACTAAATGACTATGTGCGGAATTAAATTGGGTCACACTCCACTATTCCTAAAAAAAAATAAAAAATTAGAAGGAGGGAAGTTCCGGGTAAAGGAAGTTTACCGATTTTTTTAAATATAATAATTTCAGATATATATAAAATGTTTCATATGTGCTAATTTAAACTAAACTAATAAAATGAGCCCATTAATGCCTAATGATGAACTTAATGACAAAAACTACACAGATTTAGCAAGTGGAATCAGCCTAATGTAAATGACATTTTGAATTTGAGAAAGTATGCAAGTATTTTAAACCAATGACATCCTAATAATATTTTTTAATTTGACGTAAAGCGCATTTTCCCTTGATACCTTAAAATTTATCTGTCAATCACTAAAAGTCACATGTGACAAGATACGACGGCTAATGGCGTTATTTTATTACAGGCGAGCGCACCACCGATCTGAGCCCGTACCGACATGAAAATTGAAGAATTTCCTCAAACATTTTCATGAAGAAGTAGAACTTGCCAAAATCGTAAATCTTCCAAAGAAAAAACGACAGAAATTCGTTGTTAAGCCACAAACGCATAAACCGTTGTTTTCCAGTATTTGTAGAAATAGAATAGGATAAGTATTATTACAAGTAGCTTTTTACACTTCGCTGCCGTTATTACAAATTGTAATTGAAGAAACTTTGGATAAATGTCGGACACGGGTAAAAGGAAGCAGGGCTGACCATACAAAGGTAAGTTTTAGCGTTATTTTAATTCAAGGGTAATAGTTTAGTATATGAACCATTGTTTCATATACATATTCATATATTTATATATTAAAAAACATCTGAGTAAACTTAGTGTTTTGTATTTTAGTTCTTTGCATATGCATACTTTGCAGACATTAGACAGCAAATGTATTGTGTACATTTGGCGAGTCGTGGGCATATTGTGCAAAACGATACCAAATTAGGTATAAAATGGACAATTGCCAAGAGAATAAAATATTGGGGGGGATGTCCGTCCCTGATTAGAACCAAGACCCATTGACTCTATAGGTTGCCTCGAGCGATCTTGACCTATCCCAAGTCGGTGTGAGCCATATCTGTTGTCCATATCTCTTCTGTGTGCGTTTAATTACATATATTAATCTTTTTTTGTTCAAAATTGAAACTTTTTTGTTACCATAAAATGCAGCCATCAAGATATGTTATTATAATTTTATACTTATGTTTAGGGATGTTGGTTCAAATTTTTACCAAGTTTTTTTTCTGAGTGCATTTCAAAAAGTTCGCATGTTATTTGAACAAATATCATGTATTTTTAAAGTCTCAAAAAATATTCTTGAAAAAAGTTTTTGATAAATATACATTTTTTTATACAAGGTGTCCCAGTAGGGTCTTCTGGGTTTTGGTGATAATGGTTACAGATAGAGAAAAAGTTTAAATATAAATATTAGTATATAGGATGACTTATGTACCTACTTAAATAATTTTTCATATACGAAACACCCTATATTTTATTACATTTTTGATCTGTATCTAAAATTCTACGTCTACTTCACATATTGTCCATAGGCCTAAGTTTAATTGTTTTCAAGATGTTCACATTTCAAAACTGGGATTTTCAATTTTGAACAACGGTCTAAACAGTTCAAATTAGAACAAAACCGTTTGCACTTTCCTGATTTAGTTTTTAATAGTCTACCATACATTTCTTCTCTATTTCTAACCGGTACCAAGATATCAACCGAGAACACACTTATGTATATTATAAGTATTTTTCATATTTTATTAACTTTTTATTATACTATTTACAGTAAACACAATTATTTAACTGTTCAAACATCTTTTTTAATAATAGAAAATCAGCACACAATTTATACTTAAACGGTAACAAATTAAAAAGTCAGTTAGTAATTTTCTTCTTTTTTTTTACCTTTTTTTCCTTCGCTAGTTCAGTTAAATATTTCATTCTTATTAATAACCTGTGTCTTAAGAACACTCTTGCGGCATCTAGGTTTATGTTGTTGTGTCTATTTGTATTTATTTTCAATAATTTTTCGGTTATTTTGGTCCCCTTTCACTTGAGGAAGTAAAAAAATACTCTGAAAAACACAACTGACAACTATCGCAACGAAAACGTCAAGCTGAATAAGCGATAAACTGGCTGCCTTGTCAGATCGGGTGGCCAGTCGAGGTCACGACCTCCGCGACCCCCTCGCCCGATAACTGCTCATCGAGGTAACCTATAGAGTTAATGGGCATTGCATTAGAACCACTCTAAAATATAATTTTAATATTCTTACAGCCGGTTGCACAAAACTTAATTGCTGTTGAGAATATTTAACCAAGCATTCGGATTTGACAAGTTGCTTATAGAAATCTAGGGACTGGCTGTCAAATTTGACATTCCGTTAAACATTCTAAAATTTAATTGAGCTTTCTGCAACCGGCCGTTAGCAGGTATAAATTTTGTTCATATACATTTATTATGCATATGACTGGGCTTATGAGTAATAGTTTTTTTTGTTTAAAAATTGTATAAATACATAGGATGATTCACAAAACATGACATGGACATCGCCTAATAGGAGATTTCCTTGCATAAAATGTTATATAGGCATAAGTCCAAAGGGTTTATTTTTAAGATACGGGGTGATATTTTTTTATTTAGTTATTTCACTGTACATTTAAAACTAATCATTCGACTAAAATGAAATGCTGCTAGAAAGAATATGCCCAGAAATATTTTTTTTCTACCACTGTTATGGAATTTAACATTCCGATAACAAATGTTGGAATATGTGATATTAGCGACATCTATTAGTAGAAAAAGTATAGTTTAAATCACGTTTGGAATAGCGTATTCCACACTCGTGAACCGTCACTGTCTTCATTCACTCGTGCGGAATACGCCATATTCCAAACATGTTATATGGAATATACTATTCTATCGTATATTCTTGTCAGTATATTTTCACCATTTGTCATACATTTTTAGTGTTGCCATTTTTGACAATTTCATGTAGATATGGTAATTATTCTTTTTATTTACACAAAATAGACAGTCTTATTTCAAGTCAATACATTTATTTATTTTGTTCATAATGGAAATTTTAAAATTAAACTTAACCCTAATTATTACAAATGCCCAAAATAATAATTACTTGACATGCATGAGGAACTACGCCAATTAAACTTTGGCAGTTGGTTTTTATACACCAAAGCACTCTTTAATACTTTTACTAAGAAATAAAATGTATTACTTGAATTTTGAATTGATTTTAACGATGTTCGGCGGCAATCAGCATTATTTAAATTTAAATAGAGTGTGACTCCGGTAGGTAAACAGGTATTACTTCTGCCTGCATTTTCATTAAAATAAAATTGGTGTTTTTTTTTAGTTTTTTTTTCTATCAAAACCTATAATTTTTTATGTAATCGTGTTTTAAATATCTTACTGTGTTTTTGTTAGCCATGGTTAGGCAATATTACTTTAATCAAAAATGCAAATGCAACACCTCTGTTGTTGTCTGGAGTCACAGTTTTTAAAAATCTCGAACATGGTTGGATTTATCGACTTGAACTAGGCGCATCTTTTAGGTGTAAAATTAATTAGAAAATAATTGCTATATATTAAATGGTCAAAATAGCAAAAATGCATAAAATACTCGTTTGTACGAGTAATTATTATACTAAAGATGTAATACTTTCAAACTTAATTCAAAAGATCTTTTTTAATTCTCAACTCTTAATTATTTATTACAGCATTTTAACTTAATTATGATAAAAAATCTTACTTAAAATGTAAGTTAAAAACAAAGTTAAAGACAAACAAAAGATAAACAAAATTTTGAAAAAGTAAAGAATTTTCAAAGGTGATTTTCAAAATAATGGCCGTTTTCCCGTATGCAAATTTATCATGCAAAATCATAGGCCGTCTTTACAAATTTCGGAAAGTTAAATCGATTGCCGCACGAAGTTCCGCTACAAGCTGATTTATATATTTTATTTTGCATAAAACCCCCTTAAGAAAAAATGTAAAATCGGAATATTTGGATATCGAGAGGGCATCTTACAGGTTCGTAGGAACAAATCCATCTTTTGAGGAAACTTATCGACTAAAAGCGCGTAGTTGTGGTTTAGAGCATAACCTTGTTGAAGATAAACTGCATCATAAAGTGCCAATGGAACATTTTCCATCAGTTGTGGAATAACGTCCTCAAGGATTTCTAAGTACCGACGTGCTCTGAAACCTTCAAAAATTCTATAGACTATGCGTCTTCCAAAAATGAAACACGAGATCCCAAGCCCAAAGCGTCCTTGTTGTGCATTCTCAGAAATTAAATGGTGATTTTCTGCGCAACAGTTTCTTGTATTATGGCGATTAAAAATTCCCGCATTTGAAAAATAAGATTCATCGGACGAGATAACGAATCTGCCAAAAGATTAATCAGTATAGATTTGTTGTAAATACCATTGGCAAAGCAACATTCGGCGCTCGGCATCGCTAGAACTATGTGGAGTTTATATGGGTGATACTTATATTTTTGCAAAATTCTTGAAGCAACAGACTTGGATACACCAGTTGCTTCGTATATTTGCTGGCAAGAAGATGAAGGCGTTGCTTCTACATAAACCAATATGTTTAAATCTTTTCTCTCTGTATCATGTTTGGTGTATACTTTCGGACGGATCTGGATAAATGATCCGTGCATTACTACACTTGATTGAAAGTAGGCAAATATGTATCGAAAAGGTTGCCTTCTATGAACATCTAATCTGAACAAAAAGGACTCCTAAGATATTATCCTCCTAACCATAGCGCTCAAAATAAGTTACTTTTGTAATGTAATGAGAATTTTCATTAGATTAAATTGTATGAAATAATCCAACATATCATACTTAACATAAATTTCGTAAATCGTCATTATTGCAAAAAAAGTAAATTAAATATTCTATATAGTTAATAGAAACACCAAAACAAAAAAAGTATTTCATTAATAAATAATCAAAAACTGACAAAACGGCAAAGTTTTTGACATTTTGCTTTTTGTTCCAAACAAATTAGCCATAGCCTACTACCTACCAATTGGACACAAAGGAAAATTTTAGATACTCTCGAATTTTGATCTTGTTTTTCCAAATAACTGCATACATGTATATATTTTTAGAAAACGGGAGATACCCCACAAAAGTGTCGAAATGGGATACCATGTCCATCTAATAATCTGATTTTAACATTCAGGGAAAACCTTCAGAAAAACCCCAAATAAAAAAATGTTTTCTTTAACATCCTGTAACTTAAAAATGAAGCCATGAAGTATCAAATATTCTTATCTCATTTTATGCCAAGGAATCTCCTGTTTATGCCATTGTTTTTTTGAAACCATGTATAATAAAGTTTTTCAAAACAAGATTTTCACGTGATCCTTACAGCACAATTATATAGGGAAGGGGGGGGGGTTGAACCTCCAAATCCACGGGGTATTTGCGTTTTCAAACGACCCTGGTGTAATGTTTCGGTTTATTTTTGTCTCTGGGATATTTACTTGTTTCGTACTTCTTTTAAAGTAAACAAAATTATGATATTCGATTTGTGGGAAAGTCTCAAATCTGCTGCCTAAATAGTATGAGATGTAGATTATTAGTTTTAGAAGATTAGAAAACGTATAAAAAAAAAAGATGACCACACCGCCAAATTTTACGTAAAAAGTAACGTGAGTGTATAATCAATTTCCTAAATATTTGCAGAACGTTTAGGAACAGCATGTATATAAAGTGTCTAGATGTTCTGTTTGATTCTCAATTTAAAGCAAAAAATGCAGTAATAATTTTAAGTTCCTTAGAACTGTTTTATTTTATGAATGTAAGTTTGTGCAGTGATCTTCGCAAATATTAGTTTCGACTAGGTCCTCAATTTTAAATCGATGCCGACAACACCAATTACAACAGTATGTATGTTACCGACAAAGTCCGTTTGTCCGGTAAATTTATGAGTTTGCCTATATCCAACATTGCCTAAACGTTTTAGGCAAGGTCCGAAATTATTTACAATTTCAAGCTGCTGGGTAATCCGGTAAATTTAGGTTAAACTAATGTGAATTAGGCAAAGTCCAAAATATGTTTTTACTTTTGTTGTGTAGCATTATAATTGATAGTTCTTAGTGATGCTGAACCTGAAAATAATATAATTTACTCCAGTAAGTTAATATACTAATAAATACTTGTAAACAGTTTTTAATATAAAATGATAATACTTGGACATATTCTTTAACACACGAAGACGAATGTTGGCATTTTGAGTTACAAAAAGTCAAGTCTTTCTTGCAATTGCATAATATTTCGTGGTGCATTTTTCAGTACAATTACTTTTTAAGAATTCCTGACCTCCAAATGCAGGATAGCGACTTCTCATCCTACACATGGGTGCCGTTAGAATATTTTATCGTGAGACAAATTTCCAGGGAGGACAATAATGTTCAAATACAGGAGCGCGCCTTCAGCATGTAGCCCATGTTCTTTTTTGTGCAGTCTAATCATAAGCCTTGTTTTTAACATATGGGTGCCGTTCATTAACTACATAGGATGATGTTGCCATTTTGTTGGCATTTTTGACGCCACCCCCATGTAAGAATGCATTAGATTTCTCAGACCCCCCTCCACCTTCTTACATAAGATTCTCCTAGATTTTCCCTAAAAGGCGTTTACATAGGTAAATGTTGTTAGAAAAGGTTCAGTTACACTAAAACACGTTATCATTTCAAATAAGATTTTTATTTTTTTCTAAATAATTATTGAGTCTTTGGAAAACGCGTATTTTAATATCTTTAAGTTATAGTGTTGAAGGCGCGCGGCATGCGAAATACGTGTAAGCTGAGTGACGGATGCGTTTAAAGCGCGCTCTTAGGAGAATTTCGACCTAAGCTAACCTAAGAATGACTTTTCCCCCTCCCCCGAGGTAGGGGATGCAGAGATTTTTTTAAATATCCCTTCCTTCTCTGGACCCTTATACGTATTGAACGGCCCCTAGAATTTTAAAATCCCATATAAAATACATGGGAAAAACTGGATGGCACAGTGACACAATTTGTTTGTTCAACATATTTTTTCTTATAGTACTTCTTAAAATAAGAAAAAATATATACGAACCTAGGTCCGCAAATATTTACTTTCGATATACAGGGTATTATATTGTAAATGTTATTCGTCCTTTATTTGCAATTAAAAGCTTTACGGTTATATATTCATATAAAACTATTTCTCTTATTTTGGTAAATACTATACCTTAAATAGGTTCAAAAAACTAATTTGATGTCATCTTGTTTTCACCATGTATTTTATATGGTATTTGGGCAAAGTTTAATAACCTGTGTGTTAAAAACTTGATAAGGAACACTTTAGTAGATCCAACCACAAAGTTAACCATTTTTTACCAGTTTAATGGCTATTTTAATATATGGAAATTAGTCATATTTTACGGAAACAAATTTTCTTTACAGCCATTTTTTTCTACCTATTTTATTTATTTAGCAATAAACGCAAAAGAATAATCGAATATCAAGTAAAAAATGACGAATGCTTGGGATCAAATGGTCAGAAGCAATTCTAAAACCACTTAAAATGTTTGTTTTTAACTACTAAACACATTACAAAGTTAATTAGTGAAAGTATAATAAAAAAATTGAATTTGATTTTAAAAAGGCGAAAATTTTACACAAAATAAGCTAAAAGTTAGCAAAGATTTCTATTTTTTTAAGCCGCAATGGTCAGAATTAAATCCTTTAAAATTTTGATTATGATCTATTTTATATATTCATAGGAATATTTTTAACTTCCAACACTAAAAAAATGTATCTATCAAGAAATGAGAAAATGTATGTAAACATTCAAAAATTGAGCTTGAAAAGACGAGTTAATGGTCAAAATGACGTCTGTAGGGCTCAAATGTAAGCTTAGTCTAAGGAACAAGTAAGGACCAATAAGTTTTATAAACTGTTTGATGGAACAAAATGGTTAGAAAAAAAAAGGCTAACTTTATGAGATGCATTTTAATAAAGCATGCCTTATTAAAGATGCTCCAATGATTTATAGGTTGAAAAATTTGTATTAATAACAAAAACCCTAGTTTTTTTGCTAATAAGATGATTTTTTTTAAATACAGAAAGACGGACAAAAATAGCCGATTTTTCGGATTTAAATAAGTCAAATTGCATCCAAAAGGACACAAACTCTTCATTTGTAAGTCCTTAATCAAAATTCGTTAATCAAAATTTGCTCATATACAACCTAAAATAGGTGCAAAAAAAACGCCAAAAAATGTATAAAATGGCCAAAATCGCAATTATTAACGTTTTAATTTGTTCCCGACAAAGAATTATCGCATCAGAACATTAATAATTGGAATTCTACTTTGGAGGACATGAATTTTAAGAATGTTATTATACTAAAAAATGTACCATGAATAATTTCTGCAAATGCAAAAATTCAAAGATCCTAACACAAGATATCGGCTTCGATGTCAATAAAGTAATATTTTTTAGTGCTGTAAAAGTTATTTTGTTTTATATATTACCCCTACTTAATAATATATTATGCAGGTTCCCCTTTCTTTGCATTTTACCATTTAGGAATTCATTCAAGTCTTATCATTTTTGATTAAAGCTGTTTAACTGGTCAACACTCAAAGCGTACCCCCTAGTTTTTTTACTATGTTTTTAGGGTCTAGGATGAAAATGCAAAAAAGTAATTTCACCGATTTTTTAATTTTTTTTTCCAAATAAATTTTTTTCAGAAAATTGAATATTTTTTTGTTGGTTATTCTATCCAATTGTTCTTACTTTTCCACATAACCACAAGCAATATTTAGATTTAAATAAATAAAAATTACAACTTTACCAAACAAAACAACTAAAATAACAATAAATGGAAAACAAAAGGAACATAGTGATTGACTTTTAACTATCTAACTCAACTAGGCGCGGTTAGACGCTCAATGAGTTCCAGAAGAATAGCTTTCTCTATATATCCCTATTGACATTTGGGATGGGAGTTTTAACAAAGATGAGGGCCTTTTTTGCCACCAAACTAGCCTTTGTGGAAAATGTCGATAGGTAGCAATACGTCCCGATAATTTAGTTTTATCGACTAAATTTCATCATTCAGAGTCCTCGTCAGATTCAGATCAGGAGACCTGGCAGGCTATTCCATTCTCTTAACGTGGCGCCGCGCGTTGGCATCAACCAAACACCGTTTTTAAAACCTTTGCATGTACCTTTCTAAATAATTCCCAGCAATCATAGTCTCGTACAAAACATTCTCACCATCACCTGCAAACGATAGACACACATCCATCTTTTTTTTTATTATACTCTCTCCATATGAAAACACTGAAACGTGCGTATTAAACTTACATTCATCTACAAAAACGCATCTACTCCATTCTACTATTCCCTAGTAGGCATGCTCACTAGTAGCTCACTCTTTTTGAGCAGCACGATATTGTCTTCTAAGCAGAGGGTAACTTGCTCTTCTTCTCTGCATGAGGTCCTCTGGAGTAAAGGTGTCTTCCCGCATACCATTTACTGTTCTAACACAGCTTGCCCTAAGTTTTGTCACATTCGGCGCTCTGACTATATACTATACGGTTGTCCTAGCGCGCTATGATAACCCCCCTCCCGCATGCTGCATATGCCACTGCCCTTGTAATGAGGAGCCTCGGCAATGTACACCGGTCTTTCTTTTACTTATCCGGAAGAACCGCAACAAGTAGCTTATGTAAGTTCCTTTATTATTATGCCTGTGAAGTTTTATATTTTGGATCAAAAGATTACCCCGATATTTGAAGAATTAGAAAAATGGTTAAATTAGAAAAGTTATTTTGATTATCACGTAGTTTTAGCAAATTTAGTTTTATGTGTCTCAAAAAAGCTTGGTTTTTGCCTGCAGAATCTAAACAGCATGACTGGGAAGAAAGCGGTTTGTATATTTTTATTAATTTATCCTATCCTATAACTATAACATCAACGGTCCTTTTAACCGGAAGCAGTATGTATCCAGTAATATCCTTGGGGACTTGGGATGGAAAAATAATTTGTTTTTAATTATAACATAGAATAGAACATTAACAATTTGTTATGAAAAAACAGGTTGACTACAACCCAAATTTGCTAACTCTACATGTCAATCCATGCAACTTTTCTAATTTAACTCTTTAAATATAGGAGTTATCTTTTGGTCTATAATATAATACTGTAGGTAAAACTCATTTCTTTTATAGGCTTCATGGTGAAGAAACTGACATAAGCCACTTGTTGGATTCTTCCAGACAAGTAAAAGGAATACCGGCGTTCGTTGGTAAATCATGTGATCACAAGAGAAGTGGCATATACAACACGCGTAGGGTGCTTTCGAGGGGTCCCTAGTTTATTAGGCTTACTACACTATTGTGTAATTAAAGTGCAATTTTTTAAAATTTAACCCAAGTTTAAATGGCTATACCTTGTAAACAAAATGTTGTGTTTACAAACGGTTTTTTATATTTTGTAGGCATATGTTTTGTTAACATTTTTGTGGTATGCTTGTTTTAAGGGTTGCTTTGGTCTGGTATATACGAAGGATAAGACAAAAGTAGCTTTCTTTACATGATCTTTGTCAAGAGAGAAAATTTGCAATACGCATTTTGTTTGTATAAAAAATATATAAATAACATAAACTTTATACAGGTTGTTGCAAACTCGATACTCATGCTCATTGCGATCTCGCAGAAAAGTAAGAGGAAAAAAAAGTTTTAATGGCGACAAAGTTACGCATTGTAAAAGTTACCTTTTTAAGACTGTCAAAAACAAAAAACTGAAATATATTTAAGGCATCGCATAATTAACATTTTTATTTCACATTTTGTCGATTACAAAATGGCATTTTTTAACTTTCTATTCCGACGGTTCGGTCCTGATCACCAAACACATAATACTGTATGTTCTATGGTGTTTTCTAAACCAATAATTTATTCGATTTGAATAAATGGCACTGAACTAAAAACTGAAGATACCAATGCATTAAGTACTGCATTACGTAAAAATGTGTTCAGAACATTAGATCCCACAAAAAATTAATAAAACATAAGCTTACAAAATGTAAAAAAGCGTTTGCAAGTAAACCATTTAAATTATAAATGAATTTTAAGAAAGTACATTTTCAATTGCAATTTAGGATTTTGTAATTATATCTAAGTCTAATAGTTTTTTAATGATTTCCGTATTTTTTAATAAGTGTAGTTATGCCGTCATTAGATATAGGCAACCTTTAATTAATTAAAATTTACCCTTACTTTTATTGGGGAATTCAAATATACAATGTAACAGTGTAATCCATTAAAAAATGTAACTTTATTATGCCAAGTATTTTTGACGCACCATGTATACCTGAGAATAACTTAGAATGTAGCTCTATCTAATCTGCATATATCTTGGAAGGTTTATTTAAAAAAAAAGTTCCGTTCAGTAGTTAGAGACGGACGGTTAAGTGCCCCACCCTGTATAAAGGTTTTAATAATTATATATTTTTGGACACTCAGTATACGAAGACTTACTAATAGAGTATGTTTTCACTCAGTTAGGTATAACTTTAATTAAAATGTGCCTAGAATTGGTGATTTACAACAAAGTAGTTTTTATGTTAAAAAAAATTAAGTTTAAACAATAATCAAAATTACTCAGACTAGGGGTAATAATTCTATGAAATTAAAAAACCGTTCCGAGGTTTGAAGTCACTTTTGTGAAAAATAATAAGAAAAAGTAAAAATACTCTTTACGGAATTCAGGAAGGAGACAAAGTGTAATTTAAGAAAATAAGAAAGATTTGTAACGATCTCAAAAAATTAATTAGTACTCCACGGAAGTAAAATTAAAAGGCAAAATTCTATTTACTTTTTTCAAAACGTCCTTGGAGAAGCCAAAAGAATAGTCTTTTTAATAAGAGTTTTTGATTGAGAGATAAAAATGTTGAACAAAATGCGTATTATAAGAAAAAAAATTAATAAAAGAAGAAACAAATCCGATATCAAAATTTTGAGAAATTAGTTTTTTCCTAAGAACCCATTTACTGAGTACATACATATAAAATCAAAATAATTTCAGATTTGGAAATTCTCGCTCTTGACAAAATTCGTGTAAAAAAACTACTTTTGTCTTATCCCTCGTATATACCAGACCAAAGAAACCCTTAAAACACACATACCATAAAAATATTAACAAAACATAAGCCTGCAAAATGTAAAAAACCGTTTGTAAACACACCATTTTGTTTACAAATTATAGCCATTTATATTTAGGTTAAATTTTAAAAAATTGCACTTCAATTGCACAATAGTGTATATTTGACTTACTGACTAACCATATTATTTTTAGGATATCAGACTTTCCAAATTCACATTTGATTGATTACAAAAAAACATAGCAGACGAAAATAGTAAATAATTTCAGATTTTGTTTGCCTGAAAGGTTTTGCCTAGGCAACCTTAAGTTTGTCGGAGCTACGGACATTATCGGTAACATGTATATTTGGATAAAAACAAAAAGGTTTAATTTTCCACTTTTACTGTAAATCAGAGTTTTTTACTAGAGGAGAAAGATTTAAACATTCCTATTTTAGTTTTTTTTTATGATCTTCTGTTGTCAGCAAATGTAAAAGGCTTTCTATTTTTCAAAAAAGTTTGTAAAAAGCTTAAAGTTAGGTTGAAATAGGAAAATTTATTAGGAAAAGAATTAGAAAGGCGATAAAAACTCTAGAATATGCAAAATCCGTTTTAATCAGAGGAAAAGTCGAACCGTTTACCCCCAATTAATTTCAATATTTTTAAATTGTTAAATGAAGAACAAAACTACTGTTTTTCAACTACCAAGATAATAGCAACGACCCAGCTTCTATAAACAGGAGATAACAAAAACCGTATTTTGAAAATTTAAGAAGCACTTTAAAAACATTATTGTAAAGGTTGAGAAAGGTAAATCAAAAAAATTAAAGTGCTGCGAAATGTACATATATAGACTTCTTTTATCTTTAATTTATTGAGCCCCCTAGGGTTACCCGATTAGTGATATTCTTGATAACTTTTTACTTAAATTTGTTAAATTATAGAATTTTTGTTCCAGACTGAGTGAACATCCTCTATGGTGATCCAGGAGTTCCCCTCCAGTACAAGCAGTGTGTCAAAGATAGGTTCGATGGCTGCTTTCAATTCAAGCGGACCCGTTGTGTCCATCCAAGGTTCAGTCGCAAATTTCTATAGCGGAAAAAACGTTTTCATTACTGGAGGCACTGGATTTATGGGCAAGGTAGGATATTAAAAAAATGTTCTTTTGATGGAAAACATTTTATCTGTTCTTTAATGTGCATGGATATTGACATTTAGTAGTATTATGGGACTTTGGCCTTTTCTTAAACCACTAGAATGTAAACAACAAAGAATTCTATTTCTGTCAGATAAATCGAAAAATTATGAGCAATATGCATAGAATGAAACCTTTTACGGCTGTGGTCAATTAAGAAATCATGGATTAAACCGTGCCAAAATGGAATGACTTTACGACTTTTCGCCTTCGATTGCACGAGGGATTCTTCAGGGATCTTTACTTCTCGAGGTCGAAACAGTGAAACATTCGAAGAAGAAATTTCGGTAAGTGATTCCATTTTGACACGGTCTAATCCCAACAACCATGATTTCTTATGTAGAAAATGTTTTAGATCATCTTTGTAAAGTTTGATGGGTAGAAATAATGATTCCTGCCTCCTTTTTAAGGATTAAATATTATAATATAATTCGATTACTCATGACGACCCAAAAATATGTATTTAAGACCCACTTATATATTCAGATTTCGTTGCTGCACATGTATCCGTTATCAGTATAGTACTAAGGCAAAATGTTTTATTAGGTGTTTCCAGACATCTGAGAAAAATTAATGTAGTTTGGATAAATCAAGAGAGAAATTCAAACCAAGTTAAAATAATTAGTTTACAACGTGAAATTAGTAAGTAAAAGTAAAACTATTTTCATCTTTCTCAAATGACAATTTTCCATAAGCATACTTACCTAAACATTTATTTCTATTGCCAAGTGCATTAAAATCCTTACCAAAATTCAAGAGCATTAAATTCTGCTGCTTCCGAAAACATTAAATTTGATTCATCGATTTGACCATAATCAACAGTGAATGATGAGCAAATGTTTCAAACGCAAAAAATGTAAGATACGAAAGTTTTAGAGCCTCAGGTTCTGTGTTCAGGGAGAACTTAACCACGTAAAGACCTAAAATTGTGCTTATTATATAAAAGTAGTCATAGCGCTTACAGCTCAAAGCGCTATGGTAAGAGTGAAATTTTCTGTACGATGGACGACTCTAATATTTTATACGCCAAAAACTGAAAAAAATGAAAACATTTCGTGGGTTTTTTTGGGTCCCAAAAGTTTTACTCAGCCCAGAAACCATCGCAAACTAATATTAGATTTATTTGGGATGCTCAAAAGGAAATAAAACCATTTCCAGTTTTACGAATTAATGGAAGGCTATGCCTTTTTTGGATTAATTTTCCGTCTCCGTCAGGATTTATTTATATATACTGTATAAGTATAACAACTTTCCCAGACATAAGGGCAAAGAAAAGTTCATTTTTACAAGCTTTTATTGTTCAAGCACTTGCTGGCATACTAATAAGATAAAATTTGTGATACCTATGTAACTTCGGTGACAATGCAATAATGTTACGCTTGGTATCATATGGTAATATGGACCAAGGTTTCTCTTTCCGGTTCAAAATTTGTTAGCCATTTTTAAAGCACTTGCTGGCATCCAATTGAGCTAAAACTTGGCATACCTCGTCGTGTTTGGGCTCGTTGTATTTGGACAAGTACTATTAAAATTTAATACAGACAAATGAAAATATTAACACAGATAAACAAATTCTAATGCTAAAAAGTAAGAAATAATAAAATTTACATAGACTCGGTATTTTATAAATTAATAAATTTTAAAAATATATAAAATTTTAATATTTTCTTAAAAACTTGAGGCGTGAGCTATCATCACATCATGAAATAAAGCTGCAAGCTTTTAAAAAAACATAGAATTTTTTAAAAGTTCTGTGTATATGTAGGTTTTATTTTACTTTTTAGTTCAATTGTTCTTAAAACATTAATCTGTTTGTAATACTTTAATAAAAAATGTAGTCTAGGTTAAAACCTTTACTGTTACACGATATTTATTATACTTTTATAAACTTTTTTTTTCTATTATTAATTAAAAACTAAATTAAAAAAAATCTTTCTTGTTTCTAAATTAGTATCTCATTTATTTTATTCAGAAAATTCATATTAACTAAAGAAGAGGAGAGAGGGAGAAAAATATGTGTGGGAAAGCAAGACAAAACATTTATTTCATTTGAAGCTCAAATTTTATATAACGTACGCCTAAAATGGATGGCCAGACGGATGGGGTACCTGCTCACCTTAGGTAATGAGGGCGGCAAAAAAAATATTTACCCCGCACAAAAAATAAGTTTGGCTCCACTCTGAACTTAACCCGCTCTTGACTTCCTAGCACGCACATGCCCATCACACTACTTTGTTTAACAAGGAAATAGAAATTACACGAGCGGTATTATTCGGCTCGGCGTTGGCCATCGTATTATATCATATTATTTGGCTAAAGCAGTAAAATCCTACTTTTATTTGAGCTATTATGGTCATTGCTTCCTATTTTTACATGTTGACGCAACGTCGAATAAATGCGCGATTTTCCAGTTTTTTCAACATTTAAAGTTATTACTAAACGAAAAAATTTAAAAACTTTTTCGAATAGTAACCTATGTGACATTTTTAAAAGGACAAATGCGCTAAAACACTGTCCTATGAAACTATCACCTACTTTAATATTTATCTTTTTTTGTATACTGCTACTTTTTTGAATTCCACTCCATTTACTAAATTTGAATTCAAATTTCACTTTATATTTTTATGTTACAGGTACTACTAGAAAAATTACTTAGAAGTTGTCCGGCTGTTTCGAAAATATACCTCCTCATTAGACCGAAAAAGGGCCAAGATGCGCAAGAACGGCTTCAACAACTTTTGTGTTCACCGGTAAGTTTAAATATTATTACTGTTTTTCGCTTAATAAAATTACGCAACAATCTGGAGCATAGACTCGGTGTCTTTGGATTACTAGAACTAATTTTTAGCAGAAACTTTAAAAAGTGATCATTTGAGAGATTAATTATGTCTGTTTTCATCTGTACTTTCGCAGTATGCACTAGGGATGCATGATCTTCTAAAAAAAACGACTTTTTAGAATAGATCAATCTTTTAAAATATCGATCTTCTTTTCTTACATTACAAAAAAACCTATTTAAAAATGAGATAAGAGAAAACACAAGGAGGCAATTCAGAAAAAGTTATATAAGTTCCAAAAAAATCCGAGCCACTCAATGTAATTTAAATATTTTGTTTGTGAATCCTTAGTCTGACGTTTTCTCTCTTGAGGTGAAGCAGGATCTTCTATTAACCATAAATTAATGTACACCTTATATGCACAAGATCTGGCAATAGGATTGAACAATTTTGCAAAGATTGCCATGGAAATACTGTTTATTTAACAAACGTAAATATTGGTAAAACTAAAGTTTGTTGTTGAAAATTTTGTGTTACAATGGCAAATTGGCCAAATAACCTTTACTGTAAAATCATCTATCGTGACTCAGTCCATTGTGTGAACGCAGAGAAATTTTCGTGTCTCACGAAGCTCACTTTCACCTCAGTGGATACATTAACAAACAAAATTTTCGCTACTGGGCAGAAGACAATCCAAGAAAAGTGCATGCAAAACCACTTCATAACCAAAACCACCAACAGTGGGGTGTAGTTTCCTCATTTGGTCTGGGCCATACTTATTTGAAGAAAACGGCCACACCGTTACTGTCAATTCAGCTCGGTATGTTGAGATGTTCGAAACTTTGTAACTCCGGAGCTTCAAAGAAGGGGTCAAGGTGAAGTCTGGTTCCAACAAGATGCCGCAAGAGCGCATACATCAAGAAGGGCCACCGCTGTGTTACAGCGCATCGCCTAATTTCAAGGTTTGGCGACATTGCATGGCCCGCAAGGTCGTCAGGATATAAGGTCTCCGATTTCGCTCTATGGGAGATTTCTAAAGCGTAAAGTATTCTCTACTCGTGTCCAAACACTTGCTCAACTCAAAGAAAGGATTCGTGAAGAGATATTCGATAAACATGAACATAGAATTACTTAGACACGTTATGCTCCATTTCTACTCCAATTTGCAAGAATTCATAGAAGAAGACCGGGGTAATCTTAAGAAAGTGATCTTTGCAAACTAGAAGAGTTTCAAGGAATTCCAAAATTGTAGTTTTAGTGTATCAATAAGTCCAAATATATTCTTTGTATCCTCATGGTGGCCTAATAAAAATTGTTCGATCCTATTGCCGGACCTTGTATTAAAATTTAGCCTTGTAACTCATATATATATATATATATATATATATATATATATATATATATATATATATATATATATATATATATATATATATATATATATATATATATATATATATATATATATATATATATATATATATATATATATATATATATATATATATATATAATTGTATTCTGGGGTGGATTGAATTCCAGAATACAATTTACTCTAGAGTTAGAGGAAAACAACAAACTACCATTTTTAGATGTTTTGGTCACAAAACTACATAAGGGACATTTCGAATACACCGTGTATAGAAAACCAACACATACAGACAGATATTTAAATGCAAAATCACATCATCACCCAGCACAAATTCAAGCTGTGGCAAATACTCTAATCTCTAGATCCGTGCGACTAACTGAAACACAGACGAGACAAAACGAACTTAAGGTAATATCTAGTGCTTTAAAGAAAAATGGCTACACAAATCGTACCATAGAGAAAGCTATTAATGCACAAGTTTCCCGAACAACAAACAACAAAAAATATGAAGCGGGAAAGCAACGAGTAGTCTTACCATATGTAAAAGGCACAACAGACAGAATCGGAAGAACTCTGAGGAAACACAACATACAAACAATACACAAGCCACAAGCAACTATAGGTAAACTACTCGGAAACCCAAAAGATAAAATCAAACTGGAAAACCACGGAGTGTACAGTATTCCGTGCCAGGACTGTGAAAAGTTGTACGTAGGGCAAACTAACAGGCGAATATCAGCAAGAGTGGAAGAGCATAAACTCAGCATCAGAAATAAACAAACAACCTCAGCTTTATTCCTACATCATCAGCAAACCGGCCATAAAATAAATTTCGATGGGTGTAGGGAGATTGCCAATATAGAACATTATAAGACCAGAATAATCCGAGAAGCCATAGAAATTGAAAAGCAAGGTGATTTAAATAAAAGGGACGAATCATTAAAACTACCAACAGTATGGAAGACAATAATAGACAAATCTAAAATCGCAAAAACTCAAGCGCAATTAGCGCAACAACAACAGCACCATCCGGAAAACATAAATAACGACCAACGCCTGCGCAGATATAACCTTCGGCCCCGAGTGGGAGTATAAAAGGAAGCGTCGCAGTCACCAACACTTCAGTCTTAAATTCGGACGCGAGAAAGAAAGCTTCGAAAATGCCAAATGTGATTTTGGCGAAACGTCAGCAAAACTGTTCTTTTCAGAACGACAGTAGTGAACGGATGTACACCCGGAATGAAAACACATTGTATTTTTCCATCCGTGAAGGAGTAAAAATCAACATATATATATATATATATATATATATATATATATATATATATCTATATATTACTAAGAATGCTCCTAGCAAAGGGATTTTAGTAAATGGAAAACAATTACCTTTCATTTCATGTTGCACATGTTGTCCTTTGCATGCGTATAAGCGTCTGGATTGTATTGATGTATTATTATAACATGCAGGCATTATTTCCAATATCATAAAAGTAAGGGCTCTTGTCGTACCTGGGTTTTTATTATCGGTATGACAGAAGCTATCTAAAAAAAATAATTCGTGTATCTAATGACGCCCCATTTATACATATATAAAAAAATGCCTTCTAACTCTAAGTTCTCCCACTAAGAATCTCGATTTCTCGGCTCCTGGTAACGGATTTTTTAATAAATCGAAAATTTTCTTTTCAATACCTTTCGTTTCAAATCACATACATTGTCTATTCTTGGAATGGTGCTACTTGGATTATTCTTGTTAGGTAAATATCATATATTCTGACTCGTAACAGGTAACGGCAATTTTCATTGTAGCCATTTAGGTTGTCTACCTACTTTTTGTCATCGCTGCGACTGTTAGTGACTACAGGTGTCTAGATTTAGACAAATGTACTAATGGAATACATAATTTTTCTAAGTGTCATAATTGCAAAATAATAGCGACTTGAGCAAGATGTAAATGATTTCTATGGCAATTGGATCTTAAACCTTTTTAATAAATTTGGGGATAAAAGCTTTGTAAAGGGTCAAAAATCATAGAATACTGGTTATTTGTTGATTCATGTAACTTTAAAAGAGCCTGTTTTTCTGCCATGATCATAAAAATGGAATGAACAATGCACAAACCAACATATACTTTGCATGTAATAATTTTTTGAAACTAATCAAACTGGTGAAGAGATATTTATAAAGAGCTGGTCATAGCTTATTTCACAACTAGCTGTAATAAAACAACTAAATGTGAAGGGTCAAGTTAGAGCTCCAAATTTTAAGGTATTTTAAGGCAATTATTTAGATAAAAACATATACCTCAAACTACTGTTACTCTAAAATCAAAACAGGTCGTGTAGCCCATATTTTAACCTATAACAGTTTTGAAATAATTTATTATTAAAATATAAATTTTATGTGTTCATATGAGCTAAAACTAATGAAAAATAAAATTAAAATATAAGACAGTCAATTGTTTTGAGAAAACTGATTTAAATTCCGCTTTTTGATATATTAGTATTTTGTGAGGAAACTATTTTGACATTTTAAATTTCCGGGTTGTCTTGGAGGAATCTTTGCTACAAAATACAAATAGAAAACCATTTATATTTAATTTTAGTGGCGTATGTTTATTCTTAAAGTTATATTGTGTAAAATATATCGACAAAATTATTTGCTTTCGAACAGTTTATTATGAAAATTTAAATACCGTTATAATCAGTATAAAAATCCTGTTCAATTTGTCACAAACTTACGTCAATATAAAAATTAATTATACTACTATAAGTTAAAACCACACGCGATATAATTCTTAGCCAATTTAAAATTAAATTTGGTATACCATTCTATTAATACTAATTATAAAACATACTGCTAAAATTTAATTATTTATAATCTGTGGGTAAATATTTCCTGAACATTAATCAACTTGATTGGATAATTGTATAGATGTTTTTTATCTTCTGTTATATTGAATGGTTCGGTTGAAACTGTTAACCCATTTATGCCCAACGGGTCGAAAACGACCCGGTACTTAAATTATGCAATCAGCTTTACATGTGCATGTTTAAAGTATTGCCTATCTTTGCATTTAGTAGTCAAAACAATAGACATCGTTAATATCATATTGTAAAGCGGGCTGAGAAATCGTGTTTTCAGTTTTCTTAATAAATTTAAGTGATAAAATATTGCAGTGTGACACGGATAGAAACTCTTACTGGTAAGTTGTTTATTTAAGTATTCATTGTGTTGTTTTTCATACTATTTATTACACTGGTTTCACTTTTTACGATGTAATATTTGTTTTGAGGTTAGGGTTGTTTATTTGAAAATGAAGAGCATAAAAACTTGCTGGGGTCGTTATCGACCCGTTGGGCAGATATGTGATACACATTTTTTTAATATAGGAAGAAACCACTGACGACGGCTGAGCTGTTAGACGAAATAGAAAAACTCTCCAAAGATGATCCCGTTCCAGATGCCATCTATATAACTCCTCCAGATGATAATGGATTCGAAAGTAATGGAGACTCAGGGGATGAAGACTGTAATGACCCCAACAGACTAAATTCATTGCAGCTTCAGGCACAAGCGGAAACCAATATACAAGAAGACAGCCATAATAATGAAGACAGTACCGTAACAGAACCTGAAGAAAATAAGAAAAAGTTCCGAAAAAATCGACAATGGCTAAAAGGTGACTTGAATGAGGGTAAAACAAAACAAACAAATATAGAACTGTTACCTGTGTTGACATTAGGTGATGAATGTGAGCCTCTGGAATTTATGGAACTCTTTTTGAACCCGGAAATATTGGAACTTCTTGTGAAACATAGCGTCTTATATGCTGCCAGCAAAAACTGTAGATTAGAAATTGGCAATGATGAGATGCTTGTTTTTATAGCTGTTCTTTATGTGAGTGGTTACGTTCCCGTTCCCAGACGTCGCATGTTTTGGGAAGGACGAGATGACGCTCGAAATGTTATAATTCTATTAGAAGGAATCGTTTTGAAGAAATATTTAGATTTTTGCACGCAGCCGATAACAACAACTTAGTACCGAATGATAAAATGGCGAAGTTACGTCCTTTGATAGACAAAATGAACCAGAATTTTATCAAATATACCCCTGTAAGCTCTTGTATGTCTATCGACGAATCCATGATCCCGTATTTTGGCCGAAACAGATGTAAACAGTTTATCAGAGGAAAGCCAATCCGCTTCGGATACAAAGCATGGGTTTTGGCAACTCCATCAGGCTATTGCGTCAACTTCGACGTATATCAAGGACGAAAGGCTCAACAGACTGACGAAAAACTTGGACTCGGTGAATCTGTTGTAACAAATTTTGCAAAATTGTTGCAAACTAATTTTCCCGATTTTGAGTTTTCATTATTCTTCGACAATTTCTTTACAAGCACTGCTCTTATCAGTAAATTGGGAGAATTGGGTTTTGGTGCGACAGGTACAGTGCGAGAAAACCGTACCGACAAATGTCCACTTCAAAATTCTTCACAGATGAAAAAAGGGGCTAGAGGAGTATTTGATAATGCCATTGACAAAGATGATAATATTGTTCGTGTCCGTTGGAAGGATAACAGTGTTGTTACAATGTTGTCGAATGAATATGGCGTAGCACCTATTCGTCAAGCTGTTAGATATTCTGCAAAAGAGAAAAAGAAGGTTGAAATACCTCAGCCAAACGTGATACATTGTTACAACAGATTCATGGGTGGCGTCGACCAAATGGACAACAATGTGGCAAACTATCGCATAGGATTTCGCGGCAAAAAATGGTATATGCCCATATTATTTTGGACGTTTGATGTATGCATGAATAACGCATGGATACTGGCCCGAAAATTTGGGAAAAAAATTGACAATCTTGAATTTCGGAGATCAATTGTATTATCTATATTACAAAAATATGGAAAATCCCCCTTATCTACTGGCCCAAAGCCTGTTCTTGTTAGTCCAGCAGCTCGTAGACATGGTCAGCATCTCATTTTGAATGGTCAGACACGACGAAGGTGTGCTCATTGCAAGAACAAAACCACTAAAGCCTGTGGCCAGTGTGATGTTGCATTACATGATAAATGTTTTGTAGATTTCCATACAAAATAAAAGTGTTCAAATAATATTATAATTGTTTATTTTTATCTAAAACTTTTTGCATGTATATATATGAAAATAACAACATCCTGCAAGTTTTTATGTTTTTCTGTATACATTTGTGCATAGTACACCTTTTTGCCCATGTGGGTAAAAAACGACCCACATCAAAACATCAAATCTCTTGACTGAAATTCGTTTTTTTATAGTTACTTCTTTTATTAAATGGCATATAACCAAAATGCTTGAGATTTATAAAAATTTAAAGAAAAAAATAATTCTGGGCATAAATGGGTTAATGGCATCCTTGCATTTCGTAATTCTTTCAAATGTCTTATTTAAACGGGATAATTTTAAGCGTGAAAAATTAACCCAAGTTTTTAGTTATTTAGAGTGTATTATAATTCTTGAATATCGTTTCTTTGTAAAAAAAGTCCTTTGTGAAGAAAGTCATTTTTACTTAATTTGTAGGATGGAATTATTAGAGTATTGGTAAATCACATATCTTTTCGTTTTGGGGTCCCCAGATGACGAATTTTGGTTGTGTTTTTAAATACAATGGAAAACCTGACAAATAAACATATTTGTGACTAAAAACGATAATATACGTAAAGCATAACAACTATTTTTGATTTAATCGGAAGAAATCGGCAAATTGTCTTTACCCAGAACTTCCTTCGTTATCAATCCTTGCTTTTATGAAAGGAGTACTTTACATATTAGGTTAAGCCAACTACTTTTATTTCCCGTTTTAATGAATACTCCATTTTCGTTTTAATGAATACTCCCATGTAATCAGAGAATAAAATACCCTTGTGATTCATAACGAGCGAAGTTTTGAATAAAACCAATTTACGGATTTTTTTTAATTCTAGACATATTTTTCATCAACTTTTAAAACCAAATGCACTATTTCCTTTTTATAAAATTTGACTCTCCTCAAATTTTAAATATATCTTAGGTATTTTTAAATGTGTTCAGATTATTTGTTGCGTTTAGATTGACAAACAAAAATCTTTTTTGGCTTTTTCGCAACTGAATAAAAATATTTAACTTTAAATTAATTGAAGCAAATATTTAATAAAATTACATACCTCAACATGTATACTAGTCTGTCTACGGAATGTTTCGATACATAATATAAACCATATTATTATCATATTACATAATTAATATGGTTTATATTATGTATCGAAACATTCCGTAGACAGACTAGTCTACATGTTGAGGTATGTAATTTTATTAAATATTTGCTTCAATTAATTTAAAGTTAAATATTTTTATTCAGTTGCGAAAAAGCCAAGAAAGATTTTTGTTTATATCTTAGGTAATAAATCGGTTAGTTCAATTGTTTTCAAAATATATAATAAGTGGAATTTAATTTAAAAATACCGTGATGAATAACGAAACACGATAAAACACACTGTATTTTTGTCAATGGTTTTTTTTTATTATGAGATGATAAAAGTTCGGTCCGTTCCTTTTTGTAACTACTTATATGTTTTAAGTAGGACTTTTGACTTCATAAATAAGTTCCATATTACCCGTGGTTATGAGGATTTTAAGTTGTTAACGGTTTTAAATTTTGATTATTCTTAACAACATGATAGTACTACACTTAGAAATAATTCTTCAGCTTTATTAACAAAATTAATTTTCCTGTTTGAAAAGGTTTCTATCTAAAATTTTCAATATTTCTATAAAATATACTGCCACAAACAATTAAAATATATTATTTGATACTATACGAATTTTACAAACTAAAAAGTCAATGAAAATTACATATAAATCTCAGTTTTACCAGTAACTCTACCACAGCTGAACACCAAAGCATTTATTTTAAATGCCAGAAAAATAAAAGCTCTGTCTTTGGTGGTTTTTTATAAAACAAGTATTTTCCCTGCAAATTCGTATATATTATATCTAAATATGACCATTTTATCCCGTTCGATGCTTCGTACATAGACATACTGTTTTATTGCTTTTATATGCGTTGCGCACCCTACATACTTAATCGTCGTAAAAGAATTTACGCAATAAAACGATAAACTAGCTGTTATGGTCTTATTCTTTTTATTTTCTTTATGATAATAATAAGAGCTGTTGCCTAATTTTAATAACAAGATATGAAGATATTCGGAATATGTAAACATTTAGCTGTTGACATAAACAATAAAATATTTACTAGTGTGCCTACCTAAATGAAAACAAATCTGTTAAAATAAATATAACTTTCGTTTTTGTTTAGAAAGGATATAAGTATATAATATAGGTATTTACTTTTTTAATCAAACGATTTACTTGTATTAAGGGATGGTGGTTATAATAGCGAAACAATGCAAAGTACGTCTGTCATACCAAACTTTTCAAGTTAATCTGATGTTTTTTAGCTATGCCGCGTACAGACCGGTAGGCAGACCGACAGGCTGACGGAAATGAGAGAACATGTTTTCGGGAGCAGGGGACCCAAAAACGCACAGATCTGCAAAAATCTCGGAAAGTGATTTTTAACGATGACTATACTTCCCTCTTACGAGTGAAGTAAAAACAAATCGCACTCTAGTTTTTAGTGAACATAAAATAATAAACACAAATGTATATAAGTAATAATAATAAAATAAATAATGAAGATCAGATAAGTGGGCAACTAATAATTAAAATTAAAAAGTTTTATATTATGTTTTCATTTGCGTTTTCACAAATAAATTCAAGGAAGTAAATAATTGTTCACTTTACCGTTGAGTGTTTCTCTGTGGCCTATTTTAAGTACACATAAGGGCTAGATCCCGAGTAAAGAAATATAACTCAAAGCAGAAATTGTTTTCAATAAGATGTCAAGTATTCATCAATATAATTATAATATTAATTTTTATCTGGGAGCGTGCACCTTCGGCTTCGGCAAAATTTTGGTCGAAGCCGATATTTGCCGAACATCAAATAATAGCCGAAGCCGATTAATCGGTCAGACTCTACATATAATACATTTTATTATTGTGTATGTACGAGTATAGATGTCGTACAAAGGTACTGTACTTCGTTGAAACGGCGACACAATATTTATAGTTACCGCCACTGTAAGTCTTTGAATCCTGTACGAGCAAACTTTTCTTTTTTCGCTTAAAGCAAACTACGTGGTCTACCTACAGATACAATAAAAATTATATATTATGGGGGTCACAAAATCAAATAATGAATTATTGCAAAAAATTTATTGTGAACGTTCTGCGAAAACTACCCAAACGAGTCATTAAACGTGTATGTATGTGTGCTAGATGTAAACAAACACGTCATTCTGGTGATGCACATGTAAGAGGAGGGAAGTTCATGAATAAAAGGTAGTCTTATTATAGATGTGTTGGCATATTATAGTAGTCGTGTTATATTGTAATGTATATTTAATAATAAGAAAGTGCTTATTATAAAGAGAATACGTAACAATTGGTGTCGGCAGTGAAACATTGATTGAAAGTTAGTGTGAACATGAAAATTCGAAATGTGATCAGTGCCCGATTGTGTTTGATACAGAAGCAGTGTCCTGTATCTACTCCCGGTCGTGACCAATCTTTTACCTGCTTGTGTCTATATTTTAGACCTTACTAGAGCCATTTCAAGAAAATTCTAGAACGTTTTAGTTCAAAACTAAACAAAATCTGTAAGTTTTTCTCTTTATCATCGTGTGTTATAACCAAAGAGGCATTTTCAAGAAACTTCTAAACTAATTAACATCTGTGTGTTTTAATTATGCCAAAGAATTTCTGACATCAAGAAGAACCCAGAAAAGACATTTTAGGACAGTTCTAGAAAATTCCATTTCGAAACCAAACATGATTTGTTATTTTTGACTTCACTATCGTGTTTTGGATCTCAATATCACCTCAGAAGAGACAATTCAAGGCAGTTCTAGAAAGTTCTATATAAAACTAAGTAAGATTCATCCAATATGATTTTGCGTATTTTAAAAGAAAAAAAGAAACCTAAAGAAATATAATTACATGCCTACCATCAGACAACAAACAGTTAAAAGGGAGAAACAAGTAAAGAAGATTGAAGAATAACTCAGTAAACTACAAGTAGAGCAGCATATTCAGCATATGTGATAAAAATAGAAGAAAACAAGAAAGAGAAGCCGAAGAAGCCAAGAAAGGCCACAAGAAAGAAAAGCTGAAGAGACCAAAAGAGCAAGAATATCTGCAAGATTTGGAGGCCAAAAAATTACGAGAAAAACAGGGAGAATAGGATCAACTGAATGAAGAATAAGCCTCTAGAGCCTCAGTAATTAACTAAAAAATAAGGCTTCGGACCCCATATTATGTTGTCATGTTTGATAGTTGGACAGCTGTAAAATATTTTTATCGAAAACCGAAATCGATATGTAAAAATATATAATAAAATATTTGTGTTTTATTATTTTATAAAAGTACCAATAGTTTTTGAAATAACTATCTTCACTTTCAAAGAGCCTTCTAAAAGAACCCTGTGTAGTCGAAAAAAAATTTTATATACAAAATATAAAACAAATTTGACGTTTTCCAACCGTTAAAATAAAAACGCAATATTTTAATTTTGTTTTTAGGGAGCTATTTCACCTCCTTAGAGTGATTCTATGTACAAAAAAAATGTGTGCAAAAAATTGAAACTTTGTCCTGTTTTACCGTTTTTTAAAAAGTTAAGTATTATGGATGTCAAAAATATTCGCATGATTAAGGGATTGTATTGTATTATGAATATTGTAATCCCAAGAGCTACTCTATAGAAAATATTTAATGTAAAAAGAAAACTTTGACATGTCACACTACTTTTTTTAACTGACCTCTACAATAAACATATTTTCTTTTTTATATGTATATGTATATGTAAAAAACATATTATCGATAAAAAATAGAACAAAATGACGTGTTTCACGGTTTTTTATGCAAATTTAATGTTTCTGGAACTATATATATATATATATATATATATATATATATATATATATATATATATATATATATATATATATATATATATATATATATATATATATATATATATATATATATATATATATATATATATATATATATATATATATATATATATATATATATATATATATATATATATATCTATTTTTCAAAAGTTTTCGCCATTATAATAATACCCCTATAACCATTTATAATACAATATATGGGCTGTTATATGGGAAATTACAAATATGATAGGTTAATGGTCCTAATGGAAAATCTCAAGTCTATATTTTTAACCGTCGATATATACCACATAAGCTTTGACCAAAATATTTAGTTTCTAACACGCCCTGCAGTATAAATAAAATGCATATTAAATGCTGTCACACCTCGTGTATAAAATACCTGAAACACTTAATGGCCTCTGATGACGGTTATCAGTCAGTGTAAGCATAATAGCCCCAACAGCTTTAGAAATTGCAAAAAGCTGCGAATTAATATATCCAATATTTCATGTAAAAAATCAAATTAAAGCTGGTTACTGGAAAATTCCACTACTTTTTTAACACCCCGCAAATAAATATATAACACCAAACTATATTACATACTAAAGTCCATACCTTTAAATCTTGAAAACGTCCATGTATTTATTACCTTTATTTCGTATATAAAATACTTGCTGCAACTTTATTTGGGCAGGATTCCTGATAGTTATATACTTTTCGGTATGTATATCGATATTCACCGCCCCTCTAAGCATTCAAGATAGATAGATGAAGAGATATTTGCAAATTTTTGGAGGCACTTCGGGTTAAAAAGAAAAAGTGGTGGATTTCTAAAAAAAAATGGAAAATAGGTTCATTTTTATTAGAAATTAGATTTTAACCAATTTTTCGACTTCGGACAAAAAATGTAAATCTGTGCCTTGTAGCAAAAAGGTGGACCTTTTGACATATTCAATCGTTTTTATCCCAGCAAGTACCGATACGACTACGAGGTGTCAAAGAATGGCAAACAGAATTCGTGCCCGCCACAATTAAAAAAATTCTCAAAATTGACTATTACTACTGATCGAACTAAATTTTACACCAGTCTCTAGAGGAAATGTAGGCGTTTCTATTTGTATTTACTTGATTCGGCTAGGATCAACCGTTCAGTTGCTACATAGCCAAACGTACAACACAAGTGGAATATATGGAAAACAAGTATTTCTAAATGGCTCGCCTTGTATCAACCGGAGAGTAATTTTGGCGACATGGTTTTTTAACATCTCGGGGGAACTTTGGGGCCATATGAACTAATCCCGTCCTTTACTTATTTAAAAAAAAAGATGTGAAAACAGTTTTTTACATTTTTTTAAAATTTCGATCGCTTTCTCGGCATTTGAGGTATATGCAACCTATATTGATATATTCTCCATCGAACCAGTCTTACTTTACAAAATGGTGGGGGTTTCGACTCCGCAAAATACTTTTAAAGTTACCCCATTTTTTTAAACGACAACATGTGCTTCGATATTGCCCGTTAAGGAACTTGTCCGAGATTTTGTGGACGAGAAAAAAAATGTCCCACTTCGAAAAATTAACTATAGCGACCTATATTAATTTTCAATCATCAGGTTTCGAAAAAAGTGCCCATATAAGACACTTGCGGCTTATTATAATAGGACCCAACTAAATCGCGCTTTTACCAAAAAAAGTGCCCATTTATCCATAATTATTTGTAGAACCCGAAATGGACAATTTAAACCGTTTAAAAGTTGGATTTGAAATTAACTTTGACATCTGTCAAATAATTTTTTTAACTAAAAAAACATTTGTATTTTTAAGGGGATTTTGTATCCTCTAGAGCTGAATTTTTCTTCGTTTTCGGAGAGCTGTTTCATCTTCATAGGGCTACTCTGTATAATGGAAAAACATGACAATATTATAAAAAAATGTTTAACTATTTTACTGTTTTCCAAGATAGCTTCTGAAGTATAATTTTTTTCATTTTCAGAAAGCTATTTCATCATCCTAGGGCTAACCTGTATAGCCAAAAAACTTTTTTATATACAAAAAACTAAAATAAATTTTCTCAGTTTTCTAATCAAGCTAAATGTTTCTGAAATACATTTTTTTTTTCATTTTTCAGGTGGTGGTTTCATCCTCTTAGGGCTACCATGTATACTAGAAAAAAAATTTTATATGCATTTTTTCCTTTTACAGGGAGCTGATTTATCACTTTAGGGCTACCCTGTATTCTAGGGAAACATTATTTTCTATATTACAAAAATAAAGTACATTTGACGTGTTAAACCTTTTTTTTTTTAAATATTATTTTTTACTTCCCTCGTAAAAGGGAAGTATTGTGATCGTGAAAAAATCTCCTTCCGAGATTTTTTCAGATCTTTACGTTTTAGGGCCCCTAGATCCCGAAAAATGTTTTCTCAATTCCGTCGATCTGTCTGTCGGTCTGGCTGTTCGCGACTTATCGAATTGAATTCAAATTTTGATCAAAAATTAAGGGTCATGTGCAGATGACTGGTAACATTTTGGTAAAAATCCATATGGCAAAACAAAATAGCGGCCTAGTGAAATGTTAACAAAAATTATTATCAAAAAATTACTTATCTAATTTATCTTAAATTTTACATAAATATCAAGTATTATGTAGGAATAAAGCGGTAAAATTTTGGTACGAATTTCAGATGGCTTATAAAATATTTAAAAATTCAGCCTGAAAAAACTACTTAATGCGCTAATTTCAAATTGTGTGCCCTAACTAATTATGTTATCGAAATGAAGTAGAAAAATTGTGGTACTAATTCAAGATGGCGTAACAAAATGGCGGACAAATAAAATGTTTGTAATTGTGAAAAAATTACTCTTTTAGGTTTTATATATCTTCACGTTTTGCGTCCTTAGATGCTAAAAAATATATTTTATCAATTCCGTCGGCCGTTTGTCGGTTTGTCTGTTTATCAATTCTTGGCATAGCTTAAAAACTACTTATCAGATGGGCTTCACATTTTATTCAAAAATTAAGGGTCATTTGGGGATGACCTGGTAATATTTTGGTAAAAATCCAATTTGCCGAAACAAGATGGCGGCCTAGTTAAACGTTAAAAAAATATTAACAAAAAAACTAATTATCCAATTTACCTCGAATTTTGTACAAAAATCAAATGTTACATAGGAGTGAACTGGTAATATTTTTATGAAAATCAACTTAAAAAAACTACTTACTAGATTAATTTCAAAATTTGTGCAAGCATTAAGTGTAATATAGAGATAAATTGGTAAAGTTGTGGTGCGGATTCAAGATGGCGGAACAAAATGGCGGCCAAGTACAGTTTTTGAAAAATTGACGTAAAAAAGCTTTAAATTTTGCAGAAAAATTAGATGTGATATAGGAATAAAGTGGTATTCTACGTTACATAACAAAATGGCGGTGGGTGTCAATGTAAAAACTACTTATTGAATTTATTTTAAATTATGTTCAAAAATCAAAAAGAACAAAATTGTATACTTACTAATTAATGTAAAAAGAAAAATTACTATTGAATCACCCTATTACCGCAAAAGTCCGGATCGAATAACTTAAACACTCCCATGTATTAATATTGCACATGAAACCACAAAACATAATAAAGTCAGCAACCTTTATTTTATATAATACAATATAAGGCAACAAATAAAAATGAAACTACTTCTGAATCACCCGTATACCAAAGAAAGTAACTATTGTTTTAGAGCGAAGTATTTTAACATCCTGTATATTAAATATATGCAAGATGTAAACCACCTACGTACAGTGACTCACAGCTTAAATTATGCAGTTGCATTTAAAATGGAACAAAGTGCTTAAATTGATATAAACACTTATTCTAAATAGCTCTGATGCACCCAGATTTAATTAATATAGTTATTTGAACAAAATTATAACATAGAATAATGATACTAATTAATATTATCATATATGCATGAATCTAATGTTACAGCTTAAAAGACGTATATAATAAATTTAACAATATTGATAGCAAAGAAGGCGTATTGGTTTATTAAACAATATTCAATATTTTGTTGGTCCTCCCTTATTGACAATAAGAGTTTGTAGACGTCTTGCTATCGATTCCACTAAGCTTTTGGTATATTACGTCATGTCTCCTTTATTTTGGCTCTTAATTAATGTCTGTTTAAAATTTGACCATTGTGTACTTGTGATTTTTAATTTGAACTATAAAATTTTAATCACATCATTATCAGATGACTAAGGTGATGTCTCAACAACGTCTGGGCAATTATAAATAGGTAACCATTCGTCAACACAGTATGATGTATGTTGCTGAAGTCATTATCGTAATAACAGTGGATGGATCTTGCTATTTAAATGAAAATTTTCTGCAATACATATTAGATGCTGTGTCAGAATATCTAAATATAGATATTGATTTCTGTTTCCTTCAATAAAATGTATAATATCCACTTTGATAGGCAACATACAATCCTAATACCCTCACTCAACCATGTTTTACTGTACCCTTGACATTTTTTAGTTTAAATTCTTTGTTTGGATTTACCTCCACTGAAATCTTTCTGCAAATTCTGCATCCGTGTGCTATTCAAACCTGAAAAGAACCTATATATATATATATATATATATATATATATATATATATATATATGCTTGACTTTTTTTCGTTAGACGAACGGTTTTGGATTGAAAAAACAAGATGTTGTTGTTGGACAGTTTTTTAAGATTTTTCATTGTTAAACATCTTATTTTTTCAATCCAAAACCGTTCGTCTAACGAAAAAAAGTCAACAGGTTCTTTTTGTTAGAAACTAATAAGTGATTACGAAAATGATTTTTATTTTGACAAAAAGCAGTGGCGTGCCATTTTTTAATAAAATAAAATAATATTTTGGTCAATATCAACGGTTCAAAAAAAGGTAGATGATAAATTATTTTCATTAAATTATAGAGAAATTTATCCCCTTTAAAATATGTAAAAATGAATATACGATTACATTTGTTTTTTTTGAAAAAAACTAAAAAATATGCTACTAATTCAGTTAACGCCATCTAGCGACGCCAGCAAAAGTCAAAAATTCAAAACCAAATAAGCGTTTTGTAGTGCAAATTATGCTCTTTCATATGAGCCTAAGTTTGCTAAAATCGGTCAAAAGAAACGGGAGACATCTTGGTTTGTTTGAAAAAACAATTGAACTTCCTCAACCGCTTTATTTTGATATATAGAACAAAACATTTTAGACAAAAAGTGTAGAGAAATGGTCACTAAATATGAAAATGATATCGTCGATATATTTTCATTAGGCAAAATTCTATAAAAACCCCATTTTTCTACTTGGTGTTGGTTGTTACGGCCTCTAGCGGACGTTTGACAAACTCGAAAATAATTTTCAGCAATTTCTCTTGGCGACTTTTATCATGATTTTTTTTTCTCAAATCTATACGACCAATATCTTATGAGATATGGCCGCTCGCTACCCTTAACTGATCACCCTGTACATTAATAATATTTAAATTTGCAATTTTAATAGTTATATAGTGTATATTATTGTTATATATTTTTTTAAAGACAAATAAACATTATTTTTTATACAGGTGGTCACACAACCGAAGCCATTCTGTCAATCTTGTCTCAAAATCTTAACATTTTTTAGATAAAAATTATGCTCATTTTTTAACCAAGTTTCATTTACTAATGTTATATAGGAGTTATATATATATATATATATATATATATATATATATATATATATATATATATATATATGATTTGTAAGATTTGTTCTATTAGCATTTAAACTTCGGATATTCCATTGTATAATTATTAGCTTCATTAATATGTGTTTTTTTCAATTAATAATTATTATGTTCGTTAATGAATTTTTTAGTAACATTTTTTCTCATATGGTATTTTAGGAATATTTTCATGAAAAAGTTTAATCAGTTTTTCGAATGATTGGAGTGGCATTGCAGGTGTAGTGAAAGCATTTTCTTGGGCACTAATACTAGGCGTGTTTGTGTCATTGTTCAGGGAAAAAGGAGAAGTTGTGGCAATATTTTCTTTAGTTGGTCTTTCATTGGGTGTATGTATATAGGGCCTTTTGATGTGCCGAGTTATCATATTCTTTCATCACGATTCTTCTTTTTCCGGGTTCTTTTAATACCGTTTGTTGAAAAGTTCGTTTGTTATTGGAGTTAAAGTCTGTTATTCTCCTTTGTGAAATTGCGATGGACGTCAATGTTTGGTCATTATTTGATTGAGAATTAAAATTTCTTATTAAAGGGAAATCATGAGCATTATATATAAAATCGATATTTTCGCTTAACTAAGACTTTTGGCATGCTTTGTTGGCGTCAACAAAAGATATATTTTCATATGCTTTTTAATATCTTGTTGCCTGATATATTCAGGGACTTTTTATATGTTGATTTATGATTTGCTCTACAAAAATGACATTTGGGCATTTGGCCCGTAGATAGCCGCAGGTAAGGAGAGTTTATTATAAACTATGACGTTTCGTGGAATTAAAGTTCCACTAAAAGTAAATAAAATTTTCCCTGTAGGAACTTTTTCACTCTTGCCATTTGTCAAAATGTTTCAATTTGGCCTCACTGCTTTCAATATTTTTGTGTTGGGGTTACTCGTTTTACAAATATTTTGTGCCTGGTTTTCATTATCTAACCATAAATCTACTTTACGAACCAATCCCTTACACGTAACGTAATTAAATGGAATACATAATTTATATCATTTTTCTATCAGAGTAGGTTTATTTACAAAATTGTGAGCAGAGGTGTAGTCGTTAATTCCACAGATACTCTGATAGTCCCTTGGCTGTCCACTTTTTTTTTTGTTATTTTTTTTAAGATCAAAGATTTCGCGCGCAATTCTTATTGTGCGGATTATGCCGACTTTGTCATTTAAACGTTCGAAAGACGACTCCATACATATTATGTATGGACCTATATCGTTAGAATTATATATTGTGACCTTAATTGTATTTTTTCTAAATTATTATCAAACACATAAAATTGTATAAATCGCTTGTTTCATAAAAGGGATTAAATGCAGTCGTTTATAGTACTTTAATATAATACTATCATATTGTTATCAATGCTTGCAAAAATCAATTTCAATCAATCAAATAAAAAAAACATTCTTTTCGAAAAAAAAAAGATAAAAAATATATTATATATATATATATATATATATATATATATATATATATATATATTACCACATATTATAACGGCTTACTAAGCTTTGCACATTAAACTGAACTGTATACTCATAAAACAGGTATAAATGGCTTAGGGAATGACATTCAGTTAAAGTGAAGCCCGCATTTTATACATACCTACAGTCCAAGAATACAACAAAAGGTGATACATTTAGCGCGTCGTTAATGTTTAATCGAAATGCACCCATAGCATATATACCTCTTAAAAGTAAAAACCAAAACTGAAAGTTGACTATAAATAAATGTTTACTTTACTGATGACCAGGATATAATGGTGAAAGTGAATAGTCATATGAAGCACATGAACTCTGGGAAAGGTTGAGTAGGTAGCGTAACGAATATTTTCTAGAATACATTTTTGAATGTCAATAATATTTATTAAAGGGTCAGTAATTAAGCTGGTTATGTGAAAGAAAATACTGAATTAAAAACGTATTCGTTTTCCGAACTTTTTTACTTCCCTCGTGAGGAGGAAGTGTTGTAATCACCCTCCAAGATTTTTGCAGATCTTGTAGTTATATTACAACCAGGGTTGAACCTAAGAAAAATTATTAATTTTGCCAACATATTTTCAATTTTTATTCATTGATATACAATTATAAAATTTTTAAAATATTAAATCGAACTTAAGAGTTTAAAAAAATATTTAATAAACAAAAGAATATGTGTAAAAAAATCGATAAATTGCTTTTACCCGAAACTTCCCTCGTTATGAATCTTTCCTTTTATTAGGAATAGTGAAATGTGATCCAATTTAGTTTAGTACATCGTCATTTAGTAACACATACTGTCTTTTCTTTCAAACATTTTTATTAGACGCCATTTTGTTCTGCCATCTTGAGTTTGTATCACAATTTTACCGGCTTATCTCTTGCACAAAATTTGAAATTTATCTAATAAGTAGTTCTTCAGGCTGATTTTTTAAATATTTTATTAGAACGAAATGGGGTTGTTCTGTTATATTCATACCAAAATGTTACCAGTTCATTCCTATGTAACACTTGATTTTTGTATAAAATTTGAGGTAAATTGGATAAATAGTTTTGTTAGTACTATTTTTTTAATGTTTCATTAGGCCGCCATCTTGTTCCAGCATATTGGATTTTTATCAAAATATTAAAGCTATGCCGCGAGCTCACACACAGACAAACAAAACATATTTTTTTGGCTTCTAGGGACGCTAAAACGTGAAAACATGTAAAACCTGAAAGACTAATTTTTTCACGGTTACAAACATTTCATTTCGCCGCCATTTTGTTTCGCCATTTTAAATTAGAACCACAGAGTTACTAGTTCGTCTCTATACCACAATTCATTATGACACACAATTTGAAATCAGTCCATTAAGTAGTTTTTTCAGACTGAATTTGTAAATATTTTATTAAGCCGCCATTTTGTTCCTCCATCGATTCTTACCAAAGTTTTACCAGTTGATTCCTACATAATAGTTGATTTTTATGCCAAAGAGATAGATTGGATAAATCTCAAAGTTCAGTTTGCCATTTTGTTATGCCATATCGGATTTAAGTTATGCCGCGAACAGACACAACGACATACAGACAGATCGAGAAAACATATTTTTTGTCGTCTAAGGACCCTAAAACGTATGTGAAAAAAGTACTGATACATCATCATAAAAAATTCCGTTAAATCGGATTACCCGCAAGATGAATTTTGCCTAATACCTAAGTATTACAGAAAAAACACTTTGATTTATAAACTATATTGTTTTTTTTGTACTGATTTTAACTGATGGTCATAAAATAAATAATATATTTTATAATTATATCTATATATATATATATATATATATATATATATATATATATATATATATATATATATATATGTATATGCGTAATATTTATAGTTATTGACTAAGATCAAGAGGCCCAAGGGCTTTTAGGTTATATATTGGTATAGTAATTTGTGAAACCTTATTTTAAATTGTCTTGCATTCAAACTACTCTTTTTAATACATCAACATTTATGTCTTACCAGAAGCAAATATTTACCAATGACTTTTTAAACACGCTAGTCAGCTCATAAAACTAAATCATATAGCTTCGCGTCTGAAATGACGAATCATTTAGTATGTTTCTCATTAATCAAATAAAAGAAAGTTGTTTTTACTGTACACTTTACACCATGAAATTATTACATTTTGATACACGAATAGATATACGTATATAACGTTTCTTTTTGGAGAAATAGCACTTCACGCTAATATGTGACATGAACCCCGACACCGATATTATCGCCGAAATAATTTAATTGAATATAAAATTTCTTTTTTATTATTCATAAATGAAATGGATTACATTAAGAAGGTTTTTATCGATAAATGTTTCCCCATTTAGGAATATAAAAAGAAAAATGATCTAATTTGAAAGCTAATAAAACTGAATGCGCGTACCAACGAAAGCCTAGACCACTTACAAGCCCGTTTAATTTATTTTCGTTTTTATTTCCTCCTTGTTTTTTTTTATCGTTAATGTTCGGTGAACCCCAAACATTCACAAACTTAAAATCTAGACTATAAACCTACCTGATTCTGGGTGTGTTTCCGTTCACTGCTTGCGCCTTGAAAAGAATGATTTCGCTGACATTTCGCTAAAGTCGAAGCTTTTTTTTTTCTATAATAGACGTAATTCAGACTAGAATTAAGAAACATCGTATTTTTCAGGTTTATTTTTTTGTTTACACATTTTGTTGTGAGCACAAAGAAAGAGAATCTTAAGTTTTGCATTTCACAACGACCGGAAGCTTTTTTTAATTGACTTTTGTAGTTTCATACGTCTATGCCCGTTGCCCAATAGATAACTTACAAAAAAAACACAAGAAAGAATTTTCTTTATAGTCCTACTTATGTCTAATGCATTTTGATAAAAAGGTAATTCAATTTGTCACTAATAAGCATACTATATTTTAGGTCTTTATACGTAATGGAACTGCAGTTTTTGTGCAAATCGGCCAAACTGTGTTTCTCTTTTTTAAATGTAGGTTTTTTCTAATTAATTTTTAAATGAAAAAATAAATATTTCGACAAAGTATTTTGTTTCAACTATTTATTTTTATAATTAAATCAGCGGTCGAGATAGAATGCCATCGTTAAAAAATTAAACTATTTTTAATATTTATCCAAGAATCTTTAGGATCAGAAAAAAAATTAGGGCCATTAAACCCTACAAGGTTGGATATAAGTGTTGCCGGAGCAAACTGCGTATGGAGCCAAAAAAGAGACGAAATACGTTCCTAAATATAGGAAGCATGATTAGACACAAACACTCTCCAACTATGCGGATGCAACCCGACAATCCCTGAATCGGTAAAAGCACAAATTTTACTAAGATATATAAAACTGTGATAATTATTTACAACAAAAAAAAACATCAATTTTGCCAGTTAAACAACGGAACCTAATTCGGGACGCATAATTGTTACCTTAGATAGCGAAGCAACTTTGGTTTTAGAACAAAGGAATTTGGTAAAAATAAATAACTGCAAATTAATTCACGGCATTCTCTTGGGGGCATCTCAAAAACCGTGAAGTTCATACAAATAGTTAAAATTTTAAAAAATTTGTCTCATTATTCAATTCATTTCATCATTTAGAATGCTTAAAGCTGGCAACTCATTATGATATTGTGTCCACTCACGAAAAATATCAGAGGGAGACTTCTCCGCCCAATCTAATCCACATGATCACAACCTTTGTATAAAAGGTTTGGTAAAGAAAATGACCGGTGTCCATTGCCAAGCGGATCAGAAAATCGTACTACGTAACTCTGAAAAGTAACAAATGGACGCAAATGAAAATGTTTGAAACGACAGTATATTAGGTGTTAGTAAATAACTATGTGCGGTCACACTTCACTATTCCTAATAAAAGAAAAAAATTCATAACGACTTCAAATATAAAAAACATGTTTACCGCATTAATAGGACCTGCGCATTGTTTTATGACCTTTAATTTCTATAATTTTTGCGTTGCTAAAATCAAATTTGTATATTTACTGGTTTTCATGTTTCATGTGAGAACAGCTGATTTTTTGTACATATTTATATCCCTTAAGCGGTTTTAAGATTTCGGTTTGTTTGTCCAATTTAAACACCATGGAAACGGAAACTCCAGAACATTTTCCCTGTACAATATCCGCAAAACGTGTTCAGGTACTTAAGACCTACAGTTTATATTACATTTTTATTTAAGATCTAACATCTGATGAAGCCACAGTGTTGGCGATATTCGATTTGAGAAAGTTGTATTCTCCTCTTAAGAGAACAGGTAGTGTAAAAAATTAGCTTACATATCTGGATGGCCAGGTCTTTTTAAAATATCGCTTGTTTTGTGTTATAGAGGCTCCCATCAAAAATGTTTAATTTATCGTTTACTTCCGTTTCGGCTTAACTTGTATGATATTTTCTGATTTTCATCTGTAAGTCAATATTCAAAATACCTACACTTCTTTTTAAATATCATATATTATTGCTTTTGTTTTCTTTTTCAGCTATTTGACCTTCTCCGCAAAGAACGGCCAAACGATCTATCGAAAGTTCTACCAATCGAGGGTGATATCACGCAGCCGGAGCTTGCAATAAGTCAAAGTGACAGGGCGCTGCTATCGAGAACTGTCAACGTGGTGTTTCACAGCGCTGCCACTGTGAAATTCGACGAAAAGCTGAAACTTTCCGTAACAATCAACATGCTTGGAACGCAACGACTTGTCGAGCTTTGTAAAAAGATGTCTAATCTTGAAGCACTGGTAAGACATTAGAATTTTGGAAGGAAATTATTTATTATCTCTTGGTTAGATATTTTCATCATAAATACAGCCATAAGTTAAACGTCAGCTTCATTTTAATTTTATTAATAGTGCTATAAATTGTCTAATCAACTGATATGTGGTTATTTAGGACTCTGTGAGACAGCTCCTAGGTTTGTACGTTCTGAAACCAATTGGTATCATAGTGATCGAGGGGGAAGTTGCAAGAAATGAAGTATCTGCAGACATATATGTTGTTTGTTGTATATAATTTTTTCGGCCAAAAACAAGATTTCTTTACGCAGCAACTAAACTCCGTGTTTGATATTCTATATTTTAGCTATATAATATGTAATTCATATTTCCTAAATGTAGAATATCAGACGTGCAGCGACAAGTCCACTTACACTCCATCTCTTGCACTTCCTCCCTCCACCACTGTCATAATTAATCCTATCAGTTTACCAGGCGCGCGGCGATCAATACAAAATCTGGGTCGTGGGCTTTATACACTGGGTATCAAAAAGGTTTTCATTAAATGGATCTGAAAAGCCAGTACCTTGGTTTCTTGATTTTCCTGGTCGAAATCCCTATAATTATTGCTATTATTTATTGTGCTACGTTATGACAGCAGGAGGCGTTGCATGATAACTTACAATTAATAGCTATATAATCATTTAAGTTAATAGCAGTAACCAATTCATTTTAAAAAAATAAATGTTTCACTTTAATTTAGATCCATGTATCAACGGCCTACTGCAACTGCGATCGTTCCGAAGTTAAAGAAGTAGTATATCCACCCCCAATTGGTCCGGATCAAATAGTGTCTTTGGTAGAAGCTTTGGATGAAGACCTAGTAGATTCTCTCACGCCCAAATTAGTGGGAAACCGGCCGAACACTTACACCTTTACCAAAGCGTTGGCCGAATGCTGGCTGAAAGACAATAAAGGCGACTTACCATTGGTTATAGTTAGACCTAGTATAGTTTTAAGTAGCATGGATGGTCCGTTAAAAGGTTGGGTCGATAACTGGAATGGGCCAACTGGTGGGTAATTTAAAATATCTTGAACTTTAAAATATCTAAAATAATTCCGTGTGTAAACTATTCTTAAGGTGATTAAAATGTGTTACATATGAGCTTTAACCAGTTTTCTTTTTATAGGGATAATTGCAGCAGCCGGCAAAGGTTTATTTAGAACAATGTTGTGCGACAAAACGAAAAAGGCCGACCTTGTACCAGTAGATACTGTGATTAATTTAATGATTGTTTCTGCGTGGACGATAGCTAGTCATAAACCGAAAGAAATACCTATATATAATTGTGTAACAGGTAAGATATACTCTTTTATATTTATTATGTAATATAATTTTCCTTTCCTAAAACTGTGTTATATTCCCACTTAGGTAGTCACCTGCAGAACATTATAATATTCGACAGGCAAACATAAAGAGTGGCTCTATAGTTTTTAAATAAAAATATAGGCGTATAGAGCAAGGCCTAGTCACATGTGGAAATTTGATATATTTAGTACGGACTGAGATTCGTCCATTTCTAGTCAATGTTTTAAATTATTGAAATAGCATTTGGTATATTTTAGCTGCAACTGTATTTATTTGATGCTACAGAAAAATTTAAGAATTATGAAACACATAATTGTTTTTCACTAGTAAATCTAAAAACTAAATCTTAAAAAAAAATTCAGAATGCCTATTTTTTGGTCACGAGCCGGTTCTTTGTTGAACAGACTCTTGTTATGTAATAAGATAATCTATTGAAGTAATTAAGAAAATGTTTTCTTCTTTTTTAATGGGAGGAAAAATAAAATAAAGTAATCTATTTTCGTTTGTTGAATCAGGATTAAAAATAAATCTACCTTTTTTTATGCCCTCTTCTGTGCTATTCTGTTTTCATCCATATATTAGTAAGCCAGCACTCAGCCAGTTCAACTCCTAGCTTCAAATCCGAACATAAGATAAACCATTTTCATCAGTAGTCGACGTCTCTATAATAAAATGTAGAAAAATATAATACTGAACTTTTTTCAAAACAGTTCACCGCAAATTCCATTGTAATTCTTTCTCCTCCTTTACGATTTCCGGCTTTGCTATAAAATGAACATAATACGAAATTACCTTAAGAGTTAATCAGGCCAAGTGAATTCTCTAAAACTTATCTGGCCTTGAAGGTGTACCTGTTACTTTAAATAGTATGCACCTGAATTGGCCCATATCTTTACGAACTTATTCCAAGTATCCTATAATAAGACTATTTTGTCAAGAGTTGGAAAATTGCTCGCCTATTTCTAAAAAATTCACTCTAACTACAGGCCCATATCTTCACTTTCAATTATGAACAGGACAACAGAGAATTATATCAATACTGATCTTCTAAATTTCCTTGAAAGGTATAAGCTAATTCATTATAAATAATACGTCTTCCACCACTAAAACCTAGATTATTGGCCTTGATAATATCGAAACCATTCGATCAAGTCTGACATGACGTTACCTTTAACAAACTTTTCGCATATGGTCTTTCTTCTCTGTCACACAGGCACGTAGGCAGGGGGAAGATCCTGGGGGTCTGGACCCACCCAGAAATTTTTGAAAATATGCTTCTAATTAATTTTCCTGAGGTTTGAGCGTCTGGAACTCTCACTTCCTTCCCGAAATGAACTTTGTTTTGGACCCCCCCGAACTGAATTTCTGGCTACATGCCTGCAGCGTCACATATTACAATTACACCTACCAAATTCATGTGAGTTGGCAAGCGTCATTCGGTATTATATTACACGCCGTAACGCGTGGCTATTACCGCCACAGTTACTTCGGCGAGACTCCTGGATAGTGGGATATATGACTGACTATTTTCAACTGAAGTATTATTTCCGTAGAGCTTAATCGTCATTCTTCTGGCTTCCACATAATCAATACATGGGACCTACCATATTCATACACATAGCAATGATCTGCTTTCTTTTACTAATACAGCTAATCTTACGATAACACACTCCAAAACCGCCACTGCTTTAAGATTTCTTGACCTTAGTTTTTCGATGTTTAAAGAGGCTTCGTACTAATCTCCAGTATATGAGAGTTATAATTTTGTGTATTTTCTGTTGTTCTTTCATTTTCTTTTATTTATAAAATATAGTGTTTCCAAGTGAAGAAGTTTTCATGAGGTCATATATCATGCAGGACTATACAGATGATTTTTAACTAGTTTTAAGAGACTATTAGACTACCATCTATTTGTTAGCATCTTTATATGTTGTTCCAAGTAAAAAAGTATATTAGTAGTAGTATTATATTGGAGTATCTAGTAAACTTAAACTTAAACGTAGATTTTTTTCGATACACAAACTCCATGACAAATTTTGTTCTTGCGTTCTTGCATAAAAAGAAAAATGTTACATTATAAATACAAAAATTATGTGCTTCTTCTTGTTCTCGTTAAATGTTGAATGAATATTTAATACGTTACCAAAACACACCTTTGCATTTAAATCCACATTCTATGCTTAAAATGTATGTGAGCGTATGATTCATTCCATCCGATTTCATTAACACTTTCTCTTGAATACGTGAACTAACGTTGTCCTAGAATGTCGAGTGCAGTTTTTTGCGGATAAATACTTTTAAATATTTTACTAGTGATTACCATGTAATAAATGTCTTGAAGATTAAATAATAAATTTGTCTTTTTGAAAGTTAGATAAAATCAACAATGTTTTTTACTTTTAAGCTTTGGGACCAATATATTAACTAAATGTAATAAGTAATATTATATGTTTAAGTAATGGAATTATCTTAAATTTACGTTATTACCATAAAAGCTATTCAAATTACGTACATATTCATGCCATCTGGGTTTAATCTTTGCGCTTTACCGGATATTTTTGTCAGCGGATTTCAGTAACAAGGGCTTACAATATACAATTGTCATTGTTATTTATATTTTCAATATCACCATTAATGCCTCAGTGAATACAAGGGAATGCATTTATTCCGTCATTCCTAGAAACGAAGATTATTGGTAGAAAAGCCGCAAACATTTTAAATTCTCAGCTCCTTATCAATATAATACACAAAACTCATTGACTTTAAAAATATCAATAATGCAAGATTATGACAAGGAAATGATTAATACAACTTGCTGATAAAAATCATTTCTAATAAATTATGTTATGTTCCATCAGCTTCTACTTGATAGTTGCAAAATAATATATAATGCTTTGCTCTGAAAAAATGGGGCTCTTAAATTATATACTGTGTGTTTATTGCAAGTCCAGATAAAGAGAGCAGCTTTTTGAAACCCAAAAAAGATAATTTTATTGTTTTTCTGTTATATAATACAAATATTATCAAATAATGTTGGTACTGGCTTAGACTGGAATATATTATTAAAGAAATTGTAGCTGTTGAGATCAGTACTTTATATATACCATCATTGTCCATCAGACAGTTTCATAAATTTGTGTGTCATCGTGTAGTCACAATATGCAGGTTGCATGCAGCAATATTTGAAGCGGTGTGAACACTAACTCGATTCAGGTCTATAAACACCCGAACCAAAGTCGATCGAAAGAGTCGGAGACTGTCACGGTCTGGCAACCCTGCTGCTTCATTCAACTCGAGCCAAAAATATTTAGTTAGCTTTATTTACTCTAGATTTTAAGCCGGCTTGAAAAAGTCGACATAAGTGTAGTCATATTCGTATCTTAGATTTTGTTATTATCATCATCAGCATTTCCCTCCAATTCTGGAGATCGTTGTCTATCTAAGTTGTCGCACAGGTATATTGGACTTCGCCTATATTATATATATATATATATATATATATATATATATATATATATATTTGTTTTTTTTCATGGGACCTACAGTTTATCCTAGGATCCGAGCGACATTATTTAAGAGGTGATTTTGAGTGTATTAGTTAGGGAACGCGCAACCGTCTACACATTAGATCGCAAGCGCATTTAAATCTATTTCAAACAAAATTTTCCTCCGCTCGGATTCGAACCGGGGACCTTAGGTACAAGGGTCAGTCACACTGCCAGAGATTTTATAACCCTTATTACATTATTATCAATTTTTTCGGCTTTGAAAAATACTTATAAAATTTGTCATCCCCATATGACATGTGGTAAGAAGTTTTTAAGGTACGCCGTGAACTGACAGACAGACAGACCGATGGAATTGATAAAACATAGTTTTTGGTATGTTGGGACGCTAAAACATGACGATATATAAAACGTGAGAGGGTGATATTTTTTTCCCGATTACAAACATTTTGTATGGTCGCCACTTTGTTCTGCCAAATTGGATTTTGAACAAAATGCTACCAAGTCATCACCATATGATCTTTAATTTTTGACCAAAATTTAAAGCTAATCGGGTAAGTAGTTTTTTAACTATTCTATAACTAAAGAATATCGGAAAGTCAACAGTTTTTGAATAAACAAAAAGTTAAACTTTATTGAAGATGAAAAAATACTGACTGCGATAATTTTAATGAAAAAACAAGTTACTCGGGACAGTTTTTTCTTTGTCGGTTAATAAGACGTTGAAAAGTCGACGTGTTTTAGAGATACTCCAATATTCTCTTAAGCAAAGTGCATGCTAAATAAAATATTTTGGATCCTTAGGTGAATCCGAAAAATATACCTAATTATGAATAGAGATACGCACTATATCACACGTGGAGTTCGATTTCAACACTGGGTCACGATTTGAGAAAAAGAAGTCGGATATAAAAGGCGGCTTCAACGTGCCCTAGTTCATCAATGTTCTGATCTCATGGAGCAAAGCCCCTGTACATATTTTGTGCTATAGATGGGGAAGTGTCGTAATTTTTTATTAAAAATTTCCCAACTGATTTAGAAAACTTGGTTCTAGGTGGGAGGGCTCTATTTTATTATCAAATCCTTATTAATTGACATAAACTGCTTCTTAAAAGTTAGGGATATTAAAATTCGTAAATCATTTTGAACTTGTCATAATTTTTGAAATATTTAATATACAGGGTTATTCGAGACAGCGCCAGAAAGAGCAGATTTTCGACTTTATATAATCGAGCATGTGTCAATTATACAGAGTGTTGCAAAAATCTAAAAAATATAGAGCGCTCCCTACCATTTGTGGCGAGAACTGTAGAGGCAAGTTCCTTTGAGTTTTAGATTGCCTATATAATCCTCCTTTAATGCAGGATTCCTAACAAAATGGTATTATTTAAACATAAACCTAAAATAACAGAAAATAATTAACTTTATACTAGGATGAAAAAAAGAAGTTCAAAACAAAAAAGTTTGATAGCGCAAAAAAAAAATAAGTCAATGAATATTATTAATAACCAAAATCAAATATGGGCTCCTATCCTGCATAAAAGGGGGATGATATAGGCAATCTAAAACTCAAAGAAACTTGCCTTCTCAGTTCTCGTCACAAATGGCAGAGTTCTATATTTTTTTAGGTTTTTGCAACACTCTCTTTCACACTTTGTATAATTGACACATGCTCGTCCAAAGACGTTTTTAACCCTCCATTATAAAGTCGAAAACCTGCCGTTTCTGGCGCTGTCTCGCTTACCCTGTTTATTAAATATTTTAAAAATTATGACAAGTTAAAAATGAGTTACGTATTTTAATATCCCTATCTTTTAAGGAGCAATTTATTTTTAAATCGACTGCAAATTAAAAAAAAACATGCATTCAGATTATCATCCGCATAATTCACAAAAAGAACTCGGGTGTAGTCGGACGGTTGGGGTATCCAAGTGAACAGCAAAAATTAATTAATTTCTTCCTCACTAATTAGCGTATCGGTTTTGCAGTTCTTGTCCCGTGGCGGATTGTGGATGGCTATAAGGATATCCATCACGTCCATTGTAGGTTGATTTATAAACAACTCATTTGATCCAATCTCCAAAAAATAGATTTATTGAAGGGGATAGCCGTCCACAAGCCGCCACGGGATAAAAAGAATTACAAAATCGATACGCTAATAGTGACTTAGAAATTAATAAGTTTTTGTTGTTCTCTTAGATAGATAATCCATCGATCAGACTACAACTGTGTTCTTTTTACGAATGAAGCGGGTGGTAATCTGGACCCCTAGTCTTCTCCGCCTCGAACCGAGCTTTTAAATTATAGCCAAAAAATGTTAAAACGTAAATGGCGGTTTAAGAAATTGTGTTTCTTGTGACTGTATAATATCACAGCGAACTTTCCGACATTCCGCCATCTATAGCACAAAATATTTTTAAGGCTCGAACAAAGATATTCATACCCGATTTCTTTTTCTCAAACAGTAACCCCCTTTAACAAAACCTTGTTCATGTTTCGTTTTTTTTCCTAATTATTGTTTTTTCTTTTAAGGACAAAGAAAACCGATCACATGGAATAACTTCATCGAGATTTGCTTCAAATATTTGAGGATGCATCCGTTGTCACAAGTCGGGTGGTACCCGGACGGATCTGTTACTTCATCGAGAAGCGTAAATGCCATCAAAAAGTATGTGTTGCACTGGGTACCTGCCTACGTCATAGATTCAGTTGTTTGGATTTCAGGTGGTAAACCAATGTAAGTAAAAAATAAAATTAGCAAATTATTTTATAATGCTAAACTACAGCTAAAGATAATTAAGACTGCGTGTGATACTTAAAACTCGTAGAACTATTATGTACAATTAAACTGAGGTATGGAAGTTAAAAATTGATACAAATCCGATATTTAAACCATTAAAAAAGATGAAATGTTATTGATCTAATTTACTCCTTGTATAATAATTATTTCCTATTTATAATTAAAAAGTAGCAAAAAATATATAGTAGTACTTTCGAATCCAAAATCAGGATTTCTTATCAAAAATAAACAAAGCAACGACAGCGAAAGTCACTAGTAATTTTAAAACTAATATTGAATTAACTTTTTTAATTAATTAGACTTTTATGATACAGTGATGTTGCTTTCCATTATATGTTAAGTCTTAAAACGTCGTGTTATTTTTTTAACAAAGTTGTTTTTGCTTATATCTGTTGACTTGAAAGTAAATGCCTTTTTTAGAATGGTAAAAGTCCAGAATAAACTTAGTAAAGCTGCCGATTGTTTGGAATATTTTACGACTCAAGAATGGGAGTTTGATGACGAAAATGTGAGAGCGCTAAGTTTAACGTTAAGTGAAACCGATAAAAAGGAGTTCTGCTTTGACGTAGCTAGGATCAATTGGGAAAATTATTTAGAAAATTATGTATTAGGAATTAGGAGGTGAGTAATTTAAATGTTTTTTTTCAGTGGCGTTCAAATCTAATATAAGACAAGTTTATTATTTTGCAGCCAAATATATTAAAAATATAATAACAATATTTACGTGTTCACTAAATTTAGATTGGGTCTAACTTGGCATCTATAGGGCTAAATGAAATTTGCAGCAATGCAACAACTAATTGTTTCTGAATGTCATAATTACAAAATGGCAGTGATATAAGTAAAACATTACTAAAGAACTAAAATTTTAAATTACCATGGCAACTAGAACTTTTAAACCTTTTTAATGAATCTAAGGAACAATATTTATTTAAATCAGTTAGGAAGTTTAAAGTGTCTCGAACTGATACTCGAGGAAAAAAGTAATTTTAACACTCATATACAAGAATTAAAAAGAATTAAGTACTATTGACTAGAGAACTCTATAGATGTAAAAATTGGAGAATATGTAGTAAAACAAATTTTTATGAAGTAAAACAAATTTTTATGAATTAAAACATCTCCAAAAAACGTGACACGTGCACAAAAACTTAATACTTAAAAAATCTAAACTAATATACAAACAGCAAGTTATCAATAATAAAGAAGAACGCAATACAATAATAGCCTAGCAAATTTTTAATCATTACTTGAAAATTTATAACGACATACATCTAGGACATGCTCGAACAAATAAAGTTTTGCAAAACACGACAAGCGCGGTCTCGAACACTTTCAATCGTATTACATATTAAAGGGAGACACATAACAGCATAGGTTACATTGGATGCCTTGTACATCTTCTATAGCAACATTATTTATCGTAGACTGTCAACCAATCTAGTCTCACGCAAGTGAAGATGTCGCCTAAGTAGGCCAGGCCAGAACTCTCCGATTGATGAGACAGCAGAACACCCGCAGAGTACGTGTGATACTATCTTATTGTTCGTAACCCCTACAGTGAGAAGAATTATTTCACCCCATATTGAAGAACCAAAGTAAAAAATGAATAAAGTCTTAATAAGTTAATAAAAAACGCTTATAAAATATGGAGTGTTGAGTTACTACGAACAACTGCAAAAGTGCCGATAGAACACTGCTTTGTTGATGACTCGTGAATATGCTTCTAAATATCGACCTACCGACGATACTGGTGTGATTCGTCACCTTTGCCAAAGAAATGACATTTTGTCAAATATAAGATAAAGATAGTTTTCAAGGGACTAAGCTGTTGAAAGGTTTTTCCTAATCGAATGTAGTTTATCGTCCGCGTTTAAATAAAATTTTGCTCTTTAAATATTTTGATTTGACTCTAACAAATCAAAAGTAGGATTCACCTATGTGCCGAGTATTGCTGTAAATTTAGAAATGACATTTTCCGTTTTAATAACAATAATTATTGTGTAATAAAATGCTGTAAAATAAAAACCTTAAACTTGCAAAGAGGGATAGTTTAATTAGTAATAAATCAAGTTGTGAGATCGTCAAATGAGTACGATAAGCACGAGCGGAGGAAAAGTCGTAGATTAAATAAATCCATAAAAAGATTGGAAGCAAGTTTACAGTCAGTTATTTTTAATTTTTCTGAAATTGTAGTCTTAATTGAAATGACGAAAATAATTTTCACTTCAGCATTGTCAATTTTTCTCCTCTACAAATTGGTGAAGTTAGTTTTTAAATTCGACGTTTCGGATTCGGGCGACCATCATCAACTTTTTTAATTTAAATACGGACCTGGATTTTAAATTAAATTATGACAAAAATGTCATATCATACCATTTGATTTTTTTGAGAAAATCGGCATTATTTGAAGAATTACGAAAAAACGCCATCTAGTGACCACTAATAGAATCATTACTGTACAGTTAATAGCTCTACGTGAAGAGCTCAAAAAAGCGTTGTTTTCTGACACCAAGTTCAATGTAACCAGTTCATCCAAAACAGAAATATAAACGTTTGAAACAAACAAGGTTTGACCTTCTCCCACCACTTTATTATTGGAAATAAAAAAAAAAGATAAATAGCTAGAAGTTCCATAATTGCCTGAGGAATACAATGCTTATATCTTCGACAAACCTTAATTTGGAAAATTCAAAAGAAAATTGTCATTTTTATTTTTGAGTTGGTGTTACGCTCCATAGGAGTCATTTTTCCATTTTGAAAATAATGTCCAGCTAGGTTTCTTGGCCAGTTTATCTATAAATATTTTTCCCCATAATTCTGTAATCAACGGTTACCGAGTTATGGCCGGAGACCATTCTTAATGGAGCACCCGGTACATCAAAACGGGCAGCTTATAGGACTTGCTTCATACAGGTATTTGCCCCAAGGATATTTTTGTTAAAGAAAAACTCTAGATGGTATTGGGAGGCAGATCAACAAGCAGCTAAAACAAGAACTTGTTGCCGTGCTAACTCTTACTGTGTCTAACAGCTAAGCTGAAATACAGCTATATACAGACCCAAGTAACTCAAGTATTGGTGCAGCCGTGTTGCAAAAACAAAGCAATGACTGTTGGAAACCACTGGCATATATGAACCGTCAAACAACTGAACCAAAAACCAGGTACCACAGTTTTGAATTGAAAGTTTTGTTAGTGTATGAGGTAGTAAAACGATTTCGCCTTACCTTTATTTCAGTGCAATACGACTGACTTAGTCAAGAAAAGAAATGACGCCACGAGTGGGACGCTGGTGTCTTGCTATGCAAGAATACGATTTTACCACTAAGCATCGTCCCGGAACCCAAATGCAACATGTTGATGCGCTAAGCCGCAATCCAATTCCTGCTATTAAAACGTCTGGCTGGGTTTACGCTGTACAGATGCAGGATGAAGACACGCAATTAATAAGGCGACACATACTACATGATGAAGCTGCCAACGACAATACTCTTGTCAACTAAAAACCAGAATGTTTCGCGATGACAGTGGCCATCCAGGTTGGAAAGGAATACTTGATTCTGTAAAAGCCACCTATTGGTTTCAGAACATGAAACATTGTGTTAAAAGGAAAAGGTTTGTGACTAATTGCACTGCCTGCATGACAAGTAAAAGACTCACTTGAAAACGACGAGTTTATTTATATTCCATCGAAAAACTTGCGTCACCTTTTCATACATTGCAACTAGATCATCTGGGCTTCTTTTGTAAGGCATTTTTATGCAACACTCACGTTTTGGTTATCATAGATGGTTTTACAAGGTTTGTTTGGTTGGAATCTGTGCCGGATACCAGCAGCCAGCATGTATGCAGGAGTCTTGAACATTTAATCAAATTGGTTCATGCACTTAAGCTAGTGGTTACCGACAGGGGTAAAGGGTTTGATTTTAAAATGTTTGCTGAACTATGTAAAAAGTATAATATTCAGGCAAGTAGAGCGGTTAAACCGACCCATCCTAGAAGCCTTGTCAGCATGTATCGAATATGAGTACTATGGATGGGACAAATATTTAGACAAAGTACAGAAAGTCATTTATAGTAGTAGTAGTAATAACCTAAGCACAGCTGACAAGACAGGTTTGACTAAAATTAGAAATGAAGCAAAAGAGCGATGTGATAATATAGCAGAAAAGATGAAAAGCCGATTTATAAATATAAAATTAGTAAAATACAAAGTAGGAGATTTATTAGTAGTAGAAAGAACTTTATTGGCACGTGTGCTTAGCAGCAAAGCTTGGTCATAAGTACATCAGAGCAGTGAAGGTAACCGAAGTTTTGAGAAATGATAGATACCGAGTGGTATCGTTGCCCAAAGACAGGCGTCGTTTTGAAGGAGTAGTATCCAGCGAGCGCATAAAAACTATTTTCACCACAGAGTGTGAGAATCTAGATCTACAAAATTATCTTGTAGCCATGCGATCTGGAATCCATTTGTATCTGTTTGCTTTGTTTTGTTGGTATATTATAAGAACTGCTAGTGATCATTCAGTGTTAAATACTTTATTGGTGTTATACGACTCGTTGTATCGCATACTACAGTGGTATTTGTAAATTTGATTTAATTGTACTTCCCGTGTATCATAAGGGAAGATTATTATTGTTCATATTGCAATAGAGTCCTGTGTACTCTTGAGTAACCTTGCGCGTTACAGTATACAATAGATAGAGTCCTGTGCACTTTTCGGTAATCCTGTGAGTTACAGCATACACGAGCATTTTCGTCTACCAGTGATATTGTGGTGCTAGGGTTACACGACTTTGTGTATCGTAAAACTTACATTAAGTGCTGCCTCGCACATCTTCCACTACATCTTGCGTATCGAGGTTATCAGGCACATTCGCGAGGTCGTTTCAATGTTAGTACAGCCGAATATTAATGTGACATAGTTATATTCGGGTTACGAACGCCTGCAAAAGTGCTGATAGGACACTGCTTTGTTGATGGCTCATGAATATGGTTCTATTGTACCTACGACAATACTAGTGTATTTCGTATGGTTTACCAAAAGAATAACATTTGTCGAATATAAGATAAAGATGGTTTTTAAGGGACTAAGCCGTTGAAAGGTTGTTACGAATTGCATGTAGTATATCGGTCGTGTTTAAATAAAATTTTTCTATTTAGGCTTACATTGTTTGGATCGACCAGGGCATCATTTAAAATTTTAAAATCGGGTACAGATCCATAGTAAACGTATCTTATCGAAACAAGAGTCGGTTATGTCTTCAGTAGAATTGGAAAAATACATCACTTTAGTAGATTCTGTTTACACTATTCAAGAAGCATGACGGCCAGAGTCCTGTGACCATTCAGAATTTTTTCAGACAAGCAGGGTTTAAGCATTAGGATTCATTTATAATTGAGACAGATTTTGATCACGAGAACGAGGATCCATTATCTATTATTGCTGAAAAATGTAAAATAATACATAAAATTACACCAAACTACACTACATTTCAGAAATTTGTGATGGTAGATGAAAATATTACCCACAAAGAAGACATTCTCAAATTTTCAAATTGTGATAAAGTTACAGAATTTGTGGATATACAATTCCTGTCAGAATGAAAAGTTTCTATTCTAAGCATTCATTTGATCGTGAAATCAACAGTGTTTAATGACATTTTTTATATAAAAAAAAACATTTTTTTTATTGATTAACTTAGAAATTAGTTTATTTTTTTTGTTTCAGGTTTATCTTTAAGGAAGATACGTCCTCAATTCCAAAGGCCCGAAAGCAAATTTCTAAGTTATATATCATGTATCGGTTGCTGCAGGTGATCGGAGTAATGGTCACGTGGCACTTTTTAGCTCTCAGGTAACTTTATAGAATACTTAAGGCCGTTTTACATGCTGCAATTCTTTCTTGCAAGTTGCAATAGTCTTGAACAAAAGCATGCGCAGTGGCAATGCATTTAGGTCTTTTGTCAAACTACGCATGCCTTTGTTCAAGACTATTGCATATTGCAAAGAAGAATTGCAGCATGTAAAACGGCCTTTAATATAGTTAATATTGAACTTTGCAATTTTATTCTCTTTCTCAGAGCCATGCGAAGAGAACATTGCTCCGGGGGCATAAAACTAAATTTAGGACTCCCTTGCGGAAGCGCCCAGCGTCTGTACGCCTTACGCCCCCTCTTCGCACCGCCCTCCTCTTTCTAGTACATTTTTCTTTTAGATTTTCTAGCCCACACAACAGCGAGACACTATGTCAAAAACAACTATTTTACTTAAACCGAATTCACAATACTTATTGTGCCATCGATGGCATCAAGTTGATGAAATCATAATTTGATTCAAGGGACAGAGACCCCTTGGAATACTAGGAGTTTTTAAGGTCATTATCAGATTCATATAATAATCTTATATAAAAGTATTATTTCGGCTACTAGAAGCAGTCCGTTTGGTAAAATATTGGACTAGATATATAATTTAAAAAAAATCCTGTGCATTAAATCTGTAATTAAAGTCATTTATGATTTTAACTACATATTTTTGGATAAGTGTACATAGTACCTAAACTCCATTGGGTTCTTTATCTACCCTCCCTGGAAACATAGCTCATATTACACTAGTCATCAACTTAACCAGCAAAAATAACGAGGCGCAGCTATTCTTTTGCAGTACTAAACGCTATTTATAACTAGCATATTAATTCCTATATATTTGTGGTATATCTTATTAGAGTTTCTGCTCTGAAAGTTTTGTGACTCGGGAGATATTCTGAAGAAGTTACAAAAGGAGATCAAAGTGACAATTTCAAAACATTTTATTAAACTCAAGATGGTGTTTAGCAAGTTAGGGACATAAATCAAACCTCAGTTTTTTAAAAAATTGGCCGACGTTTCGACGATTTATTTGTCGTCTTCTTCAAGGCTGAAAGAGATCATTTTTTTTTCTTACAGTATGGCCGCTCATAGGATACAAACAAAAATTTAATCAAGTATAACAAGGCTAACAAACAACACTAACTGAATATTTTTAAATTATTATATATATATTAATTTAAAAATATTCAGTTATTTATATTATTATATATATATTAACTTAAAAATATTTAGTTAGTTATCAAACTGAGGTTTGATTTATGTCACTAACCCGCTAAACACCATCTTGAATTTAAATTGAGGGACGCTACTTTCACACGCCATGCATTTTATTAAACGTTGATTTGGAAGCAAACTTTCGGAATAGTGGAACAACAAATGAACTATCCTAATTAATTTAATTAATTACTACAGACTAACAAAATTGGCCCTATTAATATTGTATACAAGCGAGATTAAGTAAAAGGTAACATGCGACCTTCTGCAAACACTGAAAATAAAACAACTATTCACTGTCAATTACAAAAACGCCTTCGACACTATAGAGCTGCGCCGTATGGGCTGTTGAAGAGGCACCTGGTCGACGAACTACAAGCGAGCCAAGAATGACATCTAAGTCGTGTATCCTAGGCCTTGAAGACCCGTTCAGGAAAAATGCGAGAATATGCGTTACGGAAAATATTTAAACAAGAGACATCAGATTTACAGATGATATGACTTAGATCTCCTTCCAATCCATTCAGTGATAGATGAAGCATCCAAACCAAACTAAACTAATTTCGAACACAGAGGATCAGTATGTAATCGATACAACTGAAATAGAACTCAATATACGAAAAACCCAAAGAACATTAGAGACAGAAATCGGAATGATTGAATTTTAAGTAGAACAAAAACTATAGGCGTTCAACAAGCGGCAAGATTAAAGTGAACTTGGGTTGCTCCAATAAAAATCTTCAAGATTAAAGATTGAATAAATAAATTGGAATGTGGCGGCCATATCAACGAAAGAGATCCTGTGGTTGAGCCGATGTGATGGAAAAAAAGCAAGACTCGCTGGTCTGTTGTTAAAATAGCCCAAAATAGGGAAAATATCCAGTTGTGGGAGAGGAATTAGGCTATATGATGATGAAGATGATGATCTTTTATTGCCTAAACAAATTTAATTTTATTGCTATTTATAGTTATATACTAAGGGAAACATTTTTTAGGTAAAATATAATTGTTTTACATATTAGTATACATTCTCAGCCTATACTTGGGATATCAATGGATGGAACTGTCAGGAAAAAATAATCTTAGTTGTCATTTTAGATAGTTTTGAATACGTTATACTCATTTACTCTCTTTATTTACAGGTACGCTCCCTTGCGTCGGTTGTGGTCAAACGCACTACGGTTGTTGTTGCACTTAGCTAGTATGCTGCCATTGATGTAAAAATAAATTATAAAAAATTACTCTGTCATAATAAAATGATAAAGGGATAATCAAGGTAAAAAATTGGCTAGGGCATGATGCAAGTAGAACTTTGGCGTGGAGATTTGGGCAAAGGTTTTTTGTAGTTAATACTTTAGCTGAGATAAAGATATTTTAGACACTGACGAAGATTGGTTCGGAAAATTAATTTGTAACAACTCTAAACTTACACGGTGATTCTTAATTATTTCGAGAGAATTAAAGTAATTGATTTTTGGGTACGTTTTCAAATGCATTTTCTTTTAAGATTTTTTTTATAAGGAAATATTTAGAGATTTTTATTGCGTTTACAATTTTTGTACCTCGTAATAGTTTCCATAGGTTTAATAAAATGTTTAATACATGATTAATGATGATATTACTCAAAGAAGGTCAATAAAAATATATTGAAACTGTCATTCAAGAATATTAAAGTAAATAACATAAATTATTAAAATTATTATCTCTATTCCTCAATGCATAATTGGAATTGTAGTTAGATAACTAAAGTAAGACACAGTCGCCTGTATTTAAAAAAGACTTAATATACATTTGTTTTTTATATGATCATATATATATATATATATATATATATATATATATATATATATACGAATCATAAACTGCCTATAGTCTATTGATAGAAAATTTTAAACTTTTAGTCGATTAGAAATTACATAGACACCAAAATTTCGATTGCTTAAATTTATATGTATTAGCAAAACGAAATCAGGGATCATGTACCTGAATTTTCTCGATATAATATTGAGGTCATCTAGAAAATTTCTACACGTATAATGGCGATTTGTATGTAAAATCTGAAAACGGTATTTCGAATGTTGTCTACGTATATAAATATATTCAACAAATAACTCTCCACAAAGTTCTATTTTGATAAAAGTTGAAATTTAATATTTATTGATAACTGAAAATTTTGCGCTGGCAACTGAACGCAATAGATAATATGCTCAAAATATAGATAAGACAATTAATAGTAGTTTCTACTTTTTTTTGTGTAGTTTTCTATTAAATATTGATTATTGTTATTTATTTTATGCAGATGAATACTATTTTTTTTGTTAGTTTAATGTAAACGGTCTTCGAAGAGGGACAACTACTCGTCAGCGATGACTGGGTTTAGACAGAGTTCTAAAAAAGTTCAATTTTTCACCAAATAAAAAATAGCAAAAGTTATAATTGAAAACTATCTTTTAGCAAAGAGACCTCACCTTGGTGATATTTAAGAAGGGCTGGTTAAAATTTATAATTTAATAATAATAATAAAAGAAAATTAAAATTAAATTTGAAAACAATGTTAATTCTATAGCTTCGTTAATTTTTCCGTGTTTTAACGTATTATTAAATAACTGACGATATAGGTATTAATAGTAATGATGCTTTATCGTTACATGTTGAATGGTCCCATAATTTATGTTTAGTAGTATTTCTTTTATGTTTAATTCACCACATGAAGTATTATTTATATAATAATTAAATAAATTAAAAACATTAGAGTATAATAAAAGCAAAAACAATGTTTGCATAAAGCAGCTATAAATCTTAACTCATAGCAAAACAAGGCAATAATAAAATTTTTGGAAGAACTAATTTTAAGCCTAAATATATTTTTTTTCCATTTGAGAAGTTCTTTATTATGAAATTTTTGTACTTTGGTTCTTAAACCAGGCCGCTGCCTGACATGTTTTAGGTTCTAATTAGTCCTCTAGTACCTGAACCTTGTTCTTCGATACATTTTTCCCTAAAATATGCTTTTGTAAGGTTAATTGTTGCCAGTGGAAATTAATGTTACTTTTTGAAGTGATACTTTTTTCTTTGGCTGTTTTATTTCTCGCGTCCGTCAGTTCATCCACTACACTTGTGGAACAGGGTGCAATATCTATCCCGTTGAACCAATTTTAAGGAATATTTGTCCCGTCGTTTTTCGTACATATAATGTTTAAAGCAATTTGCATGACCCAAATGATACAAGAATTTCTTTAAAAACTTCATGGCATTCTGGACAAGTTTTTTTTATTTAATAACAACCTACTCAAAAATATAGCGAAAAAGGAAACCGCCGAAGTCATTGTAATAACTATTGTTGTTCACGTTCATAATGAATGCTCTCTTGGCCCGCTGTGTCAAGTATACCGCGATAGACACGATTTAAATTTTTAGATGAACTTTACAGCCAAAGATAGTATTTTATTTCTTGTCCTCTCGCACGGCTAAAGATTCAGTGGATCATCTGTACTTGTAGTAGCATGACAGCCAGTTTACTTCAATTACCTAAAGTAGACATAGTGATCTTATTGCGTTGAGTTGTCTCTCTGAAGTAAATATTGAAGACATTGCTCTTTGCTATATATTTATCATATTATGATTATATAAAAACTTCTGAGATGTTTAAGTGTGCTTCCTCTTATATGGCTTCCCAGGCGAAATTAAACGCACAATATGTATGACAGTAAAGCAGTTAAGTATTTGTTGGTGCCAGTGCGTGATATATCTGAAAATAGGCCATCCTAGAAGCCTCTGCCATCTCTAACCATCACATAAATCATTTGGATACAATGTACAAAAAATATTTTAAAAGGACAAATAACTATAGTTATTCGTACATACTTTTCTTAAACTAATTTTTGGATTATATGGCTTTGCTTGGTTAATGGAGTAGCTGCTAAAAGCTAGACTGCGCCAGGCTTTGACATACTCTAATATCTATTATATATTTACTATTCTGATTTTTGGAAAATAGATTATCCTTTTTGAATATTTTCGTACATTACATAAATATATTATGAACAGAAATCATCAAATTACATAGCTGACTTTTTATTTTTAGTGATATATGATATATACAAAAAAAATACTGAACAAGACGTTTAAACGGAGGCATCACAAAAATTTGTTATTAAATTATTATCTTAATTCAAATATAACGGGAACTTTTTAAACAACTAAAAAAATATTGCTCTTTTACACTCATTTGAATAGTTACATCATTATTATATTTTTCCCAAAATACATTTTTTGATGATATGATGTGTGGAGCTGCATTGGTTAGTCTTAATCAGTAGTTTTTATATTTTTTGCTAGTGTTGCAAATTTTATTTATAGTCGACTTCTCAAAACGGTTTTTAAATCTATAAGTTTAATTTTTCAGTAAACTGGGCTCTTAATACGCTATAAAATGTAGTATCTAAAAAGTTCAGTAAAGCAACGTATGGCAAAGAGCAACGTTTCCGGCTTTGTTTAAAATATATTTGTATTGTTACATAATGGCTTTGTTTAGGTAATTTATTAAATAATGTAAATGTCGATTAGCATTAATATTTTTATATAATTTGGAGGTCGCTCATTCCAAGTTGTTTAAAGCAAATTTTTTGCAGTCTTTATTAGGTTATGTGTTAGTGTCATCTCATGGGGAGATCTATATGATATTCGCAAGATTGCTTTAAATAAAAATGAATAATAAATATAAATATGAGGAGTGATATAAGGATATATTTTTATTGGAACTTCAAGAATGTTCGAGAATATGCAATTAATTTAGGCGAGCGTTCAACTGAGGAAATTCTCTGTAATGTCATATGTCATATTATATTTATTGTTGATCCAATAAGTATACATATAAATGGTAATAGGGCATCCAAAAATGAAATGTTGTATGGATAAAATGTGAAGTGGGCTTTATTCTCACACGAGAACTGACCAACAACGAATCAGTTTTACAAGCCATGATAAATTAATCATTTACAGATCAGATTTTGCTGGGTGAGTTTTTATCTCTTTATAGGAGTGGTCGAAAATATTTATATTTTGTTATAAGCCTTTATATTTATAATAATTAAATATCCTTAAACTTCGTAAAGAATTACGAACCCCCTAACAAATTTTAAACAAAAATATTAATAGGTTATGTAATGTAGTAATATTTGTTTGTTTTATATTTACTGTATCTGATATTAGTAGCAAAATTGAAAATTTACAAAAGAAATGTATGTGTCATGGACTAGATTTTTAAATAACCCGCGATGTTGTATTGAAAATTCTATTTTTATTAGTTTTAACATGATATAATTAAGAATATCGCTGCCTAAAATTCTATGGTACAAAGCTGTCACTATATGAGATAACAGCAATACGAGGCTCTATGTGAAATAAAGATTCTGGTTATATATTGGAAATGGTTGTACGATGGTCAAGAATGCCCGACAAGTATTTTCGGTGAATAGCAGAAATATCCGTTTTAAATTGATAACAACTCGAGCCTCGTATTGAGGTTATCTCCTATATTGGCAAAATTGTAACATAGAACAGGATCTTATAATATTAAGGCAGTGATACCCTCTTAGGTATATCCAGGTAACAGATATTTCATTTTATATTGTTGAAAAATCGAATTTTAGGACATAGAAGGAAAACGCTGCCAAACGTTAAATTTTCACCTCAGAAAATAATGCATATTTCTTCAACATTATTTATTGTATTTTTATTGTTTATTTATTTGTTTTTATTGTTTCACTCATCATGAAAAATTATTATTCGATTTTGAAAAACTTAAAAACAACTTACTAAAACTTTCGTAATTCGCTTTATTATAAAATATTAAATTCATTAACTATATCATAAATCGTATCGATTTCCTCAGAGATATTTTTGTAAACTTAGTATTAAGCAGCACGTGTCAAAATAACGCCTATACAAATCGAAAACAAGAAAATAAAAATATCAATAGGTAATTTTGCATACATACCTCAAAGTATAATTATTGTACTGAAAGTTTGAGATCTGTAGTTTACATTTTTTTTTCATAAAAAATATCTTGATTTTATTAGGAATGCCAAACTCTGTACATTTAATAACTTTCGCTTTACAAGATATATAAAAGCTACAGTTTTTATTTATTTTTAAATTTAAAATTTCCTTTTCAAAACATATAGTTTATGTGATATTATGGTATATGATAATGCGTTCTGATTTAAAATTACTCTTGAAGAAATTGTATGTCTGAATGTGGTAATTTAAATGGGTAATATACACATTTAATTCAGTATATTTCCGGAGTAGATACTTTGGCCATGAAGTTATCCAAAGAAATGTTTTAGGTCAAAGAATGTGTAAATTATTAAAAAAAAAGGAATTTACGCATATTTAACTAACTTTACCATACAGAGATGCCCCTCATAAACTCGCTCTGTGTCTGTAGTAAAAAATTACGGGTTTATATATTATAAAAGAGCATATAATTTTATTAGGAACTCTGCATCATTGCATGCCGTATTATTTTGGTTAGCGTTATTTTGACTTGCGTTGTTTCGTATGTTTTGTATTCTGGTAAGTCTCAAATGTTTGTCATAAAGATTTAGAAGTGCTGTGCACGTAAAATTGTAAAAATATCGCATTTATGCTGTAAAGATAATGCCACGACGACGGTGCAATTTTTTGACATTTCATTTGAACATATTGTATGGCAAATTGCCAAAGGCTATATTAATAAACTGAAGTATACCTTGCAAGGAATGTCGAAAAATTACTTTTTGTTAACCGTTTAGTGGTTTAGAAGTTTTTTTTTTGGATAGCCAATAACATATGAAGAAGGGAGATCCGATCAGATATTTTTAACCAATGGAAATTAGTTCATTACATACTTTGCTGCGCACTATTATACATATTGGTAAATTACACTACTTAAATCGTATATAGTATAGTTTAATTTTATTTATATATATTAGAAACAAGATAAATTATTAAAAAAAACCCTATGATGCATACATGCATGACTGTTAAACACATTACCCTCCTTACAGGTGCAGTCGGGTTGGTAACACCCAAGTGAAAAAAAATCTCACTATTTCTAATGATTATTATCTTGAAGGTTTACAATTCGATGTAGAATATAGTATTATACAACATTGTAAGCCTTGCTTTGTTAAGGAATTTGTAAATTTACTTTTTACAGCATTGGAACTTGAAAATATCTGAAACGGTAAACTTGCGTTTTAAAAAATGTCAAATTAGATAAATTAGTCTGATTTTTAATCTTATTATTTTTATTGTTTTTTTTTTAACAGGTGATTTCAACAGAATTAAAATCATACATTATCAATGAATTTAGTTGTTAAAAAGAAATTCCAATTTTGTATTTTGTTATAATTTAGACTTAAGAATATATTTTTTAGAAAAGATGGAGTTCGTTTTAAAGCATTTTTCGAAATTTTTCATTGTTGCATTTATATGCTGTATAGAAGTCTCCATACCATTTCTAAAAAGTTGAATATAAACATTGTAGGTGTTTCTCGAGTCGTCAGGACTTTTTTTCAGTATCGTTTACATTTTCTTAAAAATATATTTCTGTGTTTTCTTTTAGAAATATCTTTAATAAATTTGTAAAAATCTGAAATTGACAGATGACAAGGTAAGGTAAACTGGCAGCTATGGAATAAGATACATGCTATCTATACACAAAGGGTAGGTATTTATAAATATCAGCACCTTTATTTACCAAGGTTTAAATTTAGTCCAGATCTAACGTGGTGGTTATAGGTTTAAAATGACATATGTAATAATCAACCAAACAAGTTCTCGATAACTCACAGTTATTAGTCTCGAAATTTTAATGTAATGCAAGACTAGTTTTAAAAAATGTCTCAATTACATAATTAATTTTCATTAACCGATCAGGCTTATTTCTTAGCCACCAGATCGTACTGGTACAATGAAAAAAACTATTCATTGTTATAATCATTTCTACATTTAAAGAATCGTCTTTTTTTAACACCTTCACAGCACTGCAAAACATCGGGCGTAATTTCGGCGCCAACTTACCGTCCTTTACCTACCCTATTAAGTTAGATAATCCTATATGTATTTTCGGTACTAAATCGTTCAGATATCCTAATAAAAGCCTAACACTCAATTTAATTTCGGTACTCTAGGTGGATCAGCCTCTAGTTAGCACCAGTTTCGGCAATAATAAAATTGTCCTTAAAGCCATAATAGAAATATGACTGTTTCGCGGTAGTTAAAATTTAAGATTGCCACTTAAATCAACAAATCGGTACCGCTAGTTGGATCTGCACCATGTTAACACCAGGTTTGTCAATAAAGATATCGTTCAAGCCATAACATTATATTGTGACTAATTCTGTAGTCTTTGACATGATATTAGGATATATTTCAATTTTTAAAGCTTTACATAGAAAAGACGCAAAAAATCAATAATCCTAATTAGCCCAGCAAGATAAAATTAAAATTCAAAACTAATAATATAGAAACGAAAATCAAACCGACGAAAGTCTTGATAATCCCCTCTAAACAGGATAATTTTACGAAAAAATGTTTGAACGTTTGAACCCAAATTCAAACAATGAATGCGGCAGTTCAGCTATTTATTATCTTAAAGGTTATTTTCCGATTTACCTTAAGGATAAATTGGTATTTAGGTCTTTTTGAGGGTGGTAGTAGAAAATTTTCTATCTAATAAAGTAACAAAAGAAATTCCATTTTAGTATAAATATTGTTTTCACTACATCATATCCATTTTAAAATTTCATGGATTTTTTTTCTATAGTCCGACGCACGGCACTTGGGCTGGGACGTCTGAAGGGACCGGGCGGTAAAACGCATAGAAACAAAAACACATCGCTTTGTGTGTTGTTGCAATCGGTTTATTTGCCGGTAGACAGCTCGTCGGAAACTTTAATATTTGCATTGAATATTTTTTACCTGCGTAGTTTCTCTAGCCCAGGACTTGTGGGTCAGAGTTTAAATGAACTTGTATCCTTTCTTATTAATATCAACTAGTCATATTCAGCTCCAACTCCATTATGTTCAACGTCTTTATTGTGAAATTAATCTTCAGATTTACGTGAAATAATTCCACTGACTCGATTAATGAAAAAAATAACCAATTACCTTCTTGCGTTGTCAGATCTATTAAACAGGTGTTAGGTCTGTTGAAAACGTTGCTTTGCAGTTTGGAGATCTTCTTCTTACAGTGTCTTCTCGTCTATACGTGTTGTTTGCGACTGGGGTCCCTTTTCCTTAAGATTTTTTCGATAGTGGTTTTCAAGAAGTTGTATCGCAGTCCTCGTTGAATGTGTTCTAGGTAGGAGGAATGGGGCACGTTCAGCCTCCTAAATGCTTTTACGTTTTAAAAAGGCTATATTGTTTTTTATTTATATCAATAACAGTGGTTTAGTTCTTTATGTTGTAATTGTATGTTGACATTTGTTTGTTTTAGCTTTACGTCTGAGATATTGTACCTGGTATGAATTATCCGAAATTATATCTTGCACACACCCAAAATATTATATAACGGAATTTTTTTATGAAAATTTTAATCAAATGAAACTTCAGTTCTATTTTCTCGTTTTATATACGTATATTCATACGTTCACAGTCACAGAAATTGCGCAGGTGAAATATTTTGCATTATAATGGTTCTGAATTTACTACATCTTGGTTTTGAATAAACTATAGTAGCATATCTATCTATAGAACAAGATAACAAAGTATATATTCGCACTGTAAATCAAGGTTTCAGTAAATAGGTAAATTACATATTATAATTTACCTTTTTATTCCGATTCGTTTTCATAACCATGATCTTCATTTCAATCCAAATAAGTACTCTCCTCGGCTGCCATAGCTCTTGTCTCATTCGTGACTGCGTTTGTCTTTTAATGTCTTAAACTCGGCAACTTCTCTTTGATGCATGCTTTTAGACAAAACATGCCACAAAGCGCAGTAGCGTAGGTAAGGGAGGACGTTTACATTACATTTGCAATTGCTAACCAAATATAAAACGGATATGCATGCTTTAATCAAAATGGTATATTTTAAACAGCATGCGAGGCAGATTGAGCCTGAAGCCTGAAAGTGCCCCGACCGGTTTTTCACACATACAATATTTTTAACACAAATGTGCCGTAGTATATAAGTTATGTCAATATAAATATTAAAAGTTCATATATTTAAATTGACATGTCCAGCCTGAAGGATTTTCGGGTAAAAAAACTAATTTGTTCACAACATTTTTGAACGTAAAAGTCGGCATGTAAAACGAAAACAAGTTGCAGAAATGTGGTTGACAACTTTCCGCAATTCAATAAATTTTGAATTTCTTATTGTACCCCAGCGCCGAAATGCCCCATTCTCCCCTACTATGTTTTCCGTTTTTTTACTAGATGCAGTAATAATTATAGGCATCTCCCGACGCAAAATATAATGGTAAAACTTAACAAAGGCATTTCGGAACATTAATATTCTTTTTTGGACTTCTTTTTCGTAATCCCACTTATTGAATGTAGATCCAAGGTACTTAAATTTGTTTACTCTTTCAATGAATTTGTTGTCGATGAAGAGTTGTGCGTTTTTGTTGCAGATCGAGTGGATCAAACTTGCGATGAGAACAGTATATTTGTGACAGAGCTTTGTGGGCCTGAAATTTTCCATATCTATCGATTTATTTGGTGAATTATGCAAATAGAGACGAATTCCTATTTCTCCACGGCTTGTTCAAATTAACTTGCAATTTTAAAACCAACTAAAGCAGGGGAGGCCATTCTTTTGTCTATGGAGATCTAGCAACTGACTTTTGAAGGCTCAGTGAAGGATTCTGTCATAGGACAATAGAACTAGGAAAAGCAAGTTGGAAATGGTACTGAGTAAAGAGAGGTTTGGGGGCATTTTAATCTATATACCTTCTCTCTTCGATGAAAATTAAAACTTTTTGCGATCGATCTTAAAACCCTTGGCAGTCGACTGTTTTTCTACCCCTACTCTAAAGTATCTTTAATTTTAAGATTTTTGTATAGACATCTAAAGTCACATATCAAATTTTCATTTAATTTAAAGAATGACGTACCCGGACATCCAGAATAAAGTGGAACCCCCTTTTTTTATTTAATCGTTTTTAAAAAATCATTTATAAATAACATGACGAACGGTTTTATTAAATTAAAAAATGTACCATACCAAATAAACATTTACATTTAAAAAGTTCCGTGCCTTTTAAATTTTAAATTTTCTTTAAAAGAACGTTTAAAAATTATCTCTCCCCTTTATAAGTGAACTGAAAATTTAATAGACAACATCCTAAAATCACCTTATAGAAAATTTTGTATAATTGTGACATGTACTCTTAACCTTTTATTTGAATGAAATCTAAATAAAGCCCTATGGTTATCTTGAATTTTTTAAAAATGGTTAAAAAAGTTTAAAAACGGTGAGTGTTCACTTTATATCGAATGACCTTGTACATATCCATGTTTTAAGATAAAAGCTGTACGTATTGTTGTTTTTTTGTTAAAAATATGATTCATTGGTTGATTTCATAATGCACATTACGTAACTGTTTCATATATTTAGTCAAATATATTTTTAATACATCTAATTTGACATGAATTGCAAAGTAAACCAAAAGGTAAGACACTCTTACGATGTGTGGAGGGGATGTATTTATGACTTATATCAAAAGAGTGTCCCCTGTAGCAATTTATTTTACCATTTATACTAGTCTTATAAATAGCCTGAATAAGAGCGGGAGTAAGTGCTTTTTTTTAACATATAATTTCTGTATTTAGGGTTTTAGAGTCAGCTTAACAGTGGTACCTTATTTGGTAATTGTGTCGAAGATTAATTGCCAAACTATTCAATTATTGTTTTACTTTGAAAACCAGTTGAGATGAAACAGAAATTCAACAGGAAAATAGTGCATTGCAGTAGAAACTGTCACTATTATCATTTAAAAATATATATTAAGGTACCTTCGATCCCAATTCCAGATGTTTTGTCTTATTATTCTTCTTAACTTTCTTATTTAGAGGTATCCGAAAATAAATGTGCATATATTTAGAATTTAAACTATATATTTTAGTCTTCGCAGATAAAATATAAGCAATATAATCTAGGGAAGAAACTAAATTAAGTGAAATCGTAAACTGATTTACTTACATAATTCTTATAAATACTTTAAAAACATAAAGTTTCATCGCAAATGGCTTTCATCGTTCACGAGAATTTAGATTATTTAGTAAAAAAGGAGGTGATCAGAGATGGTTGATGCTTCATAACCATTGATTATTTGTAGTCTTATTTTATATCTTAAATTATTGTTGTTCGATTTTTATTTATATTTAATAACTTGATTGTATGTTTCTTGCAGAAATAAAGTTAGATATTGTTTAGTTGTGTTTTTGCATTTGTTTTACCTATACATTAAAACTTTATCTGACATTGACTCATGCGCCTGTATCAACTGAAAGTACTGATTTTACGGCAAACCATGAAAAAAACATTTAGTATAATAAACCACAACTTTTCATCAACAACTGCTTGGCAGTCTACAGTTCAGAACGCGGAAACAAACTCAATAGCATACAAACTCTGATCTTTTTTTTAGATTTTTGTATAGGCGAATCGGGTCTGAGGCACTATCGAAGAGAAAAATGGTTTTTTATATCCATGACGTCTCTCAGTTATCTCAATTTTATAATTTTGTTTAAAAACAATTTCGGCGTTAACAGTATTATAATTCAAGTAAATATATTATTCCTCTTTCTAGTGCTTATGAAATTACAAATAAGGTTTAACTTAATGTTAAAAATAATAATTAGAACAAAAAAATCGCATTTCCTTACAAGATTCACAAAATGAAAAAAATGAAGAGAAGTGAACTTCGCTCGTTTTGAATCCTTTCATTCTGTGAGAAATATCATTAAATTATATAAAACGACAAGAGCAGTTGAAGAAAAGCCTAATTTGGGTAGAACTTCAAAAATAATTTTGAAGAATAAAATTGTGGTGAACTAAGTTAGCGTGGAATAGAGCAACTGGCGAGCATTTCTCAAGATCAACTTGTCTCAGAGCTCTCAAACGATTAGGCTATACCTTTTATAAAGTAAGTTCTTTGCTAGAACTTTTTTTATACAAACTCAATACAAACTTTTTAACTCCTAGGCTAAAGAAAAACCTTTGTTAACTCGAGGACAGAAAAATAATAGGCGAATATGGGCACAAAATCATCAAAACTGGTCACAGATACAATGGGTGTTATTTGGAGTGACGAGTCAAGGTTTGAGGTTTGTATTGGAGATTATTGAAACATTACAAACTAGAGAAAATGAGTACATATTCCAACAAGATAGTGCTGCTTGCCATACTGCTAAAATAGTAAAGGAATGGATGTTGCAAAATAATATTCCGATGTTAGATGGGGTATCCAGTAGCCCCGATCTGTCATCTATTGAAACACTGTGGCATAACATGAAAAAGAGTTACGTGCTACACCTGCCAGATCCGATTCTGAATTAAAAGAGAGACTAACTCAAATTTGGAATTCGTTTACTGCTAAAGACAATAAAAAGTTAGTAGACACCATGCCAAAGCAGTTCTGAAGCAAAAGGGAGATGTTACCCAGTGGTAAAATCACCGAATCCCTAATATGAGTATTGGGCCAAACGAAATTATTAATTTTTATATTATTTAATTTAGTGTTCTATGCATATCAAGTGTTCTAATATTTGTTTTAGTAAAAAATATTTATATTAATGTTTCAAATTATTATAACAAAAATTGCGTTCAATAGATTTTTTTTAGTGTTTACTAATAGTCAAGTCAAAGTCAAAGTCAAAAAAAGCTTTAATATCATAAAAATCAAACATTTTCATTGACAAAGCTTAACTAAACAATAATCATATAACTAAAACTACAGAGATTTATATGACAATACTAAAATATATGATAAAAACGGTCATGAAATTAAAAATGTACAGTGTTAACAAAAAAAAAACAAAAGTTGTAAAAAACGCAGAGACAATATTACAAAATAAATCCAGGTGCAGAATAATAAGGCGCAAATACAGATATAACTAATTCCTAATTAAGACATTGGCTAATTCTGATTATCATTATAAAACTCATCAACTGTGTAATAGGCCTTCGCAACCAGCATTTTATGGACCCTTCTTTTAAATAACTTATATGACTGAATTTGTCTTAAGTGGGCTGGAAGGGAGTTAAATAACTTTCTACCATTATAAAAAATTGAATTTTTAGTTAAGGTTGATGAAGGAATTGGTAGAGATTCTACATGAGTGGTACGTAGAGGGTAATTAATAAATGATCTGAGCTCCACCTTCTTCCTGATCATAGATACTGCCTCCAGGACAAACAAACAAGCAAGGGTCAGAATTTTATGCTGTATGAATAATGGCCTACAGGAGTCACGAGCCTTCGCTCCACACATAAACCTAACAGCTCTCTTTTGTAATAAAAAGACCGAGTCAAATAAAAATTTGGGACAGGATCCCCAGAAGCAGATGCCATATCTCAAGTGAGACTCCACCAGTGAAAAATAAACACTTCTTGCCATTGATAAATTCAATTCGCTTGCTACGACTCTCACTGCGTAGCAGCCTCTTGACAGTTTTTTATTAAGTTGAAGAATATGCGTTTCAAATTTTAACTTAGCATCGATAAATAAACCAAGAAATTTATTCTCCTGCAGAGCCTCAACAATTTGATCTTGCAAAACGATATTATTAATATGACATTTAAAGGAAACAATGTTTGTTTTTGAGATATTAAGAGACAAGTAGTTAGCATCACACCATTCCTTGATAGTAACTAGGTCTGTTTTTATAAGTTCCTCAAGGATCTCAGTATCCTTGTGGCGCCAGAGAATGGTGGTGTCATCCGCAAACACTGTGAATCTTCCCAAAATGTTCAACTGTGGCAGATCATTGACATACAGCAAAAAGAGTAAGGGTCCCAACACCGATCCCTGTGGAACACCTGCTGTGGTTCTTAAAGGTTTAGAGTGTTGGCCATTCACAAGAACAGTTTGATAACGTTCAGATAAGTATGACTGAAACCATTTCAGTGAGATGCCCCTGAAGCCATAGATTTCAAGCTTGCGCAGCAGTATTCCATGATCCACACAGTCGAATGCCTTTGATAGATCACAAAACACCGCCGCGGCACACTCTCCATCGTTCAGCCCCAAGTACAAGTCTTTTAGAAATGCAAAAATCGCATCTCCGGTGTTTTTAGATGACTGAAACCCAAACTGAACGCTGCTAAGAATATTATACCTGTCCAAGAAGCCAATGACCCGCTTTTTCACCAACTTTTCTATGATTTTGGACATTGTCGGTAACATGGAAATGGGTCTAAAATTAGTTGGTTCCTCACAATTTCCTCCCTTAAACAAGGGAAATATTGTTGCCATTTTCAAGCAAGAAGGGAAGCCACCCGTAAGGAACGACCCGTTAATGGCCTCAGCAAACATTTGCAATGCATGACCAGGAAGTGCAGCAAAAACTCTCACTGAAATATCATCATATCCAGAAGCATTTTTGTTCCTTCTGGTACCGAAAACTTCTCTAATTTCAAACACATTCGTAGGGTAAAAATAGAATGTTTCATCTACTGATAAATTTAAATAATTTAAAGCATTATTATGCGGAGTAATATGACTTGATAAGTTTGAGGCGAGAGAGCAATAAAAAGTGTTTAATGTATCTGGGTTGTGGTTCTTATCATCCACTTCCCTTCCACCACCAATCAAGTCATTGACAATTAACCAACCCTTTTGCTTATTATTAGCAAGTAAGATCCGGTTGGAAAAATAATTTTGCTTAGCTGCTTTAATAGCTTTCCTATATAGCAAACGGTACTTATTAAAATAAGTCACAAAATATAAATTGTCTGAAAAATACTTCCTTAGAGTATGCAGAGAACGCAAATTCCTCGCGGATACTCGTAAGCCTGCAGTAAACCATCTCTTCTTTTTTCTTTTGTTTTTTAAATATATTAAGGGGAAACTAGTTTTAAATATCTTAACTATAATTGTATGAAACCTGTCTAATGGATCTGCGAAACTAAGAATATCACCCCAATTTAAGTCGTTGCACAGTCGCGAAAACCTATCAAAATTACGAGTTGTGAATAGTCTGCCACGTCGCTTTTGAGATTTAGGCGCCTTGGTTTCAATCTCAATATTGCATATTACCGCCTCGTGGTCAGAAAGTCCGGCGCTCCTAACATTACAATCGATAAGGTTTCTATCAAAATTGGAACATAGATAGTCCAGAATAGTGGCTGAGTGCCCCGTAATACGAGTAGGTGCCTCTACATGCATATATAAGCCAAACGAGTCCAACAAATTATTTACTAAATTAAAATTTCTGTGGCACTTATCAGAAAAATCTATATTAAAATCTGCGGCAATTACTATACGTGCATGTATAGGCAACCCAGACAAAACTATTTCTAATCTATAAATGAAATTTACAACCTCCAAATTGGGTGGTCTGTAGAGGCAAACAATAAACAAGTTTAACTTTTCTGAATGGACCACAGAAAATTCAAATTCCTTTTCCACTATTAAATAATCAAGCTGACAATAATTAATAAATTTACACCTATCCAAAAACCTGTTGTGAACCAATATCAAAGTACCTCCATGTATAGAAGACCTCCTAGAAAATCTTGACAAAACACTATAATTGGGGACGAATATCGGTTCTTCATCGTTAAGCCAGTGCTCGGTAAAAAGTAGTAAATCCGGGTAGTCAAGATCGTTAAGAAAAAGTTCCAGTTCGTTAATCTTGTTTCTTATTGATTGTATGTTTAGAACCATTAACCCGATCCAGAAAGCATTGTGTTCTCTAAAAAAGTATTACCTCTCATAATTTCTGAATTTACAGAAGAACCTAGTGTGATTTGAGCCTCTTCGTGTGGAATTTTATGCATGTACGTGCAGATTAAATATCCAGTTAGGCCCTCTTTTTCGTCAAAAGTCAGTTTAAATAGTCTCTGGCATATAAGCAATGGAACAAACCTGGCGTGATCATAATTCTGGATAATCCTGTGAATTTCTTTGTTTTGGTCCGTTATTAATTTTGTAAGCGCTGGACGTTTAATCCTAAGAGCCGGGCCAATAATAATTAAATTCGTTCCAGTAAGAGATCCGATAGACTCTTGCAATCTCTCCTTGTCAATTCTTTTTCCACTAAAGGTAGGATTTTTAACTATGCGGTGTGCGGCACTGCGTTGGCGGATATCGCAGGCCGCATCCGTTGACGGCAAATTTGTTATTTTACCGTCAGGCAAATATTCGTGCAATCGCGTCAATCGCGAGTGATTCTCTTGCTGGAAAAAGAAGAACATCTTTGAAATTCATGAAAAATCAAAAGTTCAAAATGAAAATAGCAACACGTCGTATTATTGCTGCGCTTCTCTTGCTTGAAGAAGAAGAACATCTAGCTGTAGTTCATCAGTGTCTTGTAAGTCGTGAAAAATCGAACGTTTATAAAAGGCGTGAACAAGAAGGAGCTTTTCACATTTTCATTGAACGTCATTTGATTGACAGTGAATCTCGATTTAAAGCTTACCTGAGAGTTTCACGTGATCTATTTCACTATATCCTGAATGCAATTGAAGAAAGTATAACAACAAACCCTTCATACAGGTATCCTAGACCAATAGAACCGGTGTTAAAGCTCTGTGTAACGCTGAGGTAAGTTTTTGTTACGTAATTAATTTTACTGAGTACTTTATTCGTGTAAATACAGGGTGATTCATAAGTACTTTAACAAACTTTAGGAGGTGATTCTTTGAGTAATTCTAACCCCCGATTTCACAATATGTGGTGATCAAAAGGTCCTGGTTTGTTACGACGGTTTCCACGTTTGAATAAATCAAACCCATTATTTTCTAACATTAAATATTTTTTATATGATATAAAAACTTGTCGCGAGAATGTAAATACAAAATAAAATTTTATTATTTTCAACCATATACGTAATATTGATAACAACAAGTGTCAGATTTCTGTCCTGTTATATTTAAATTCTCGCGATAAGCTTTTATTTCATACAAAAAAATACTTAATGTTAGAAAATAATTGGTTTGATTTATTTAAACGTTTATTTTCTTCTTCTTAGTGCACCTAAATAAACGATTTTTTTCTGAAAACTTTAACACCCTGTATCTTGAAAACCATTCATTTCCGGACATATGTTTATATAAACTTTTTACCTTAAAATTACTCAAAGAATAACCTCTCGAAGTTTGCTAAAGTACTTATGAATCACCCTGTATAAGTAGGATTTTTTGTTTTGTAACTATGTATTCATAATAATATATCATTATAAAATGGTAGCGATGTAGATTAAGGCATGTTAAAAATAAAGGTATGCAACAGGCGATTCTGATGACTAGTGGCAATAATTAATAGTATATACCGTTCATTTCATTTATTAGTAAACTGAAAAATAAATTTAACAATAGTTCGGGTTAATCTAAATTTGAATTAAAGGATTCCTGTAAGGCTTCACCGGTCGTTTGGGTTCTCGGGTTCATGGGATTGGAGATATGCATTTGAAGTTTCAGAAATTACTTCTGCAAAATTAAGGTCTTCTGGGGAATTGACACTGGAAGTTGATACCCAGTGGCAATGTGATGTGCTTCCAGATAAATTTTCGTTACTTCCTAGCACAATCACGTTATACTGAGTGTTAGCTGGTATTTTGGATCGTTCAAAACCTTCCAATTCCATATCTGTTACAATTTGAGCCACTTGACTTCTTGTTCGGGCAATCAAATCTGGAGGAAATTGGGAAACTGTTTCCGCTAAACTTTCAAAGAAAGTGAAAATTGAGTGCCTTGGTTTAGTCTCCACTTCACAAGCTTTCTTTTCGTCTGTAATCAGATCCTTGATAATTTTAAAACGTTGGTCTTGATTTTTATTTAGGTCGTTCAAAGTCTGGGATATACGTGGTTTATTGTACCGTTTAAATCGTTTTGAGCTTTGTATGTTAATTTCATCTGAAGACTCATTTACAACAGCTGACAAATCAAACTCACTATTCTCCTGTTTGCTTTTCTCTAATTGGATTTCTTTTGAGGGTATCTGATGACGGATTTTATCATTAGACGCAGTGGAAGAGCTTGCTTTATCGTCACATTCGTCCGCATTACAATGAACTATCACACGTATCTATGTTGACGCTTTGCTCCTCAACAGATATGCCATTTTCTCCTTGGTCATCATCGTTTTCTATTGTGCAGTGTGAGCTACAAAAAAAAAGAATTAATATAATTTCTAGGTTATAAGGGAGGGGGATAAAAGAAGTAAAATATTATGTATGGTTTACAGGAAAACTTACTCTCTTTCAGCTAAAGATGCATCAAGAAATTTCAAACGATCATTGTTATTATACTTTGATTTTGTTGCTGCTGAACCGGTTGTTATTTTTTTCTTACTTTTTTTGTAAGCATCACGGATGTTGCGCCATCGCTTCCTGCAATACTCCTCTACAAAGAACAAACAGAAGTTTAGAAATAGATGTTTTTAAAATATCCTTATAATAGTTCTTTTTAATTCTTAATAATTCAGAAATTTAATTTTATTTTTTTTAGATTTTTGGCTACTGGAGAATCATACAGATCTCTTGCAAACCAATTCAGAATTCACTTCAGCTGGATATCAAGCAAAATTATCCCGGAAACCCTCTCAGCCATTTGCAAAAAACTTCAGGAAGTGGCCTTTCCTAGCCTAACAGAAGATATATTAAAAAAGGTGGCTGCAGGTTTTGAGCGGCGTTGGAGCTATCCGCATTGTGTCGGCAGTATAGATGGAAAACACGTACGAATTCGCTGTCCTCAAAACACAGGTTCTCTATTTTTCAACTATAAAGAATTTTTTTCCATAAGTTTGCTTGCACTGGTTGACCATAATTATAAGTTCTTAGCTGTTGATGTTGGCTCATTTGGAAAAGAGGGTGATGCAGGAATTCTCACGAAGTCTCGAATAGGAAAAATTGTCAATGAAGCACGCAATTTCCCACGTCCAGATGCAATATCAGGCACAGATACCATTCTGCCTTATGTAGTATTGGGTGATGAAGCGTTCAAACTAACCACCAGTTTGATGAGACCATATCCACAAGAGCAAGCAAAATTAGATGTGACGAAAAGAATCTATAACTACAGACATTGCAGAGCACGGAGGACTGTGGAAAATAGTTTTGGGTTGTTAAGTCAAGTGTTTCGAATCTTCTATACTCCGATTGCCGTTCAACCTGAAACTATTGACAAAATTATCCTTACATGCTGTATTATTCATAACTTTTTACGGGAGGAAACACCCTCTCATGTTACAGATGAAACGGTCGAATCCATGTCAAAGTTGCTGCCCACAAATTTTAGGAACCTAGCAGTAACTCTGGGCCGAACTGGGAATTTTGAAGCATACGGTGTAAGAGAACGATTCAAAAATTTCTTTTCTAGCCCTGAGGGTTCTGTTCCGTGGCAAGACACATTTGTGGAACGTGTGCAATAGAGGTGAAAAGTGAAAAATTGTACGATGTTTTTATAATAAAATTATTATTGAGTTGAAAAAAAAAAATTTTGGTTTTTTTTCATAAAAAACATGTTTTTTTTGGAAAAAATTCAAAAGGGGTTTGTTTTTTTTTTCAAGAGCACTTGTTTTCAAGAAACAAAATTATTTTAATAATTTTAAAGGATGATTTTTGTTTGTAAAGGTATATTAATAGAAATACTAAAAAAAATCTCTTTTTAACCAATTAAAAATTAATAAATAAAGACCAAAAACGAAAATACTAGGATTTTAACATGCTTGTGTTAAAATAGGAACCCAACAACATAAATAATGTAAACATACAAAGTTTTACCGTGGATATCGAAAATAATTATTATTTAACCTTATGTTAAACAGTTAAACCCAAAGCCCTAACTTAATGTTAAATATTTGACATTGACGTTTGGTATAAGAAAATGTGAATGCCATGGACAAATAAATGTCAAATTTTATCATCATGTTAGTTAACATTATGTTAAATATTTCTGAAATACATCGTTATTATTTTAAAGGGAGCTCAGTTTGCCCTGGTCCAGTGTTATTGGCAATTATTTTCAGATAATAAAAAACTATTATGTTAAATCCGAGGTTAAATCTTATAGTGTTTTTTATTTACATTAATGTACTGTCATTAAAAATGTGTTCTTTGTTCATAACAAGAATTTTTTTATTTGCCATAGCTTTTTTTAATAATTATTATGAAGATTAGAAAAAAAAACGGTTTTTTTACAACACTAAAAATTTATTATTAAACACACTTCTTACCCCCATGTCCCAATGTTTCAGAAATTTTTCGCCAAGCATTGTCTTTAGCAATTTTATCTTTGTAAGATTTTTTTCCCATTTCCCAAAGAGCAGGAAAAGCACGAACACAATCGATCAGTTGTTCATCAAACTGGAAATCCATATTATTTTGTGTCATTGCTGCGAAAACAAACAACAAACAACCCAAGTCGTGGCTTCGCAAACACTACGTACCGCACGGCGCGTGTCGTCGAAAAACATTTCCTACAAATTCAGCGGCTTGCCGCACAGTCGACTTGCGACGCCGCGATGCCGCTGCCGCATACCGCTTGGTTAAAAAACAGCCCTATTCTTTTACATAGTACACATTTCTCCGGCAAGTCGCAGTGCCGCACACCGCAACACCGCATAGTTAAAAATCCTACCTTAACAGCATTCGATGTTCCCATGAAGACAAACACCCAGTCCTCCTTAGTAGGTCTCTCAGAAAAAAGATGACACATGTCTGACAAGACTGTCACTTAATTCGTTCTTAGCTTCAGTCAGTTTCGAAAGCTCATCTTTTGAGCGTTTCTCTTCGGATTTAAAATTCTGAATTTCGTCAGTCAGTCGGCAAATGTGTAGTCTCTGTTTCTCCAGTTGAGATGCAAGTTCAGTTGACGCGTCAGTGGCCATATCTTCAAACACTTGACTGTTACGCCTGATCCGTTCTAGGGATACATCCCTCTCTTTAATTTCTTTTGTCAGATTTTTGATTTGCTCCAGAAATCCATTTTTTATATTAATAATTTCTTAAATAAAATAAAAAATAAAATAATGACTGGGCCAAATGATACGATTCTGGGCTCGTACGTATACTTTCCTTTCAAACAGTTTTATTTGTGTCATTTTGTTCCAGACCTATGCGACACTTAATTTTTGGGCATAATTTAAAATCGATTGAATAAGTGAGTTTAAACCGATTTTTTTAAGACCGTCATTTTATCAGTTTATCCCTATATCACATTTAATTTTTGAGCAAAATTTGAAGTCATTTGAATTAGAAGATTTATGTTGATTTTTTAAACATTTTATATGGCCGCCGTTTTGCTCCGCCATGTTGAATTCATACCTCATAAAATTGCAATTTATCACCATATCACACAATGCTTGCACAAAATTTGAAATTAATCTAATATGTAGTTTTTCAGGATGATTTGAAGTAAACTGGATAATTAGTTTTTTAGTAATAATTATTTCATCAGGCCGACATTTTTTTTCTCGATATTAGATTATTACCAAAATGTTACAAGGTCATCCCAATTTAACACCTAATTTTTGACCAAAAGTTGAAGTCAATCGGATACGTAGTTTTTTAGCTATGTCGCGAACTGACTGAAAGATTTTTTTTGGCATTTAGAGACAGTAAAACGTAAAGATATTTAAATCCTCGGTGATTTTTTCACAATCACATAACATATTATTTGGTTGCCATCTTGAAATCGTACCACAATTTTACCAGTTCATATCTATATCGCAATTTTTGCACAACATTTAAAATCGATCTAATTGTAGTTTTTCAAGCTGATTTGTTTTCTAAATATTTAATTAAGGTACCATTTCCTTCATAAGCGCCCGCAGAATTTCCAGGGGGGGGGTCAACAATGTTAAAAAATAACTGATGACTAAAAAAAACGTCATCCATAATCCACTTGGCATATAAATGTCCAGGGGAGAAAACCAATTTTTTTACCATAATATATATGTAATATACAATATTTGCATTTTCCAGGGGGGGGGGGTAAGCGCTCCCTTGCCCCTCCCCTCCGAGCGTTCATGATTTTGTTTCATCTTGGATTCCTATCAAAATTTTACGCACTAAATCCTATGTTATTCTCGACACTCGACCGGTGGAATCTAGAAAACAAGTTTTTTGGGATTCTAAAACTTGAAGATCTGTAAAAACCTGGGAGGGTAACTTTATCACGATATAATACTTCCCTTTTAAAAAAAAAGTAAAAATTTAAGATTCTCCAAATAAAAAAAGGTTTAATAATTATGGAAAATTTATTCAAATTCAAAATATTTTTTTTGTCACAACACAACGTCTCATATAAACTGCTGATTAATATGAAAAAATGCATGACAAAAAAACTGCCTGTCGATTTAAAAAAAAATGATAACAATTACACTTGCAGCGGATTAATAATTTAATGTAAATATGTTAAATATGTAAACTGTCTGGAAAAGTCTAGTTTATATCTACTTTCATACAATTTCAACAAAGTTCAGGGAAGCGCAAAAATATTTTACGAGTCTTACAATCTAGAGTCAAAACGTCAAGGATGCTAGAAATATTTCATTTTAGTTTTAAGTGTTAAGGATATTTTTTCTTATGCTGAAAGTTTCAAAATTAATAATATTTTCGGAATATACAAGGAAAATACCGGGTTTAACGCATCATTTTCTCAACCTGGATGGAGTATTTCCTCTATACTTGTACCATATCCTATTTTTCAGTTTTTCGAAAGTGTGCAGTGTTGTAACCTAGATTACTAAGAATTCCCCATAAAAGAATAAATCGAGGGGTGTGAACTGTGAACTCTGAGGACAACAAAATCATCAACACAAATAAAGTAACAAGTAATTTTAAAGTATAAGTATCAAGTAATTGGTAATTGTACTTAATTTTCGTTAAGTAAAGTAACTGAAGTATTTTGTTTAATATTTCAAATACTTTAACAGGTATTTGAATTAAAAATTGGTATTGAAGTACTAACTTTACGAAAATATGACAAATATATTTTAACAAATATGTTTCAAACCAATCAGAACCAACCAGCAGTCAAGTGGCCATACAAATTAGCTCCAAATGGTATGTGATTCTTATTTATATGCAGGCCTATTTTGGTACCGGGTAACAATTACTTAATTATCTGTACTTATATATTGCTTTTTATTACTTATATGAACTATTTTTCTCATGGGACTTTTTCAGTTAAATGAAGTTTTTCTACGGTTTATGCTGGAATCCATTATTTTCCATTTGTTGAATAGTCTATTCGGAGTATAATTAATCGGCCTTTGTCTACCAAAGCGTAATGGAAATATAACCAATAGCCAACATTTCTTTTTTTTGTTTTTCGTGTTAGACAATCTACTTGAGTTGTGTAGGGTAAAATAAAAACAAATATCAATTTCGCATATATCATATATAGGTTGCGTAAAACATACAAAATTTGCCATGTGCACGGAACAATTTTTATTACTAAATTATGAAAATCACAAATCAAGATTGTTAGAGTACAAGTAGAAAAAAGTCATAAAGGGAAAAAAAGAGAATATATAAAAAAGATAATTATTTATTAATGAAAAAACACTTTTGTAACTTGAAACCAAGTACATAGTAGTACAATATTTTTAATAGTCTTAACAAAAACTAGAGCATACAACCGAATAAACACAATTAAAGAAATTGTAAAAATAATATCAGTATGCGTACAGAAAACAAAATATTGAAATAAAGTCTATACAATGTTATTTAAGGGGTCACTTTTATTAGCTATCCTAATACCTAAAAAATTTTTATAAATATGACGTAATTCGGTATGGTAACTAAAACTTTTTAGCGAAGCAGTGAAAAATCTTTTTGGACATTTTTTTCCACTTACGTCAAGGTCAGTCAAAAAATAAATACTTATTTTGTTGTTACTTTTGGTTTAATTAGATTTTACTCGGGAATTATTCTATATAAAATATAACGAGTGCATTTTCATTTTGGAAAAATTCTTTAATTCATATTAATATTCACTCCCTTCTTGCTATATATATATATATATATATATATATATATATATATATATATATATATATATATACATATTATTTTGATACCTTTATTGTTAAAGACACCCGAGAAATTTATTAGGTTAATTTTTACAGAATTATTTTATTCGGTAAACTTTGGATTATTTCGTAAAAAAAAAAATAAATAATGGCCGGTCAAAGTACCTTCATAATAAAATCGTCCTTTCAATTGCCCATTAAATAAACCATACCACACTTTGATAGGTACCCCAAATTGTTTGAAAACTATCTTCTTACAACTATTTCGAGTTTTCTGTGGTAGGCACATAGCCAAAAATTGAGCTTGCGGTGAGGGGTGTTCACTGGTGCTATTACAATTACATCTATACGTAAAAAAATTGCCCTACTTTACTGTTTTTTAAAAAAACTAAACATTATGCAAATAAAAAAAATATTTGTATTTTTACGGGACTCTTTTATCAACTGGGGCTACCTTGTATAGTGAAAAATGTTATATACAAAGAAATAAAATAAAAAAAATATTTTCTTTTTTTGGGGGCTGCCTCATGTTCCTAGGCCCATGTACCCTGTATATTACGAAAAAAAGTCTTTTCGTTTCTGGAAAACTGTTGCATCCTGCTAGGGCTACCCTGTACAGTGGAAACAAATTTTTTTTATACCATGTGTTTCACCATTTTTAAAAAAATCTAAGTGCTTCTGAAATACATATTTTTATTCGGTTTCAGGGGCTGTTTCATCTTTCTAGGTTTACCCTGTATATTAAAAAAAACGTTTTTATATATAAAAAAGGTAAAAAAATACGTGTTTAACTGCTTTTTAATTCTCTTTAAGGCTACTCTCTATACTGTAAAAAAGTTTTTAGATTTACTGTATGTTATATGCCAATAACTTCCATTATTTTTAGATGATAAAACATTTAATTTAGTTCTGGTTTTAAATCCCCTTAATAATGAATGAGAATTTACGTCTAAAGTCTAATTAATCCCACGACACCATGACCTATACTATTTTTAGTGCAAATTTTAAGGAAATCGGTTACTATAATAATACAGTATACTTACATATTTCTTTTCTACGCTGATAAATGGGAAAGTAAAATAGGACATATCACGGTTTCACCAGAATGTTGCTGGTTTTTACATAGCATTGTAGAAGTATCAGAAAACTATTAGAATGTTCAAAAAAGTTTTCGTAGGCCCCGGCGAGATTCGAACTCGCGATCTCCTGTTTACTAGACAGGCGCTTTAACCAACTAAGCCACGGCGCCATGTAACACTTTATATTTACTAGTATTATGTGACAAACATGTTATTGTATGTATTGCAAATATTTTTTAGTTTATACGTCAATCTCAGATCTCTCTATATATATTGGTAACTATAAGCACTGAATATTAGTCGTGTTAATATTCTGTGCTAGTAGATAAAGACTGTTAATATGGGTCTCATGCAGGATATAAAATCTATATACGTGTCCTGAGAATACGACCATATAAGTTGGGAAACGCCGACAATTTAAAAAAATACTTTTTTTACTGGATCCTAAGCCCAAATAACACTCTCCAAATCTGGATCTCTACTCCAACATAAAAACAAGAGAATCGTTAACGGAAATCATAGAAATTTAATATCTGGGAAAAAAACTGCGGAGCAACGTAATAGTTATTTTAAATACTGATAATATGGGTTTCATGCAAGACATAGAATCTATATAGGGTGAGTGCGCCAGTAAGCCGGCCACCACCAAAAGTCGGCCACAAATTATTTAATTTCATTATAATTTGAACTTCCCGTAAATTTTTTACAGCTTTCTGTATTGGCGGCAATCTGTCATATTTTTAAAAGGTGATTAACAATACTTCTTTCCCCAATTGTCAAATCTTCTTTAGTAATTCTCGCGTAAAAATGGCGAGTCAAACAGTGATTGCTTTGTGTTAGGTTTTCAGTTGTTAGAAACATCTAGAACACAAACTTTGAAGGTGAGTTAAAATTTATTTATAAGTGATTTGTGCGTTTTAGCTTTAAATGTTAGTTGAAAATACTTTAAAATATCATATAATTTTCGAGGAATCGTTAAATTATAAATTTTTAGGTTAAAAATATCATGGCCGGTTACTGGCATATGGAAATTGTGCTTTATCCAGTGGTCGGCCACTGCGGCCGACTACTGGGACATTTTCTCAATTTTCTTTTTGTCTTTATTAAATTCATCTTAAAATGTATATGTGTGTCTTTGTCATTACCATATAGTTCAAAATTACCTGATTATTTGCGCCAGTAGACGGCCGTATGTACAGTCGATCAGAAAGAAGTTATGATATATTAAAATTACCGGCCGACTACTGGATCATGATTTAAGAACCATTAAAGGCCAGTGGTCGGCCTTTAAGATTTTTCGTGTCTCTCAGCACCGTTTTTGGACTAAAAATTTGTATTTCTTTGATTCAGATAATGCCAAACCAGAAAAAAACGAAAGTTTCATCAATACTCTGAAAATGATATGCAAAACGCTCTTGAAGCAGTCAAAAATGGTACTAAAATAAGGCAAGCATGCCGAAATTACGGCATACCTCGTGCAACCTTACAGGACCGTCTTCAGGGACGAGTTGCCATTAAAGCAAGACAAATGGGTCCGGATCCCTATTTAAGTTTGAACAATGAAAAAAGAATTGTTGATTGGCTAATACAGCTAGCCAAATGTGGTTTTCCAATCAAGAAACACGAATTACTGTCAACAGGGCAAAAGATTGTACTTGATGAAAATATTACCGCCCAACGCGACTCACCTTATGCAGCCTGCTGATGTAGCTGTCTTCAAACCTTTGAAAGTATATTGGCAGCAAGCAGTAAGAACTTGGCAGAATGAAAATCTTGAAAAAACTCTTACAAAAGTGGACTTTGCGCCAGTTTTCAAAAAGGCCCTATTTAATCCCAAAATTCCAGAACATATAACGAAAGGGTTTAAACGATGTGGATTATTCCCCTACGACCCCCAGGCAGTAGATTATTCTAAATGCGTGCAAAATGCCCTGGAAGAAAACAATCAAATGGAAGTTCAGACAAAAGAGCAGGAGGAAGAATTGTCATTTTCGGACTTTCAGAGTACTCGCAAAGTTTTGAATAGCTTAAAGTTAAATCTCGTAGAAAAAGTTGGTGAAGTGGATTGGATTTTAAAAGAGCTCCAAACATTTGAGGAAAACAAGTTTGGTGTCCAAGAAGTAACTGTTGTTGGCGAAGACTTAAATGACATACCAGAAATTACTACCATTTGTGAATATAAAGTCGACACTGATGGATCGCTCTCTTTAATAAACATAAAGGAAAGTAAACCTATAATGGAAGAAAATCCAGATGTAGATGAGATCAAGGTTAAAATTTTGAGAGTTGATACTATACATCCCAGCAAAAAAAATACAACGGAAGATGACCCTAGACTTTCCAGCAGAGAAAATATTGAAGACAACCTAAGTGACACTATACATTCCAGCACAGAAAATATTCAAGACAACCTAGGTGACACTAAACAGTCCAGCACAGAAAATATTAAAGGCAACCTAGGTGGCACTATACATTCCAGCACAGAAAATATTCAAAACAACCTAGAAGATAGTTTTCATTCCAGCACAGACAATACTAAAAGCAATCTAGGAATTCAAAATAAAACAGAATTTGAAGTGCTTAAGCAGGATACAAACGACGTTATTACAGAACTAGACAAAGACATGAAAGATGCTAATTCAAAGAATGGACAATTGACAGACGACAAGATATTACCCGTTAAGATTGATTATTTTAAGGAACATCTAAAATACCCTAAACCCCTGCCCAAATCTAAAAGGGCCACATCAGGACCTTCAACAAGTGCCATATCAGCAGAGGCATGGCGGAATTATTATATTGAGAAGGAGAATGAAAAGGAGAAAATAGAACTTGCAAAGAAAAGAAGAAGAGAGCTTTCTGAAAAACGGAAGAATGAAAAAACTTTGAAAAACAAGAAAAAACAAAAAACCAAAGAAAAAGCTGAATCGTCTGCAGAACTTGTTAGAAAAAAGCAAAAGTGCGGTTTTTGTGATGACGAATTGGACAGTGATGCGGAAGAAGAGGGAGAGAAAAATATTGGGTGTGATCAATGTCCAAGGTGGTTTCACCTTAACTGTACTCAGTTATCAGGTCAGGCATATGACGATGTAAAAGAGCAAGATTTTTACTGCTTTATTTGCTGTGATGATTCAGAACTATAGTATTTTTTAGTACTTATATCTAATATATTTATTTATGTACCTGATGCGTGCCAAATGTTGTCATTTGAAAAAAATATGTACCTATGTATTTTAAGTTTAATGTTTTATTTGTTGTGATGATTCTCAACTAGATGTATGTAGTATTTTAAGTAGCTATATTTACTTGTTTATGTTTTCGTAAGTAACGTTGTCAGCAGTTCAAAAAACATAACTATTTAATTTTTTTTTGCTGTAATGATTTTGAACTAGAACTTTTTAGCTTAAAATGTTTATATTTGCTTAAATAGGTACCTAATATCAAGAGTCCGTTTTAAAAAAACATTGATAAAGAATATTTTTTTTTATTTTCTATTGCATGTTTTAAGTACTTTTATTTTACTTTTAGGTAAAACAAAGATGTGTTTAATTTTTTTTGCTATAATGGTTCTCTGCTAAATAATATAGCAAAATTTTTTTGAAGAAAATATTTTTTTTAATATTTTTAAGTATACTTTTATTTTACTTTCAGTTAAAAAAAAACATGTTTTTTGCTGTAATGATTATGAGCTAGGTATACTATTTTAAATAGCTAACTACTTGCGTTTTTATATTACTTTTATGATATTTTCAGTTAAAAAAATCATTTATTTAATTTTATTTTTGCTGTAATGATTTTCAGCTGCCTAAATATAGTTTTTTAGTACACTATTTACATCTACAATCAAAACAATGCTTAGATACGGGCCTGGTACAAATTTGCTCAATTTACTACGGCCGACAACTGGTGTAGCAATGGCCGATATGGGAACATAGGCGGCCGACTACTAGAAAAATGTTACTTTTTCAAAAAAAAATAAAAAGAGAAAACATGTTTAACTTAAAGGTTTCTCTGTCATATTCATTCAACTAAGAATTAAATAAGCTTCACGATGACTAGGATAAAAAATATTCTAAATTAAAACTCTTTGACGATATTCATTGTGTAAGTCCATTTCACCATTCATCGTGTAAGTTGGTCCAAAAAGGCCAACTACTGGCGCATTTACCCTATGTCATAAGGGTTCAACAAAAAAGTTGCGAAACGTCGACAATTTATAAAAAGTCTTTTGTTTTTTACTGGATCCTAACCTCAAATAACACACCACTCCAGTAAAAAAACAAGAGGACCGTTAACGAAAATCATTTAAAAATATCTGGGAAATGTCTGCGGACCAACATTTTAGGAGTAGGTAAAGACTGATAATATGGGCTTCATGCAGGATATAGAATCTATGTGTCCTGATGCAACAATAAAGTTGCGAAACGTCTTCATTTTCTTTCAGCATGAGATATTTTATTGTTTTTTTCTATCTGAAATACTCTGCGCCTAATTATCAAAAAATTATTTTAAGCGATTTTTAATCTTTTTATTGCTGTTTGATTACAGAGTGTTTTCAACCAATTGTTTTTTATTTCAACATGTTGTTTTTACTCAGCTTCTTTACGCATTAAACAATTATTTTTTTCCTGGATGATCAAGAGTTATTCCTTTAAATGTTTAAACGCGACTGTTGTAAATAGGGGCTCGTTAAGCGCAACCATTATATTAAAACAATTTGATTTGCCTATTTATTACTTCAAATTAATTTTCATGTTACGTCAAACGCCAAAACATTAGGATCAATTAATTTTTATATAAACTTACGTATTAATTGCTGAAACGGTTTTGAAAAATTTCCTTCATTTAAAAATGATCTTTTTTTACCTTGTTTTGTGTCATTCTTCACCTCCCCCAATATTGGTTTAATTTTATAATAAATAAAAAAATGTTAAGTATGAAAGTTGTAGGGTTCATTTCGAAATTTATTGCAAATTTGTATTTATGTACATGGCCATTCAATGACGACTGAACAGGGCTTTTTTCAGCTATAATCTTGCCTATTAAATCTTGAAATATGAATTAGATGAAACTTATCCTGCAGAATTGGAAAATGCCTTAAAAAAAAAACAATTGAACTGAGAACAAATGAGCTTTGACATTACACAGTGTTTTTTAAATAGTATGTTTTATTTATTTTTGGGAATCCTCGCATTTTTTAAAGTCTTTGCGATTTAAATAACGTTTGAAATGTCGACGTCTTGTTTTTCTTTTACTGGATCTTATCTCCAAGGAATACACCACTCTAACAAAATCTTTTTAACATTGTTTTGCCATATTTGATTTTCCAAAATATTACCAAATAACCCTAAATAATTTTTGGTCAAAACTTGAAATCAATCGAGTAAGCAGTGTTTAGGCTATGTCGCGAACTGACAGACAGACGGACCAACAGCTTGATAAAACGTATTTTTCGGCATCTAGGGACGCTAAAACGTGAAGATATGTAAAACCTGAGAGCGTGATCTTTTCGCGATTACAAAAACTTTATTTGGCCGCAATTTTGTTCCGCCATCTTGAATTAACACAGTTTTACTAGTTAAGCTGTATACTACAATTAGTTATGGCGCACAATTTGAAATCACTCCATTAAGTAGTTTTTTCAGACTTGCGTTTTTAGATATTTTATTATACCGGCATTTTGTTCCGCCATATTAGATTTGTACTAAAGCTTTACCAGTTGATTCCAACATAATATATTATATTTGTCCAAAATTTGAAATAAACTGGATAAGTAGTTCTTTCATAATAATTTTTTTATCATTTCACTAGGTCGACATTTTGTTTCGCCATTATGGATTTTTACCAAAATGTTACCAGGTTAAATTAAGGGTCATATGGGGATGATATGTCCCTTAATTTTTGACCAACATTTGAAGTCAATCGGGTAAGTAGTCTTTAAGCTATGCTGCGAACTGACAGACAGACGGATCAACGGAATTGTGAAGATGTGTAAAACCTGAGAGGGTGATTTTTTCACGATTACAAACATTTTATTTGGCCGCCATTTTGTTCGGCCATCTTGAATTAGTACGGTTATTTTACTAGTTGATCCCTATGCCACAATTAGTTATGGCATACAATTTGAAATTAAACCATTAAACAATTTTTTCAAGTTGAATTTTTAAATATTTTATTAAGCCGCCAGTTGATTTTTACATAATACTAGATGCTTTGGCGAAATTTGAGATAAATTGGATGAGCAGTTTTTTAATAATTTTTTTAACATTTCACTAGGCTGCCATTTTATTTCGCCATATTGGATTTTTACCAAAATGTTACCAGGTCAGCCCCATATGACCCTTAATTTTTTACCAAAATTTGAAGTCAATCGGATAAGTAGTTTTTTATCTACGCCGCGAACAGACAGACCGACGGAATTGATTAAGCATGTTTTTCGTCATCTAGGGACCGTGTAGAACCGAAAAAATCTGGAAGAGTGATTTTTTCACGATTACAATACTTCCGTTTTACGAGGGAAGTAAGAAGGGTTTCGTCTGTAAAGTAAATAATATAAAATAGGAAAAAAATGTTTTATTTACATTTCTTCGATCATTGTCAATTGACTCAATTGCAAAATAATTTATCAAGTATGCAAATGTCATTTCTGTTCTTGGGCCTGCACCAATTAATCTATAAATATTAATCTATAGCCTGCGGTCTTTGCCAAATTCCAATCATTCTTCCGTTAAATGGCTTCACTATTTTTATACGGCATTTATGTCATACAAGCTATATCCCTTTTCATAAATATACGATTCAATCGTTTTCTTATAAAAATTGCTGGTGGAAGCAGGTTACAGGAAAGATGGTGAGAAACTGTGTATGAAATTCTGAACCCATGAATAACATGTATTTAGGAAACGAAACGTCGCCGAAAAAATATGACTTTGGATTTGTTATCAGAAGACCAAAATCTACTAGTTTGACAAAAATCATTCAAATCGGCCAGGTCTTGTGATACTGGATAATTACTTTTATTATTTTTAAATTCACATATAATATTGTAGAATTACTATTTTGAAGATCAACTTATCACTAAACTGGTATCCAAAATGCTAAAAAATTTATATTTGTTTTTATTAATCGATAATTTTCCAGCTCTACTGATTTGTAATTTTCTTTGGAAAGCGCCATCTACTGATAAACTAATAGGTTATCTGTCAACACTTACGGCTTTGACAGCAATGACAGCTGACTGTTGACTTGACTTTGACAATACACATATGTCAACATGAGTAATTTTATAAAATTGTCTAATGAGAATTGAGAAAACAATAAAAATGTAATTTTTAAATTAAAGACGGTGTTTTAGTTAAGTATGATAGACAGAATGACTCCCTTCCGTAGGAAAAAGAGTGGAAAATCGTTTCCAGTAAAAGTATGCACGTTAGACGCTGAATTGGAGTTTAATTTAGAGGTCTGTGAGTCTCAACACTCTGTTTATTTAATGTTTATTTCCATATTCCACAACATTCTTTTAATTTGCATTATTTGCTGATTAATATTGAACTAAGTAGTGTTGATAAGGTTAATTGTTATGCCTTGTGGTAATAAAGTACATAATTTAAGAACAGTTTCTGTTACACCAAAGATTGTTCCATTTTTCAAAATTTATAATATATAATATAGTCCATGTCTAGGATATTAGAGATAAATCAAATAATGTTCTTCATCTTGCATGTTTTCTACTTTATAGATAGTAAGACCAGGAGGATAATTTACAGGCCGTTCAAAATTAATACTCGTGATAATTAATATGGCACATTTAGGTCAAATATGACTAAATATATAGTGTTAAATTATCTTTGTACATATGGCAAAACACCTACATCAAAAAGTTACCTTGCACATGCATATCTTACCCTTAATATGAATCTGGATATTTTATATATTATATGGAAAAGTTACTACTTTTACACTTTTTGCATTTGTCAGATATACTTTTTAACTTGATGTCCTTTTTTCGATTTCAAGAAAAAGCAATATTATGTCACAAAGAAAAATATGTGTGACCTTTTGCACCCTGCTCAGAATATCTAATTTCTATAACTTTGCAATGGGTGTAATAGAAAAAACATTTTTTATGGGATTTATAAAAACCGTTAGGCTAATTCAATTAGTTAAAAATATTTTGTGTCACCAGTTTACACAATTTTAATACTAAATGTTTTTAGTTTATGGTAGATATTGTTTTAAATTTTAGTTTTAATTGTTGATTTCCCTTGAAAACTGTCTTCCATTACATATAAAAAAAAATTAGGGATATATTATTATTTTATGTAAGGCTAAGGAAACATCTTTAGTGTGTTGCTAATGAGGTTGATGACATCATGAGAGGTGTTCCCAGAAAGGATATAAAAGGGGTCAAATGAGGCCTAGAGTTGATGACAAAATAAGATATGTTCCCAGGAAGAATATAAAAGGGGTTAAATTGGATTGGTTGTGGCTCTAAAGAGCCACCTACCCCTTATTACAGAATATTTTTAAAGTTGAAAAATGACATCCACTAAAGTCTCGCCTGCCAAATTTGTTCTGTTAAATTGATGTAGATTCTTGACTAATAAGCTTTTTCAAAATGTATTCAATTATGCCTAAATTTGGTTCCACAAATGTATTGGAAAGTGGTTGTGGTGAAACTTTCCTAATTTTATATATAATATGATCTCTAATTTCATTTTTTGAAACAAAAAAATTGGTCGGTCATGTGCTATTTTTCTAGTTAGGCATACTTGTCAAAAATATTGGGTTTCCCTTGTAATACAAAAAAGAAAAGAACGAGAATATCATATTACCGCTTGCCTTCAATTCAGAGAATTTGTTTATATAATAATGTGTTGAGTAAACATATGTAGAAATGTCTGGTTGTATATGTATATAAAACCTATATGGTTTAGTCAATCAGTAAAGAAGCTTGCATATTCTGTTTCTGTTCTGCCCTTTTCCAAATAACTATGTTTTAACTTACAATTTAAACATACTTTTTTGTTTCTGTATGTAAGGTAAGTTGTGTACTATTTTTAGTAATATTAAAGTCTGATGCATAAGTCAAGGGTTAGAGAAACTATATTGTCAAAAAATATTCATTGCAAATATTAAAGATTCTGATGAGTCAAATAAACTGGCAAATATATCTATTGCAGTAACACACAAAGATGTGTTCAGATTATTTGTTGTGTTTAGATTGACAAACAAAAATCTTTTTTAGCTTTTTTGCAACTGAATAAAAATATCTAACTTTTATTGATTGAAAAAATAAAAAAGTTAGATATTTTTATTCAGTTGTGAAAAAGCCAAAAAAGATTTTTGTTTGTCAATCACGCAAAGAGATTTTTTTTTTAATGCGATTAACCATGTGGTCCCTCCAGATGTCGCAGCTCAATATTCATAATACAATTTTTGCAATGAATTGAAGTTAAAATATTAAGTGCTGTCAAAAGTTCTAATTTTTTTCCTTTTTCATGTGTTTATTTTATTTGTTTATTTTTATATTTTGGGTTTAGGGCTTGTTTTAAGTAATTTTTCTTAGTGCTGCTTTTTAACTGGTAAGCCTCTTATATTTTTGCCTAGTCTATTCTAAGCAAGAATGTAGCAAACAGACTTTACTGCTACACCCACAAAAAACCCTCTTAGTTTAGCAAATGTTAAGATTGTTGATACAGTATATGTTGATGCAGATAACATAGCAAAAATTAAATTGTTTTAAAAAGAAGAGAAAGTTTTGGTCATCACCTTTGGCTTTAAAAAATTAGGTGGTTTTTTCACAGAATCAAATTAGAAGATGGTTCTACTGGTTTCCTTTTACATTGTATTAAAACAGGCAGCTAATATACCATGTGCACAGTTGTGCACTTTGTAATATTGATAATAAGTAGTCTTAAATGTTCATCCGACCTGACGAAATTCACATTCACATATTGATGAGTTTTTAGGAATTATTTATAAATATTCAAGACAAGCTGCTAGTTTATCAATAAGATTGGTACAGGAAAACATATGATTAAGTGCAATAACAAGAAAATATTCAAGGGAGTAATGGATATTTTAAATAAGTTTTTAAATTGTTTTCAAAAGTAACTAGAATGCATTATATAGGGAAATTATATAAAATATATATTTTATCAAATGTTGAATGTGTAGAACTTTTGCTTTAGAGGGCTGAAGAAATTAATAGGCTGAATGAGTACAGTTGTTCAAAGGTATAGTAGACTTGTTAGTTTAGTTAAAACAACTTCATATTACCTTAGTTTCTGTGATTTTCTTATAAATATATAAGAGACTTTACACTTGGCACATATCAATTACAGCTTGCATCTATCATTCAAACCACAAAACAACATAGGTGTGTTTTTATATTTGATGGTGGATCTACCAGAGGCATCATAATTCTACCAGGGTTGTTATATTTATTATTGTTTTCTGATGCCACCAGTCTGGGTTTAAAATCTTTGTGGTGGATCTACCATAAATTCAAAACTTCCACTGGCTTTGGTGGATGATTAATTTCGAGAAATGTCAAAACAAAGGCAATTTATAACCACAGATCATTAATTTTTTTCGTAAATCACTGTGAGATGTATGCAATTTGTTTGTAACAACGAATAACTAATAATAATATAAATCCTGTTTGCAAAAAAATGAAATTGTGGGAAAAAAAGAAGATGGGTACAAACTGAGTTGTGTTGATGTATATGGCAAATATAGAAATTTATTTAACTTAAAAACTCCAAATGGCATTACATGAGTCACAATACATATTTGACTAAACACTAACATTTTTAACTCACAATAAGTTTAGCTTAAATTTGTTAAAGAAAAATAAAAAGTGCAATATGTCAATATATAAAAACAAAAAGGAACAATAAATAACGAATCATATAAATTGCTTAATGAATTAAATATTACAACATTGGAAAACAAATAACTATTAATTAGTACTTTACATGATGTTTTTCCTGTTCTTCATATTTTTTTAATCTGTTTGTTAATATATACTGTCATGTATATATATATATATATATATATATATATATATATATACACATAAATACATACATACATACATACATACATACATACATACATACATGTCTGGTACGCCTATATGGTACTAAAAAATAAACTAAACTAAGTAAAATATCGCAGTCTATTATGCTGTTATTAAACTTGTGCAGATAAGGTAAAAGTGCATCAACTTGCACCCTCCAGACTTTTGTACCCACAAAGCAAAAGTCAAGTCTCATAGGTAAGATTAGAGTAAGGAAAGCGAACATTGTACAGCAGCATTTTTTTTTTAAGTCTGTATGTGACAAGCAGTGGCGTAACTAGGAATTTTGGGCCCCCCCGCGAAATTTGAATGTGGGCCCCACATTCAAATTTTCGGGCCACAACCATTTCTTATTTTGAAAAAAAAATCAAATTTCCTATTTATTTAAAAAAAAAATTATGCATTATGCCATCTTCTTGACGATTTTTAATTTTGAAAAAGATAGTTCGGAAGTGGCTACACTCACAGGTAATGCGAGATATAACTTTAAAGCTTGTATTACGTTTGAGAAACTTGAAGCGCCTGTTGAGTTTATCAAATACTTCAAAAAGTCAGGAGTATATCGAATGCTTTGTATGTCTTCGCATATCATCCTAATGTTTCTTAATGCAGTAAGTTCCAATGCTAAAGATGGTGCCAGTTATAGAATTCTTGTAATTTGTCTCATTTTTGAATTATATCTTCGACTGTTAAATCTAAAAATATAGACGGCCGAAGATAATTAAGTTTCTGATTTATATGATCAAAATCTACTCCATAACTGTGATGTTATAATGTCTATAGATTAATAAAAAATGTTAACTTTAAACCTCTTCTCCGTATTTAAGAATCTGTGGTCACAGCAAAGCTCGTCAAAATGAGATTTCACTTTTGGCATTCTTTTTTGAGAAAATTATGGAATTATCTTCCATTTTTGTGAAATTTCCTCTGCTTCTTTTTTAATTTTTTCATACTGACCCCTTATACCGCATATGCCTTTAATGGTCCTTTTAAAAGATTGGCGATGTAGTCCAAATTGATTGTTGAATTTTGCATTTCCTTCGATAGATTATATATTTCCTGTAACAATTGGTCAAGATACACAATTAGAAAAACAAACTCAAATATTTCAAGTTGTTTTAGTATAGATTTTGCTTCTTGTCTTTTGTCTTTCTTATTAGATTTTAGAACAAATTTATTTAAAGCTGTGACAATATCTGTATACCTATATCTGATGGCAGTTAAAGAGCGCAGTCTATCTGACCATCGAGTAGGCTTAAGACGTTTCAACTTGATGGATGAATTTTCTGTAAATGTAGAAAGTAAGTCCCAACGTCCAAAAAAAGTATATACATTTTAGAGTGAATTAAAAAAACTATCTAACTCATTAATGTTACATGATATAAACGTTCTAACACTTGGCGCCAAAAATCGGATTCACGGTTTATTACTTCTAAGAACTCTTTGTTTACTGTTATATCTTTTTTCCAGGTGTCATAAATGTAGCAACGTGTTAAGTGTGACTGTGCTAAAGAATGTTCTTTGATTTTGGTTGAGAGTCCTTTCCAGTGGTTTATTCCAGATATCCCGCCAGAATGCCCCAACCTGTTTGTTCCAAACAACCAACATGGCTGACAATAAGTAACATCTTTAATTTTGGAATAACACAACCAATTGTTATTTTTGGTTTGGTTCTGGTAATAAACCTCAGAAAAACTTCTTTGTTTTTGATTCCTTGGAAATGGTCCCTTGGGCCTAGAGAGTCCATATTTTATTATTTTCTTTAAACCATAACATTTAAGAATATCTATGTTAAAAAAATGTCCAAAATCTGTTGGGTGATCATTTTCTAAATTAAAAAGAGATACATCTTCGGTTTTAATGTGCGTTCCACTTATTTCAGTTTTTGTTGTAGATGCTTTCACTTGTCCGTTGTTACAAAAGTCATATTTTGTATACCGACTTCTCCAAGGCCTTTGATAGAGTACATCATATGCTCTTAGTGCATAAACTAAAGACGGCTGGAATTACGGGCTCTCTATTGAAGTGGCTCGAATCTTATTTGACCGGTCGTACACAGGTTGTTAGAGTCCTTAGCTTCAAGTCACGTGAGATACCTGTATTGTCTGGTGTTCCACAGGGTTCACATCTGGGGCCCCTGCTGTTTAACCTTTTCATAAATGATATCTCAACCTGTTTCCATCACAGCCAATTTCTACTCTTTGCTGATGACTTAAAATTCTTCCTTAGAGTGTCATCAGTGGATGATTGCCATAGGCTTCAGTCAGATTTAAATAGACTGGTCAGTTGGTGTGGTGCAAGCGGTATGGACTTGAATGTTGGAAAGTGCTTTTCAATGTGTTTCAGAAGGTGTAGAGAGCCTTTAGACCACACTTACAGAATTGGCAATGTCATGCTGGAGTCTGTCTCCGAGATCAGAGACTTGGGGGTAATGCTTGATAGTGGTCTAAGCTTTGTTCCGCACATTTTAAGTATAGTGCGAAAGTCATTTCAGATGCTTGGATTTGTTAAAAGGTGCTCAAAGGATTTTCAAAATATAGCTTCCATGCGACAGCTATATTGCTCACTTGTGCGTCCTCATCTTGAATACAGCTCTTGTGTCTGGTCCCCTTACTATAACGAACATATTAATAGGATTGAGGGAGTGCAACATAAATTTCTTCGATATGCAGCCTTTAAGCAGACTGGTCTACCAATCAATTACCAGGACAGGATTGACTACCGTCATATGGAGTCAACCTTAAATTTGGACAGTCTAGAAACTCGCCGCAAGTTTAGAGATCTTAAAATGTTTCATAGCATTCTACACTCTCAGAGCTCCTGTCCTAGACTTCTTAATAAGATAGGCCTCCACGTCCAACCAAGGCAAACTAGACAGGCGGTTTCCTTCCACAATTCAACACATCGCACAAACTATGGCCATAATTCTTTTCTGGCAAGATCTGTTAGATTTGCTAACCAATATTCCCATCTTATTGACTGCTTTGAGGGGCGTGCAAGCTTTGCCAGGAGCGTGAAGTCTTGTGTTGCATAAGGTTGTTCCTTATTAATGTTACCTTTGTTCTGTTAACTATTTTGCAACTTAGCTGTGTTGAGCCTTGGTTAGGGTTGGGTTACTTAATTAGTTATTAGTTATTAGTTTTAATTGTTTTTCTTGTTAATATATTTTGTTCTATTGTAATATTGGGTTATGCCCGTTGATAAATAAATAAATAAATAAATGTTCAGTTATATTGTCACAAGCAGAAACAGAACTTGTAGATGGAATCGGTTGTCTTGTAGTATCATCAATTTCATCAGGGGATACTTTTCTACTCCATGTCTACGTTACGATTATAAGTTTACGTATGAGCATCATTTAACAATAGAGGAAGGTTCGCATACTTACGGCTTAAAGTATAACATAAGAAGGGTCGAGAACATGCTGCCAGCAGAGCCAGCTCTCTCTAGCCACTGGCCGAAGCTCGCCTTGGCAACATTCTCAAGCTCGATATACAAATACAAAATTAACCCCAAATTATGGCCAGAGGAAAGTTGGATTTTGTCCAGAGAGGAAAAACCAATTTTTTTACCATAATACGTATGTAATATACAGTATTTGCCTTTTCCAGAGGGGGGGTGCAAATGCCCTCTTTTGACCCACCTTCTGGCGTCCATGAGTTTGCGTATCTTCCCGTGTTCTCAATCAACAGTGTGAATGTGAATTTGTAATTTACGCGGGCGCGATTTTAATTTAAAATTTCTCGAATTAGTACTCTGTATACTTCTCTCTAGTTTATATTTTTCCAATTGGTAAAAATATCGGTAAAGTCTTAAACTGATACGTTATACTGTTATACATCATGGGTGGAGTTATACAATAATGAGTCGACTAACACTTAGATAGTCAAACAACTGGAATTTAATACAAAGTTTAATATACCAATTTTGCAGGTTAAAGTCAAGCTCAATTTTTGTTCCATTTTTCTCATTTGTCAATGACTGCTACGATGGCATATCACATAATATGTATCTCTTGATATACACATGTTGACAAGAACCTGCATACAAGTTCATTTTTATCGAAAATAATTTTTGATACATCTAATTCTTTTTTCTATAATATAACAAACTATTTTGCCATTTTTTGGCTTAAGACATAACACAACCACGTAATATGAACATAGCTGCTATTTATCACTTACCTTACTCATAAAAAAAATCACAAAAAAATCTGCACCTAAAGAACAACTAACCCAAACTAATCTCAAAACTATATATGTTTAAAACTATGCCTTTATACATATAAGGCGCAATTGAATGCGGCGTTTAATGTGAGCAGAAATCAAAAAATTAAAGGAGCCGAAAAAACTAAATCCGCCGCCGCTTGGCGCACGTGTTTATAAATAAAAGATGCCGCGATCCCTTTCGGCTTTTTTACGCGTACTCATAATACTCCTTTCTTGTTTAATATTGATCTGTGCGTAGAAACAGATTTTTTTTTCATAAATGTGGCCAATTAGATATTTTGTGGTTTGCTAGAAATCTTTGTATTTTAGGGCACCCTAATGCGCGGGACTCCCCGCACCGCGGAGGCTGGCGGGGGTGTAGTTACGCCACTGGTGACAAGCATAATGTGGTGACCATATAACAGAGCAGTATTCCAGTATGCTGCGCACCAAGCCGTTATAAAGACAAGAAAGCGCCCTTGTGTCATTAATGTGTTTGGTATTTCATTTAATAAAACCCCATAACCTAAAAGCTTTAAGAGCAATACCATCAATGTGTAAGTTAATAGACAGATTTAAATAAAAATTACCCCTAGGTCATTAAAACTCTATCAATATCTACATTATTTACATTTTACGATGATATTATTGGATTAAAAAACTTATAGAAGCTTATAACCTTGCATTTGCAAATATTGATTTTTAGTTAATTTAAATTAGACCAATGTATAAAATTATTTACATCCATTTGTAAACCAAGAAATCTGGACTGACAATATTATAAGTCAACTGCATACAAGAGACAGTGAAATGTTTGAAAACAAACATACAGAATTAATAAAGAAAAACAGCAAAAATAACACACAGTATTCCATCAAATTCTTTTTAAATCATATGTTTGGTGGACCCAACACTAGTTTATTTTGAATGACACCCCACCACTGCGTCAATCTACCACACCAAATTGGTGAATATACAAATGTCATGATATTGATATTTTAAATGAAATTTCAAATATTGTAAAAGTATGTAAGGCTTTTGCAATAGGACAAAATACCAAATCTGGGTGTAATTGGCAACAAAACTATAAGTAAGATATTGCTGCAGTTGCACAAGTCAGCTTGTTTGATTTCTGGGTTACTCCCAAAAAAAAATCATTTGCCATTTTACCTCCCAAATAGAGAATAGAAAATTAGAGAATAATGTTAATAATTATCTTCTATGTTGAAAAAATCACCGATCCAACAAATCATTTTCACAAGAAAGACGATACAGGTGTTGTAAATAAAGAATAAGATAGTGTTTTTTTGCTTATCTTAGTAGCTTTATTATTATAAGAATTTTTTTTATTGATGTTTATGAAAATTTTCATATAAGTATCTTATATCAGGCTTTTACATATTTATTTTTGTTAAAAAAGTATATTGTTTACTGTTATGAAATTAAAGAATGTCAATAATTTAAAAATAAAATAAATGTATAATAAAAAATTTTAATTGTTTGAGCAATATAATATACATTCTGGAAATATAAATATGTATCATGAATAAAAAATATTATTCTTTTGATTTTGTTTCAAAATCTATATTATGCGGAAAATACCTACTCATGTACATAAAACATTTTTAGGTTACAGCAAATAAACTGATTTATAAATAAATATTTTATATTTACTGATACTTCCCAACTGCATTGAAAAAAATATTAGAATATAGTGTGATATGTTCATTTTAAACACTGTATCTAACGTGACAGTGTTTACATTTACTGTTACTGTTTTCTTCTTACTTAAGAGTTTTTAAAAATAAAATTTCTGTTACATAAAATATAAGCAATCTTAAAAAATCGCCCTATATGATATTACTAAAAATTGCACACATCTACCTCACATTCCAAAAAAAACTTATAAGTATCTTTAAGTTTTAATTTACAAAACATGGCGTCTAGAACAATAAAAATTATAGATTATATAAATAATAGATTTAGACAGTTAAGCCTATGGCTCTCCATAACTCGAAAAATAGAACATCACCACCCTAAATTTTTTTCGAAAAATGAAACTAGGGGTGATAAGCTACATTATATGTATATAAAATTTCACGACAATCACTTTTCAATGCTTAACACACTGAATTACAGTAATCTACATCTTTGTTTAATTGACAAACACAAATTACAAAACCTTTTTTAACATTTTAAATAACTTCATGGACTCCTAATTTTTTAATAGTTATTTTCATTGTCATAATAACATTAATCATTCAATTTTAAGAAGTCCTAGGCTGGCCAATGATTTGCCTGGATATTTTTACCTTTTTACATTTATTTATGAGTACTTATATGTTTACTTGATGTTTTCTAAGCCATTAGACACTTTTCATAAATTAAAGGAGACTGCTGGGGAGCTGAGACATCAATGAGGGGAAGGAACAAAAGATAGAAATGGAAACCTACAGTTTTAAAGTGGTGGAGCAGTTTAGTTACCTAGGATCTGTCATTACATTAAACAGTAATGAAATTGTAGAAGTAAAAAAGGGAGTTGCAGTATGAAATTATATGAGATTACAATATGTTCACAAAAACACCAAGATGTGACTATAAACAACTTTAATATGCACTGTAGAAAATTATGAAATATGTCCTGTTGGATTTGTTTGAAAAAAAAATCAAGGAATAATTGAGGAAGCAGCTGGAGAATTAAATATAACCACACATTTTATCTGTATAAAGAACCACTTAATTAAAATAAAATGCTTCCAATGGACCTTATGGATCCGACTATGATGGTAAGACATCATATTCAAATATGCTCAAAAAATACACATTTTTAAAAATTGAAGAAGGGCTGCAACAGATTGAGAGATACAGAAGAGGAAAATACAGGAGGATACTGATTAAGACTTAAGTTGTAATATCAGTGAAGATGATATTTTCGATTTTGTAAGAGTTCATGGTGATTTTTTCATTATATGTAACTTCTTAAGACTTTCATTTAAATTTTTGTATGCTATTTGGTTAGCTACCTTTAAAATAGTCATGAAACATGTCATTAACTATTTCTAGGAATCAGCAATAAGTAATGTAAAAAAACACATTAATACTTAAATAATTGTTACAACTTAGTGAAGTGTCTATATCAGAAAAGCATTTTCCACAAGGTTGACTGGAATTTAAGAAAGTTTGTGTTTAAGGTATTCTATTAGGCCAGCCAAAAAAGGGCTGCAAAGGTGCTCACCAACAAATTGTAAAAAAATGGAAATGGGAAAAAACTATTATTTGATCTAACTAAAATAAAAAAAAGATTCACCACGTCATTAGGGGTTAGTGGTACCTATAAATCTTGTAAAATGGAGATTATGAGCTTTTAAGTCAAACACAAAATGGTCAAAGACAAATTTTTCAGATAAAATTTTTGGCTTTTCCCAAAATCAGTGTCCAAAATTACATCCGATACCATATTTTTTTTCTTTAAAAATCGAGGTTTTTTAATGGCACTGACTTGTCGTTTATGTAGGAAAAAGGAGTAAAAAAAAATAAAAATCCGAATCCTCAATCCATTTCTTTCTACCTCGCTCCGTTGAGGATAATTTTTGATAAGCTTTTTGTTTTTTGATAAATCCCGATTTTGCTTGATGCACATGGCCTGTGGTTTATGGTTATTAATAAATCATAGAATCATTTTTGTAATAAATTTTATAAGCGTTATTTTAATATTTGACTATATTTTTTTTTAGATAGAAACTTATATGATTTGCAAAAAGTTATAAATCGACCTGCAATGTATCTTCAATTATTACAACTTTTACATCATATGGTAATTATCATAATATGTATAGTTATAAAAAAGAAACTCTTTTCTTTTAATATTGTTTAATCACCTCATGAATATATAGAGCAGCATTAGTTTCAACCATAAATATATTTTCTTGAAAAACATTACACAGTGTTATGAGACCTGATATAATCCTGACATTTTATGTTAACATATTATTTTATGCTTTGGGGAATACTCCAAAATCTCACATCAATAATATACAATGAGGATTTATTGTTTTTTAAACTAATTAAACAACAAATTTTGAAACTGAATATCAATAAACCTCTTACAAATTATTGCAGGTTTTTTGGAGGGTAGAGGCAACAAACCCCCAATGTAGTTGACTTTAAGCTAAATCGTATGTTGTCTTAACCTCAGAATACATATATTTTTTCCTTTTTAATATTATATTACAAAGGGAGATTGTTAGCAGCATTTTTGTAACATCACAAATTAAATTGTGGTTGGTTTTATATTCTTGATTTAATTCTTTCAATCAGACACAATTGTAACTGAATCTTGAGTTAAAAATTTTACTCCCCTCCTATTATCATTATGCATAGAGCTAACCTAGCTGATTAATAAAACTTTTATCATTTGTCTAATGAGTAAACAGAATTAAAAATGAAATAAGAAATGTATTAATAACTGTTCATGATTCATAAAAATTGTTGATCTAGCGACCTTTATGACCTGTGCTTTTATGTGAAGCAGTACTGCAATAATTGTATAATAATCTCCTCCAAATATTTCTAAAAATAGTATTATGAAGAAATATAAAAAGTATTAGAAACATTACTTAACAATAATGTGTCACTTGTCTATATGTGTAATATAAACAGATTTGTTTGATGCTAAGGCAGCCAAATCTATAAATATTAAAACTACTCCTCCTTTCTTTTAAATCACATAATAATTTCTGCCATTTAAATGCATTATTTGTGTATGTTAGTTTCTATCTATAGTAAAATATATAATTGTACCATTTTTTGTAATTAAAACTAATTTTTTTCTTTAATCATCTTGGAAAATGTATTTTCATAGAATAAATTAAAGATGGAAACCCCTGTATGAAAAATTTTAAATGCTGACTTAAATTCCTTAAACGCTGCTAAGTTTGAAGTTTTCAAGGGGACCGCTTATGGTTTTTCAGTTTCATTTGTCCCATTAATCTGTATGTGTGTAAAAGTGATGAATATATATTCATTTTTCCGAATGATTGAAATGAACTATGGATTCATTGTTAAGCCTTTAAAAGAATTAAACACGACACATTTTGTTCATTTTTCACTGACAAAAATTTTAAATGCTGATTTAAATTCCTTAAACGCTGCTAAGTTTGAAGTTTTCAAGGGGTGCGCTTATGGTTTTTCAGTTTCATTTGCCCCATTAATCTGTATGTGTGTATAAGTGATAAATATATATTCATTTTTCCAAATGATTGAAATGGACTATGGATTCATTGTTAAGCCTTTAAAAGAGTTAAACACGACACATTTTGTTCATTTTTCACCGACTTACATATTTGAATCGGTCATTCGCGAAACCCCGTAAGTCCAAAAAATACAATTTTTGGAAAACTGGAAATAACTTTGTGCAAAAAGTTATAATAAATAGATTTTTTTTTAAAAAGTAGTTTATTGAAGAATTTGTAATTAAAAATTCGTTGCAACATATTGCATATCAAAAAAAAAAAAAATTTACTCCAAAAAATTTTTTGAAATTTGGACACATACGGGATTTCTCAAATGAACGAGAATTTTCAGAATATCGAGGTTAAAATAAATAAAATAATATTGAAATTTTTGTTGAATATATCATTTATTTATTATAAGGTAATCTACAAAGTAGGCCAACGAGCCAATTCGGCATAGAAGTGTTGTACTTCTTCGTCTTGAGGTATGTACTGCATCAGGTTCTTAACGTCATTCAGTTTGTTCACATTGATAGGAACACGACCAACATACAGTGTCTCTTGGGGCAATACAATCCTTGTTGACGCCAATAATTTCAATGAGAATGTGTGAAATTTCAATCCATCAATGAAGTCTCGAGCTACAACCACCCCGTCTTCACAATAGTCAAACTGATTGAATTTAGAGATAGTGAACGGCTGCTTTAGCTCTTTGGGTAATTTTCTTTGATAAGACTCGTCAGATAGTACATTCTTCTTGAAAAACTTTGGCCACCATTTTTGAAAACTTAGGACCTCATGAGTGTGTAGATGTTTAACAGTGAATTTTCCACGGGTTGAACAGGAATTTGCAACCAAAACAATATATTCCTTCATTGTGTAAATTCTATCTCTTCGTTTAATTTTCCGTTTTACGACACTGAAGTCTCTGTCACATGGTAGGAAAGAGTGACCCCTCACGGGAAAATATTGGAAAATTCGTTCAAACCTACCAGTCGATTGCAAAGCCATCATCATACGAACAACAGCATGGTTTTTGTTCTGGCCCCAGGCTCCGTCTGAGAATACATGCAATTCTTTAACAGATGAGTCAATTTCTGTATTAATATAATCCAGCAACATGGAACATACTTCATCGGGACCTTTTCCTCCTCATGATATATGCAAAATCTAGAAGTATTATTTCGCAGCTCATGAATATTAAAAACATCGACTGTTAGCTGTCGTAAATAAAATGATTCCTGTACTGGAATGACAGGAAGTTGCAAATTTTGTATAAAGTCCATGCAAATACCCAGAACAGTTTGATCTTCTGAACATTTTTTCTGAATCTCTTTAAGTTTGGAATAAAATTTCTTTGCTCGGCGATTATGCACCATCTTTTCAGCTATTGCTACTCGCTTAGCATTTTCGTTTAAAGTGGGATTTTTGATTTTAACTGACAGCTCCTTACAAGTACAACATGTGTCGACTTGTGGTTGCTGAAACTTTAGATCAAAGTTTTCCTTGAATATTTTCATGTAAAACTTGTATTTGACTATATTTTTTAAATCAGGGTATTTTTCTAGAAAAAGATTCCACATGATTTTAACATTTAAACGAGGGTTAAGGTAATGCACTTCATGAGTGGTGTAATGCGCAATTTTTGTAGGAAATGAGGAAATATGATCCACAATTTTTCGGACAATTTGTCCAGGCATTACATTTCCGGGAGTGTTTTTACCTCTCTTATCTTTGGGAGTACTGCCAGCGGCTGAAAGTTTACATATTCTTCGAGTTCTATCATCGGTAACACCATAGGCACTAAGGAATGCTTTTTTACAAACATTAATTCGGGACTTTCCTGGAACTTTCACAAAATATCTAAAAAAGAAAAAACGTTTGTCAGCTTACCTATATTTTCTTCTAGTATTATCTAAATAGGTACCTGAATGAAGTGTTCCTCTGAGGTGCTTCTTCGTTTCTTCTGCAACGTCGCCTTTGTATATCAGTCAAATCTATGTTGTTTTGCAGTAAAATATCTTGCTCGTCCTTGGTTTGCAATGAAGTTATTCCATTATAAGCGATTTCAGCATCTTGTATTGTAAGCAAGTTTGGTATACATTGTTTTTTGCAGCTAGAAAAAAAATTATAGAACATAAAACTAATAACGCATATTAAAATTTACTTGCACGGATATAAATGGGGAGTTGGTTGAACAACATTGCCCCTCCAGTTTTTGTATTCCTCATTTTTCACTCTGGATTTCTTTATTTTCTCGCACTGGTACTCTACTGTTTTCACACCCTTTCTTCTTTTTCTTGGACTCCTTTCAACACTTTCGTCGGTACCACTATCACTAGACATCTTATTCACTAAATTATTTTAGCATTAAGTGATTAAAACCAGTATAAATTATTCCTAAATAATAATAAAAGCAAGCCGCCTTGTTTACGATTATTTTACTCAATACTGACTGACGTTTGACGGTTTCGACAGACATAAGCAACAGCGTACCTGGTGGGGACATCGCGCGCGCTTTCATTTGAGAAACACCGTAACTCCTGGACTTATGGGGTTTCTCAAAGGAATCGCGTACGCTCATATTTATTTGGACCGTTAGTGCTATGACAACAAGCGGGGTTTCTTTGTGGATCGATGCGTCTACAATCTAAAATTCCAAAAATGCTTAAACGTCATTTTGGCTAAAATATGGACTTACGAGGTTTCTCAAATGACCGATTCATTTATGTATGTGCACCAACTATTTTGTGACGGTTTAACCAACTTGGATTATTTTTTTAAGAAATATTTAGGGTTGGCAGGTGTGACCCCCATAACAAGCAACTTGGGGTGAGGAAAGCGGTAAAATCGAAAAAAGGGGAATTACCAAAAGTTCAGTTTATTTATTTCAAACAGTATAAATTTTGTATCAATCACAGACCTTTTTGAAGTGCACCTAGACAACTAAATCCCCGTATGTCCACTAACAGAGATTTTGAAAATTCATATAATTAATACAAATAAAACTTAAGATTTATTGCGGGGGTTCAAAATAAACAAAAAACCTAAACCTAACATAGAAAAAAAAAACGAAAAAAAAGAGAACTAATTCTAACAATGCCAGCAAAAATAGGATCATACAATGATAAATTTTGTACAATATACAATCTGCAGCTATGCTTAAATATTTTTATGTTAGTCATAGATTTGATTTCACAAGGAAGAATGTTGTACAGTTTGGGTGCAAGATAATTTAGAAATCTAAGGTTAATATTAGTTAATAGTAGGGATCACTAAATTTCTATTTACATTACGTTGTGTAGGATATCTAAACTTTTTTTTGAAAATTGTCTTTAAAATATAATTTGCCATCTTCTTTAGTTGCTTTAATGAACTTATAAACATATAAATCTTCCCATGCAACTATATCATAGTAATGATTCCTCAAATGCTGTATATACAGTAATTAATAGTATTTTATTTAATATTTCTTAGTATATAAGAAATATGTATTGGTTTTCTTAAATTGGTAGTTAACCTTTGTACATATTTCTTTCATTTAAGTTTTCATCATTGAGAATTCCTAAATATTTGATAAATGGTACCTCATTTATTTCCTTATCAAAACCGGCAATTATACCTTTGTATATAGGCTGACTTGCAACTGTGAGAGAAAATGTTATATATTTAGTCCTTTCAATATTTAATGTAAGTTTTAAAGAGACCAGTTATTTTTTTATTTTTGCTATACCTGCAATTGTTAGATCTTTAATTGTATCCCATTATTCCCCTGTAAAACCACTACCATATGATTGGCATATGAAATTATTAGATCATTCTCAATTAACATATTTATTAGTGAATTAATATATATGAAGTGTAAAGGCCCTAGTACAGTGCCCTGTGGGATAACAATCACTAAGAGTGCTTTCAGTGTTTAAAACAGTAAGAAGAGAGTCATGGGATATAGTGGCGAAAGCCTTAGCTAAGTTTAGACAAACAGCCAAATATTTGTCTAAATTGTTTGTTATATTCTCAGTGTGTTCATATCAGAAGTGCTAAGACCATCACAAAAACCATGCTGGTTAGTAGAAAGTATATATACTCAAAAAGTTTAAACAACCTGTTCTTTAAAGAGTTTTCCAATATTTTTGAACATTTATTAATAACACTGATCGGTCGATAATTCAATATTTCAGTTTTATCATCTGCCTTATGAATCAATCACCAATGAAATCTTAAAGCCAGATGATACAGTTCCATTCTTAGTATGGATCCCTTGGGATTTGAATGTGATGAAGCATTTTTTTTTATTCCTGTTTGTAAAATATTTATTAAAATAGTCAGCCACACTCTTTTCATTGTTACAAGGCTGTTGATTATCCTCTTTAATTGCCAACTTGTAGTGATGGGAAATCTGGATCTTTTTAAAGATCCGGGTCAACGGATCTGGGTCAGTTTAAAGACCCGGATCAGCGATCCGGATCTCCGATCTCTTTAAATTCATTAAAATAGTCATATTAGGCATTGAGTAGGTATGTATGCGTAGCTTCATTCATCTGAAAACTTTGTAAGCATGCAACATCGGTTTTATAGACAGTACTGTCCGAACATATTTTTAGTTTTTCGCGACGAGTAAAATGAGTGGCGATCTCACCAGTCTAGTTTTTGTTTACAAACTTGTATGCGATTTACAGAGATGCGTTTTAAGTGAAATAATAATTTTTAAAGATATTAAACTTTTAACTTACAAGGCTTAAGAGTCTTGCTATAGTGGTTTTGAAGTTGAAGTTTTTTATGTTTCCGTTTTGTTTTTATCTATTTATTTATCTACTAATTTATTAATTTATTTCTCAGAAAATCAATTTTACATACATGAACTATGTTTTGACTTTTTTTATTATGAAATATAGATTTTTATATTTCTTTTTATTAACTATCATCCTATTATCATCACTAATTATAAGGCCATCTGAACTTCAATATACACATCGCATAAAAAAGTAGAGATTTAAATCTATTAATTATCTAATCCACACAACATAAATCTAAATTTTAAATGACTGGTTTAATATGACGTTTTTACGATAATTTACGAAGTCAACAAGGTAATCAACCCCAAATTAAATTTCTACATGAGATTCTGGCTATACAGAAATTCATATTTCATGGCATTCAGCATTCAACAAGCTAATGACCGACCGACCCATCCAACCCATCATCCTGCTCTTCTTATCGATCAGACCAGTTCGAAAATCGCGACTCGAAACCTACAAACAATGATGTTGCATTGAACGAACCGAAGAACTGACTCAACCATAGATAAACACACCTGGACGCTTCATTTTGTTTTGTCTCTATTTCAAAGATTCGTGATCTGGCTCGCAATGTTTTCAAGACCCGGCTCCCGTGGGTGAGTATAGAGATCCGGATCTCAAATCCGGATCAGTCGTGAACGACACATCTGTACCGACTTGCCCCACTTGTTCTATTTTTTCATCTACTGCTATAATTCGATACATTTTTTTTAGGCCATTAGGATTTGAGTCTATTTTTTTTTTATTAAATTCATAGTTCCTTTTATATATATTATTTTATTTAAAGTATTTCTGTAATTTTTATATGTAATTTTATATTTTTTGGTACACACAGATCCTTAGATTGAAATTATGTTATCTGGTCTTTTTGGTCAAGTTTTTTGCAGACTAATCACTAATGACACTCTCCGTTAACTCTTTCCCATATCTTTCAGTTTCTAACTCATTCTCCTTAAAAGCTTCATAGTTTGTTTTCTGCTTGACTTCGTCTCCCAATTTTGTCATCATTTTCTCGAGTTCTTCTGTCTTGTGAATTTCATTTTTGCAAACTTTTTTGGCGCATTGTTCCGAACACCAAATAAGATTTTTGTTTAACACTGTGTAAATTTTTGTTCTTTGCCAAAAACTTTTGTGTATTGTGGTATATAGTACACAACCAAATTTGTTGGTCCTTTTTTTTGCAACATTTGAATGTTGCTGCCATTATACAGTAATTCTCATATTATTCACAATTCAGTTTTTTTTGGTTTATTTGTATAATTCTTGAATGTAGTTGGCCTTGTCGATATTGTAAACAGGTAAAACTTTTAAGTTAACTGATTCGCTTATCACAAATTTCTTGGTAGTATCTTTGATTTTACAGCAGCATAGCATTCACGTTGTTCTGCAAAGTGGGCACTAATAAATCGGATTAGAGTAATTTTAATAATTAGGACCTTCTTTATTGTTGAAATATTTATATAGAAAAAGTTTAAGATTTCAAACTTCATATAGCGAAGATGTGCGACTGCTACATAAACAAAATAACTAAATAAAAATAATTAATTAACATTTTTAACGATTCTTCTTTAGCTTTTCCATGGCCAAAACCCAATTTACTACCAAATAGAAGAAATAATATAGCTTAAGACCTCATAACATCAGGGGAATTTCAAAAAATAATTGGAGAAACAATTGCTTCAGGAATTAATGAGTTAGTGGACAGATGCAGAGGATTGTACCTGATAAGAGTGCAGAACCGCTTGTACTCTTAATAAGCAAGTCTTTGCAACAGGACTATATCCAAGTGACCTAAAACTTTCAAAATCTATCTTTAAAATCTTTAAATGTACCTTTAATTCCCAGTTGATAGAATTTTTGGAAAGATTTTATTTGTTGGGTCTTCCCGAAATGGTTTTAAAAAAACAGATGAACACTTACAGTGATTACGACCTCTGTATTTTTGTTTATGAGGCTGTCAAGGATAAATCTGCCAACGGGTAGGCATTATTTTTTTGATCTTGGTAGAGCATTTGACACTTTGGGTCACAACTTTTACTGGAGAAACTTTATGGATTTGGTATCAGAGGTGTGCGCATCAGTTATTGTCATCAAACTTAGATAATAGAAAGCAGGCATTTGTAATAAATTAAACTAGATCAGCTTTTAAGAAAGTGCAGATGGGTTTCTATCAAGCCTTTATTCTGGGGCCATTATTTTATATTATTTTTACTAATGGTATAACTTCTGCATGTCCTTCGGATTCAGAAATTATTTAAGCTCATGATACAAACTTGATCTGCAAGCAAAGTGCACATATGACTATTGCCAGGGCGAATTAGGCAGTGATGGAGTTTGGTGACTGGTGTGTGGTTAATGGGTTGGCTCAAGTACCGAAAAAACAATCTCTGAATGTTGTTCCAAAAAATATAGCAATCATTCAGAGCTATCTTATTTGAGGGGCATCATCTTGGATCAAAAAATGAGTCGGAATGATCATATTAATAATTTAATTTCCGAACTAAATGACTAGATTAGGACTTTGATTTCCATTGGCGTTCTAAAATTAACCTATTATGGCTTGGTACAGTCTAATCTCTCATAGGGAATAATATTTTGGGGTGGCTCTGCTTACTTTAATAAAGCATTATGTAAAAGAAAATTGTTTGAGCCAATGGCTCACTGTGGACCAGAATGTGACTTTGACTCTCCCTTCATTTTATATATTATATTCTATTATAAATGTTAAACAGTGTGAACATTTTTTAAAAAAATTCTGACAATTATAACACGAGATCACAGAACCATTTACATTTTCCATATTCATGTTTGACTGCTGGTCAAAAGTCACCTGCTTTTTAGGGAGTTATTGATTGCAATACATTTTTAGAGCCCTTTGGAAATATAGACCTTATGTGAATGAATATTAGTCGTTATAGACTGTGATACTGTAGTATGAATGTTACATACTTGAAATTCCTGTTTCTCCCATTTTGTAAATTGATTGAAATATAAATAGCATTCATATACCATATGGTTACTGATTTTTTTGTTTTTGTTTTATTGGTATTTTTTAGATTATATGGTTGCATTTTATTTTATGTTGTTTACTATTAGTGTGTTTCATTTTTGGTTTTGTCCGATAAGATTTTTATTATGTAAAATATTTGAGTAAGGAGTAGAGGTTACTTTACTTTTATTTTACAAACGAAACTATAAATGCTTAGTTCCGCAAAACAAAATTCCAAAGCTAATATACAGGCAAGTCCATCTGTAGTGCAGTTTCTGCGAAATTTCTTGGATTCTCAGTTTAAATGGGAACCCCAAATTGCGATACTAAAACTAAATGCTTCAAATATAAATAAGATATTTATCTGCCAAAAAAAAATGTCAAATGGGGACTGAAACCATGAAAAACCTGCAGGGAACTATTTAAAGAACAAAATATTCTCTCTTTTCATTGATATATTTGTATATGAAGGAATACATCCATCAAAAAGCATCATATAATTTCAAGGATTTCAACATGTACCTGACTAGGCAGCCAATTTCATGCAGTATATTGTCACAGTATCCAATATTATAAACTACTCATTGCTCTCCAGTATTGTCTGCCTATTTATGATTTGTGTACTATATATATTATATTTATTGTAACTTTTGAATTGTCTAATGCCATTATACTGGTCTACTAAAGATGGAATAAAAATTTAAATTTCAATTTTTTTAATAATAATTTTAGTGGAGGGCAACTGGAAGAGATCTTTTTGAGTTAGTATGTCGAACAATTGGCTTAAGAGAAACATGGTATTTTGGCCTGCAATATGAGGATTCCAAAGGATTTATCTCTTGGCTAAAATTAGATAAAAAAGGTAATGACATATTTTTATTGTCAGTAACAACTATTGATATTAATGATAAAAGTTGTAAAATAGAGTGGTCTTAGGTATGCAATGTATAGATTGTTCAGAAATGTGAAGCTATTAAAATTGTTAAGAGTCGCATACACGTTTTTTTAAATATTTAAATTAAATAGTAGAAAAAAGTTAATAAAGTGTTAATCTGAGGTTATCTAGATAATAGAGAGATCTTATACACCTAGAAGGTATTATACACTGTTAAATTAGTAATTACTGTGAGTAGTGTATTTTTTGAAATATAAAAGTTGGATATTTTTAAATCCATGATTTTACTGGATAAACTAATGAGACATACATAGCTTTACTTCAGAGTTTCTAACATAGTTCTATTTAATTTTATTTTTAGTAGTTAAAATAAAATTTAATATGAACTATATTTGATTTTTTCAGTTCAAGATCAAAGCATACAAAAAAATAACCAGACAGCCTCATTCATGTTCTTAGCTAAATTTTATCCAGAAGAGGTTGCTGAAGAATTGGTACAAGAAGTAACTCAACATTTGTTTTTCTTACAAGTGAAACAGGCTATTTTGTCTATGGATATATATTGTCCCCCAGAAGCATCAGTATTATTAGCTAGTTATGCTGTACAGGCTAAAGTAAGAAAAATCACTTTAAGTTGTTTTTATTTGCTTAAAAAAATGACATTTTCGAGGTTGTAAAACTATTTTTTTTTATTAGATAACCATTATTTTTACCCTCCAAAAAATAGAAATTTGTTAAATTAATATTTCCAATTGACTTTACAGAATGTCTAAAAATTTCAATGCTGTTTTGTTGCTTCCTTTTTAAAGAAAATATATTCATTTTTAATATATCTTTGAAAGATTATTTTCATGGGTCTTGATATTTTAGTAAGGGTTTTATTAGAAACCATCTATGTTTACAAAATTGTATATATGTATATAGTTTTAGAATTTTTTTTATCTATTTGGTTGGCAGTGAAACGTGATGATTTGAGGGGGTAGTGAGCTCATAGGATGACGGTGGGACAATCCAGGGGGTTTTTATACCCCCCCCCTTCCGAAACTCTTAAGAACATTCCGTTATTTACATAATGTAATCTACGAAAGTAGAATTCCAATAACTGCAAATTAGGAAAGTTAGGGACCGGTACAATTTTTTTAATGTAATGTTTTAACAGAACCTAATTATGCGTCACTTTCGCTTCACGATGTGACTTTGTTAGCAAACAAATGTTTTTACACAAATCTAATTTTTTGTACTTCTCCTTCTAGATATGGCATTCTGAATTCTTTTAATGCTCCAGACCGTTTTAATAAAGATATAATTAAGTATATATCAAATTTAAAACAATTTTCGACCAATATTAACTTAATTAATTTGAATAACAGATTTCTCTTCAGACATTATTGTCAAGGGGACTACTTTTTAAATAAGAAAGGATTAGTTAGATCGGCTTTTATTGTAAAAGAGGCATTAAACGATTTCGACGAAACACAAGTTCCTTGTAATCTAATACAGTTGACACAAAACTCAAACTCTTAGAGTCAATTCAGATAAATCAGAGTCAGATTGATAATGACACTCTAGTTATGAATGATATATATAGATATTTCAAGCACAACCAATTTAACTTATAAAAATGTATGCACAGAAAATTCATGTACAACTCTATTTTTATTAAATATTCAATCAATACGAAGCAAACTCGATGAACTTAGTGTACTTCTTGAATTACAAAATAAACCAGATTTTATTCTTTTAACACAGCATGGGCTTAAAGAAAGTGAACCATGTTTCTTAGCCAATTATCTAACTTTATCCAGTTTCTGCCGAAAGAAATCAATTTATGGTGGTACTATGATTTTTATAAAGAAAGGGGTTTTTGAAAATTTCTCTTGTTGTTGACAAGCATAATAATATGCTGGTTGAAAAAGAGTTTGAGTTTCCAATTATTTTTGACAAGAAGTATAATTTGTATCTATTGTGTGTATAAAGACCTCCAAGCTGTGATGTGACTGTTTTTCTGGAAAGTTTGGAAAACCTTTTGTCTCAGCTTTCGCTGAACTCTAAAATATTATTGGCGGGAGATTTAAATATCAATTTTATCGATAAGGAATCATCGCCTACCCAATCACTCTGTAATTTGTTTAACTCATTTAACCTGAAAATGCATGTGTCTCAACCAACACGTATTACCCAACACTCGTCTACATTACTGGACTGTCTGTACAAATTTTTACCAAGATCTAAAATGTCAAACACTCTCTTCTGGCCTTTCAGATCATGAAGCGGTTTTAGTTCATATCCCTTTTCAAAATTACAAGGTTGGACAAAGATCTAGGATGGGGAGAATTTTTAATAGAACTAATTTTACACGCTTTCAAGAACAGTGCGGTTTGATGTCATGGGAAAATACCATCCATTATTCGGATCCTTTGACTACATTTCATATTAAACTATGTAATATATTTAATAAATGTTTTCCTCTGAAAATAATTAAAAAGCAAAATAAAAAGTCTTGGATAACTTAAGGTATTAGATCTCAACTAAAAATTTATGCCAGAATATCAAATGCAGGTAATAGATCCTGGGAGCAGTGGTCAATAATAAGTAGTTTAAGAGGTAAAAATAGCATCCTACAATCAACTGTTGATTTAAACCCAAATATTATAAACGATTTTTATTGCTCTATTGCTGAAAGGGTTATGTCAAACATATCTGTTCAAAAGGATCCCCTGGACTATCTTACAGACATGTGGTCTCCACAAGATTTTTGTTTAGCATACACTGATACTAATGAAATCAGAGCGACTTTTAGACAAATAAAGAATAAGCATTCTGCAGGTTTGGATGGTGTCTCCCTTAGAGTATTGGAGAACTTACCAGAGGTGGCTTTGCAGGCTCTTGCTGGTTCTATCAATGAATCATTTCAACGGGGCGAATTTCCATCCTGTTTAAAAAAGGCCGTTGTGATTCCGCTGCACAAGGGAGGTGATGCATCTGACCCCTCCAATTTTTGATCCATTTCCCTACTGGCGACTCTCTCAAAAATCATTGAAAAATTGGTGAAAACAAGATTGCTACAATTTCTAACAGTAAACAACCTTCTAACACCACACCAATTTGGATTTCAGGCATCAAAAAACACCTTTGATGCCATGTTTTCCCTGCTTGAAAATGTATACCTTAACATTAATGAGGGTCAGGCTCTTGCGGCAGTATTCTGTGATTTTTCTAAAGCATTCGATTGCGTTAATCATGGAGTTCTGTTGCGAAAGCTTCAACACTATGGAATAAGAGGTATTACGCATAAATGGTTCTCATCTTATCTTTCCCAGAGGATGCAAATTGTGAGAGTTAATGGTTCGTGCTCTAATTTGTCTAATATAGAGCATGGAGTGCCTCAAAGCTCGGTGCTTGAACCTATCCTTTTCTTACTATGTATTAATGATCTTACAGCTTTGGACATTGAAGGCAAATTTACACCTTTTGCTGATGATACTACCCTGTTACGGCATTCAAAGGATAGTCAATTGTTAAAGAACACAATTAAAAATGACCTTCAAAAAATTAAGGTATGGAGTGATTCAAACTAACTTTGTTTCAATATTAACAAAACAAATTTATTAACTTTTGGATTTAGCTATAATGATCCCAATTTGGATAACAAACTAATAGTGAATAAAATGGTTACAAAATTTCTCAGACTTCACATTGATTCAAAACTTAAATTTGAAGATCGCATTATAGAACTTATTAAAAAATTATCATCTGGTTGCTACGCCATTAGGGATCAATGGAGCTTGGTTGCTCGGCATCAAAAATGGTTTATCATTCGCTATTTGAATTATATTTAAGATATGGGATTGCATTTTGGGGATTTTGTAGCCAGCAACTTATGAACTCGGTACTCATCATTCATCACTCAGATATATGTGTAAAGCTAGGTATCGGGATCATTGTAAACCTTTATTTATAGAGTACAAAATTCTAACAGTAGTAAATCTCTTTGTTTTGGAGATTGTGTGCTTAATTCATCGTAGACTGTTGGGAGGTGTGATTCAGCATGACCTTCATAACATCCACAATACCAGGTTAAGTCAAGAGTTTAAATATCCGGCTACCGATTCCCAGACTTGCACTGACAAAGTACTCCATAATTTATGACGGCTTAAAAATGTATAACCATTTGAGCATCGATTGTAGGTCTTTGCCATACTTGCAGTTCCGTCGACGTGTGAGGGGATACTTTGTTTCAGAAACCAAATTACAGCTTGGGGAATATTTTGATGACTATTTTTGATGTTTTGGTTCTTTTTTTGTTGTTTACTATATTTTGAATCATTTTCTTGTATCTCTGTTATTTTATTTTATTTTCTGTATTTGGTAGGTTAGTGTGTAAGTGCGATGTCTAGAGTTTAAAGTCTATTTTATAGTATATTTAGTTGTAGCTGGCTTTGTCTATAGGAACAATTTCATTGTAAATGTTCTTGACAATAAAGCATATTAAGTAAGTAATTAAACTTCCAGCTTTTGGAGAGTTCTTTTAAACTATCCAAAATTTGCGAGTGGAGTTACAAAAAACTACTTTCTGCCAATATCTGCCAAAATATACCAGGGAGAGCAATTATGTAAAAGTAAAAAAATAACGTGTGGATATCCTAAACAAAGATGAACCAAATACTTACCATATATACAAACCACTAAGATCTTCTGTCTAAAGCAAAATCTCAAAATTGTGAATGCATCCAGGACCCAATTTATAATACCTTCAACAAAAATTATTATTATTTTATTGATATCTAAAAGGGAAAATCTACAAAAAAAAGGCTACAAGATGTTATAATTAGTTTTTATCTGGAAACTGGACATAAACAACAGTTTGCAAGTAAAACAGAGTTATTAATTTTCACTGAGTTTAAAAGTTTTTCTCTTCACATATACAAAACATGATGATCAACAAAATTAATAGGAAGATTATGAATTTACCTTTGATTGAAACATTTTCTTTAGAAAAGTGTTTGATTTTGACATTTCAACAGAATCAAAATGCTCATAAAAGTAGGCGTTTAAAGATTTTCAGGGATACTAATGTCAGGTGAATATAAAGCAATATAATTTCTAAGGTTTTTATTTTCGGTCAATCATCAGATTTTTTTAGAATTCCAAGAAGTGCTAAAATATGGTTCCAGTTCCAGACCTTCTATGGAAGATAACACTATATGGACAAATTGATTAAACACTCATTTATAAAAAAAATGATTAAATATATATAACTGTAAAAATATTAAGAAAAAAAAACAATATTTTGTAGGCCATATTTAGAAACGTTTGCAGGTAAAAACTAATTTCGCATTTTACATATTACATTTAGGAGATTACAATCAGTTATATTTGCACAGGATGTCCTTAAATTTTCATAATCGCTCGGCCTGCAATATGTTAGCAGATAAATATACTCAGATTGTTTTATGAAGGTGCTGTATGTGTGGAAAAAAGAGACAGCAAGGTCTTGTTTGTTAGGATTATTTTTCTCGGTAGTATACTTCTGTAAAGACATACAAATTAGACTTGTCATTAAAGTACTGACATGAGGAATTTCGTTGGATTCTCTCTTTTCTCTCAGTAGTGTCATTGGGAGTATTGAACATAAGTTAGTGTACAAAAAAGAGATGGTGGAGTAGGTCTGGCCACTCATTTTTTTTTTGAGTTGTTTCTTTTATCAATTTGAAGCTCCAATGGCCTGGATTTAATTATTTTTTGTATCCCATTGAAATACTTAATTTTCGGGTTAGATTTTCTCAGTTTCGTTCTTTCTTGTAATTCCGATAATATATAATAGATTGATAATTGATATACTTGCTATTCTTCTTTGGCAGTTTGCTTTTAGTACATAGTCGTTTTTGTGCTTCTTCTTGAGGGGAAAATCGCCTTGAAAGGCCTCTTATGCTCTTCCATGTTGTTGCTTATGGTTTCATCGGCTCCAAATATTAATGCATTTGATGTTTTTAAATCTCTTTTTTGTAACTCCAGCATGCAGCAGTGTGGGTTCGACATTTCCAGTGAGTTGATCTGTTACAGGCAGTAGATGTGTTTATTTAGTACAACAATATATGGTTGGTGGTTGCTCAGTTAGCATTTCTTTGTATTCTGCTTTTCAATGTGAAAGTGTCAAAAATATTAAAAATATTTTTAGGTCGCTAAAAGAAAAATACTTTTCACACTCATGTGACTTGTGGTAATCGCCTACTTCTCGTGCCATCAAACAATCACATCGTGTGAAAAAAGCTGTTCAGAGCTTGTTAGACAATTACTATTTATTTCTCATGACCCAGTGTAGAAAAAAATATTTTAATTGGAACCCCGCAATTCTTATTACTACTTGTAAACATGTTTATACATAATTAGTTTTAGAAATAATAAATGTTTTATCACGTTTTTCATGGATAACTTTCTCGTTGTTTTTGGCACTTATCATCTGTCTACATTAGGGCCTTCAATTGATATATTCCATAAACTATAACTGATCTCAATATTTGATCTCAAATTTTTATTTATTTTTTACATTTCCATAATTGTTTTTACAATTAAATTAATTTGTATGCTTTAGATATTTAGTTTTATACCAGGAAATTTAGCAGATTCTGACAAATTGGTTTTTTTGTAATATTGCTCTTATTTCTTTAATAAAATATCTTTTAAATACCTGTCTAGATGATAAACCCACTTACTTCAGAATATCCTATGAGGGTAATTTACACATTTGTAGTTTCTTTCACATTTATTAGTTTCTTAGATTGTGAGTTGCCTCTAGTTTACCATATTATTATGAGTTAAAATTTTATTTTTTCTTAACAGTTTGGTGATTTTGATGAGGACACTTATAAACCCGGTATGTTGGCCAGTGAAGACTTGTTACCCCAACGCGTTATAGACCAGTACCAAATGACGTTAGAAATGTGGGAGGAAAGAATCAGAGTATGGTATGCTGATCATCGAGGTAAATTTTTTAATATTATGTAATATACAAAACAGTTTACATATAATTTTAAGAGTTCAATAAGCATTTACTATTTTGATTTCCAATAATTAAGCTAATGTCATTTTACTATTCATGCAAATTTCGTAAATTGAGCTTAAATGGACTTGATATGATTTAAATATCTGTAAGTGCAGAACTGCTAATAGCTTCATATTTCTAAGAGGCATCACAACTGTGCACATTTTAAAATACTTATCACTAGTCTCAGTACAAGCATATCTTATTACATAGAAAGTCTTGATGTTAAAATAATTTTTGGGCATTTCATGTAATAAATTATTATTCTCTAAATCACTAAAGAAAAGTTGTCAATATCATTGCCATCTTTGAAACATAACTGACCATAGCAATATTGAACTCATCACATGGAATGTATGTATTTTCTCACATTTTAATAATTGTAATGTTAAACATATTCTAGGTGCCTCAGCACTCCCAGCTTTGTTTACCCACAAAATATGTATAATATTGTTTCATTACTTTTAAAGGTGACCAAGAAAATTGCCAAAATTCTGTTATAAGGGATAGTGTATTCCTTGACTCCATATAATGGTTAAAGACAAATATATGATATAGTTATAACCAGCAAGAAGCATCATTTTAATGAAATAAGGTTAGGTGTCCTATTTAAAGAAACAAAGTTTTTTTTTAAAAGTTTATCATTGGGATAGCCTGTACATACAAAGATACTGCTATTAAAAATAGTTTTTGTCTTAAAAGCTTTTTTATATTGTCTACAGGGGCGAAGCTATTTCCTGGGTAGATAGTGGTGGGAAAGTTATCTATTGTATTGTATGCTGTAATGGTTTACAACTTCTTATACATTCTCCGTGGAAAAATTGCTCAACTTCAGCCATTGTCGTCTTCTTACTGGAGTATTTTATGACTTTCCTAACAAATTAGCAGTTGGTAGTTGCATTATATAACTTTTTAAATTCTTCCTAATTTTTTTGAACCACTGTTAAAATTAACAATAAGGGCTATAACTTTTGCTCCCGTTTTATGAGTACTTTACAATTTTGTTTGAAACTATAATAAGAGTTATAATAAAGCAGAGTAGTTTAGGATAATATGTATTTTATTTTAATGCTTTTTGATATATGCATGATAATTCATTATTAAGGATCTACCAAAAACTCTTTGAGTTTTATTCTAAGCATTTTTATATCACACATTCTAAAGCTAAGTTTTTAAATGTTAGTTTATAAAAATCGGCATTTTTAACATTTTTTGATGTAACTTTCACACTTTCCTATCCTTTTTCCTTTCCTTTCAGAGTTTTTGATTATCTGTCAAATGGCATCAAGTTCTTGTTTAATGGGAAGTTCATTATGGTCACTTCCAATAAAACCATAATGTGATGTCATTGGATATATTATCAAAAAATAATATAGAAAAATATAAACCGTTTTGTTCCAAGTCATAACTACTGGAAGATAGACATTGTGAAAATTGTTGATTTTTCCATGCTAATTAAAAAAATACAGCAAAACGAGAATACATTTTATACCAAGTAATTTTTGTATTTTAATTTGTTTAATACATTGTTCAAATTATCTGGATTATCTATATTGTTTGTTAGGTATGTCTAGAGATGAAGCTGAAATGGAATATCTGAAAATTGCTCAGGATCTGGATATGTATGGTGTAAATTATTTTCCTATTCAGGTATTACAAACATCTCTTCATAAACTTCCTATGATGAATAAGTATTTTCTTTAATTTTTAGAACAAAAAAGAGACTGAGTTATGGCTAGGTGTAACTGCTTTAGGATTGAATATATATGAGAAAGAAAACAAGCTACAACCAAAAACAACTTTCACTTGGAGTGAAATTAGACATATCAGTTTTGATGACAAGAAATTTATTATTAAGCCTGTAGATAAGAATTCTCCAAATTTTGTATTTTTTAGCCAAAAAGTTAGAATGAACAAATTGGTAAGTCTATATGTAATTCTACTATTTTTTTTTCATAGTTACAGGGTGTCCTGAGTTACTTTATTACTATGTGCCTTTTTAAATTATCCTACGTACAACCTCCAAAATATATATTTACCTTCTACTTGCTTAATTATTAATTAAAATATTGTCCAATAATTTTGATGAATATTAAACTGCATTACTCGCTTAAGGTGGAACTGCACGCAGTATTATGGATGATTTACAAGCCTTCCGCCGCTGCAATATGTTAAAACTATAAGAAATATGTATTAGCTTCAATGTGATTTTAATAGAGAAATATGTATAGTTGGGCGCTAAATGCGAATTTTTATGAAAAAATCAAATCTGGAATTATAAGATAGAAGTAGATTTGTCCATTTTCGACCATTTTTTGACCACTTTTGACGCAAATGGCGTCGCATATATTTTTTTTTCTATAAAATGGCTCTTTACCGCCTTGCACTGATCCTTTGTCTACGTAACTGCAAAATTTGAAATGGTAAATCGTACTCATGTCTTTGTATTCTGCAGCGCGTGAACCCTTTTGAACCCATTTTTAAACGAAATGTAATTTAAATTGCCTATACATAACACATTTTTTTGAGGTCGGACGTGCAGGAGGTTTTCTCTAATACGTAGGTACCTTTTCATCTTACTTTGAACTTGACTAGACCTTGTCGCTGGCTTTTCACTTTTTGCGTGCAGTTCTCCCTTAATTACAGCAAATTGGCTCAGGACGACAAATCAGGCTTGTTTTCTTGATGTATTGCTACAAATGGAAGGAAACGGCACACGGCGTTTTGTTTCTGGGATGTCTACACCTAGACATATCCACAGATATTTAAATTTTTTTGAAAAAGCCGGGTATAGCCTGATATAATGTGGACCAGAGGATAAAGCCAGAACCTGTTCCAAGCTTTCAAAACTATTTCATTCAAAATAAGCGTGTACAAATAGTCAGCCCTTGTTTATATAATATACCCCTATATAGTAGTATATTTCAATTGCTTTTGGTAGATGTTAAAATTATGTGCATGTCATTTAAATGGCTTTTTTCCTAGGACTACGAACCCCCAAATGATTTTGGTTTCTCTGGTTTTAGAGCTCTTGAAATCTGTGATGTGAATTCATTGCTTTTAACATCAAAGGAGATATTGTTCCGAGGATGTTATTATTTATTAAATTATTAATTATTTATTTAGATTATAACATTGATCTTTAATATTCATAACTGGATTTGGTAATGTTTGAGATCACGAAAAGAGTCTATTCCTCTGCAATCGGAATGATTTTATAAAATACCCTTTACTTATATTAAAGTGTATATAGGTAAAACTAGATGGTCTGTGTTCATTAGGCTTAAGGAACATGAAGTATGTTTAAACATATTGTCCATTTCGTTGTAGCAGAACATCAAAATTTATTAGGACACAGTAATGTAAATAAAACTAAGATTCTTGTGTCAGTTTTAGGATGACAGGTACTAATGATTAGAGTCTGAAATGTGTGAAAACGCGTGCCAAGTGCTACAGCATACATGGGAACTGATCATTATTAGTCATGCTTCAGCCAGGAACATCTAGAGTGAGTTTCTAATATTGTGAATCTTAATACTCAGTCCTATTCGTGAGTAAAGTCTCACGAAATCTACAAATTTGGATTGATTTAAACGGAGCTGGTAAAAGCCGGGGTGGAGGTGGTTGGTTTTTATATAAAGAAAATCGATAAAGCGACAAATACACCACACTGATTAATAATAAAACTTTTATTTATTCAATTAAAAAATACACACAATACAGTCACGGATGATGATCAAAAGGTCAAATCCATAAATAAAATAAAACTAAATAAGAAAGGTTAAAACCTCAGAAAAAAAATGAAAACGATACAGTGACATTAGTGACAGGTATAAATAAAATAGTCTAAGGGTAAAAACTTGCAAAATTCTAAAAGAAGTCGTTAAGATTTTTTGCAATAAAAAGGTCGTAAGTCTAGACTTAAATATATTTAAATTAGGAGAGTCCCTGATAATTGGACAAAGTGCATTATATTATTTGCAGGCATTATAGGATATATCTCTGTGATAGAAAGCAGATCTATGACTCTCTGGCAACAGTAGTCCCCTCATATAGGTGTTATATTCATGTTTAGAGCTATTTTGACTTAGTAAAATTTTATTCTTAAAAGCAAAAACGCAAATTTCAAATATGTATGTATCGTAAACAGTAAGGATGTTAAGTACCTTAAATGCAGTTCTACACGTTTCCCTATGTGACAGACCGGCCAGCATCCTCACAGCACATTTCTGCAACAAAAACACTCTCCTGGTATGACTACTACCGCCCCAGAGTACTATAGCATAGCGAATATGTGAGATAAAATTGTCATAATATAGTGTCAGGAGAGTGTCCTTGCTTCAGTGGTGGGAGAAAAACTTCAGTGCATAGCAGGTACTATGTAACTTAATGCAGAGTTCACTAATGTGTTTGTACCACTGAAATCCAGCATCAAGGTACACACAGATTAAATCTGTTTTTAACTTTTTTTGGACCTCTAAACTTGTTACCAGAACCTATTATTGTAATGACAAGGCACCAAATGAAGATGGCTCTTAACGACTAGGCCTACCAAATATTTAATGGAGAGTGGCAAAGCTATGGCAAAGGAAGGCACACTAAGAACTTTGTCGTGGGACGAGATAAAGTCAAAATGTCCTGGCTGCTCGAAAGAAGTAGACGGAATATCAGCTCCTTCATAGGGATACTTACAGGCCGCTGTCGATTGAAGGGGTACCCGGCGCTGTTAAGCATAGAGGAGACTCAACCTGTACTGCATGTGGTGAGGTAGGAGGAAACTCTGCAACACTAGCTGTGCAGATCTGAGGCTTGAGCTAAACTGGCAAAATATTTTTGGGTGCTACGATCTTACAGATGGACAAGGTTAAGGGTCTCCTTCAGAAGGATATCCAGAGCTTACTGAACAGGTCGGGCAGATTTAAGGAAGTCTCAGAGGTTCTAGAGCTGGTTGGGGTGAGATGTGGGTGCAGGCAACAAGGGCTACAGCCTCTCCATAACTACTTAAACTACTGCTAGTACTACTACTACTACTACGACTACTAGAGTATTTTTATATCAGTGCTGATTATTATTTTCTGGTATTTTAATATTGTTGTTTTTTTTAGATATTAGATTTATGTATGGGCAACCATGACCTTTTCATGAGGAGGCGAAAGCCTGATTCAATGGAACTTCAACAGATGAAAGCTGCAGCAAAAGAAGAAAAACAAAGGAGGCAGGTTCAGAGAAATAGGTATTTCTTTTTCTGTCTAGCCACTTTAACGACTTTATGAAATATGTATACAACCTGGGGCTAATTTTCGAGTTTTGTCTGTCGTGTATGACAACAAAACTACAGTAAAATCTTTTTAGATTTTAAATATCTCCCAACCGCTGTCCTTTTTATTATTGTATTTTCAGCTTTGCCCTTTAAATTATTGTTAAAAATGTTTAAACCGCTGTAGGCTTTTACTAAAGCTAGATAATGGTATAAGATTTGCTGTAGAGGTCTTGTTTTTTTATAAAGTACTATTTTTTAATGCCCATTTAAATAATTAGAAGTTGGTAACGGTTCACTAAGCGTCCATCAGATAGACTTACAAGAATGGAGGCATTTTATAGATATTTAAAAAGGAAATTGGCAAAAGTTTATTTCCAATAATTTACACATAATGTGTGTCATATATGTAGTTAGTAATGTATGTTACTTTTTCTAAATATATCTAATAATGTTAATATATTTTTATTTCACTTTACACCAACGTCATAATTAGTCCGCTATAGACTAGCAAGCCTGTGTAGAGCAAAGGCAAAAATTGCTCTCAACGAAAGTTAGGAGTCAAGAGTGTAATTAAATGCTGGTCGTGGTATTAGCCAGCGGAGTAGTTCTTTCAGTGATTCCAATTTGCGCTTTTGCCTTACACTGGGCTCGGTAGATTATGGCAGCCTGTTGAACTCTAGAAAGAGCAAAATCTTGTACGTTGTTTAAATAAAATAGATAATTGCGCCTGCAGCATTGCAGGACATATCCCAGGCAAGGATTATAGTATCCTCCTTATGACGTTGGTATAATATCATGAAATAAAAAAAGTTAACATTATTTCTCCTAACGAAAGTCAGGATCAACACTCTGCCAGTTGTGGTATTAGCCAGCGGACTGGTTGTTTCTGTGACTCCATTCCATTCTTACGTTTGCCCTACACGGGCTTGCTAGTCTATGACGGCCTAATGAACTCTAAAAAGAGCGAAATCGCGATCGTCGGTTGACTAAAATGGATCATTGCGCCTGTGGTATTCATAGTATCCTCATTATGACGTTGGTGTAACGGGAAATAAAAATATCTTCACATTATTGCTGCCAACCAAAGTCAGGAGTCAACAGTGTCATTCAGTGTAGGTTGTGTTGCTTGCTAACGGAGTAGTTATTTTGATTCCCAGAACTTTTAAATAAATAAATAAATACAAAAAAAATTAAAAATAGGTTTACATATTTTTAATAATATTTAAAATCGGCTTATATACTTTATTTAACTTCTAATTCTTATGGATTCTGATATTTACTTAGTGGCCAGGCTACAATACAGGGCTTGTATTGTTTTGGAAATATGATAATATGACAAATGAGACAATGAAAAGTGGAATTTCATAATAAAAATTTTTTTGGTATATTATAGTGTTTTCAAAAAAAATAAAGTATCGCAATAAAAATGTGAAATATCCTTATTTTACATCCTTCATTTCACATATAGTAGACTATAAATAGCAGCAAATTATGTAATTGAATATACTGATAATTTTGTTTTCAAAAATCATAATTTTTTGTGATTTGTGATTTTAGGTTAGCTAGAGAAAAACAGTTACGAGAAGAAGCTGAAAGGGACAGAGCTAATATGGAGCAACGTTTATTACAATATCAAGAAGAAATTCGTTTAGCAAATGAAGCATTGGTGGGTACGGAATAAGAAATAACGATCTTTTAAAATAGAGAACTTGCATACATTTTTAAATACGAAAAAATACTAAAGTTTATAAGTTCACGTCGTATTTAAACATATATCTAAAAAAAATCAATTTTATTGTCTCCCTGGCCGACAAAAGGCAATTAAAAAGCCCCAAAATTCAAATTACGTCACCCGACCAAAACCGGTACGTGACGTCATTACGCACTTGGCATTACGTCTGGCAATTGGTGCAACGTTCAACAACAACAGGCGTCATTCGTCAAGCCGTCAGCCAGACGACATTTGTCTTTTTTTATGGTTAATGGACGACATTGACAGCGTTTTGTGATTTCAGTTTGGTTAGTCTCGAGTTTATTTTGTTTAATAATGCACCATTTTCTTCTAAATAAACATAAAAATTAAACCGAACGAAGCGAAATCACAAAATTAAAATAAACAAAACTGCCAATACTGCCTTCAACTATGACCGCTGACAACCAGCTGATATTGCATTTTTATCGGTACGATGTGACGTCAAACCGTAGACGGTGCCAAATGCTGTCGTTTGAAATGATCTGTTTGCGTCGGAAATTTTAGAACTTTTTTACAAAATAAGTATTGCATTTTAATTTTATTTAACTTGGGTTTTTTTTAATTGGTCACCCTGTATATTTTTAAGTCATTACATTCCCTTCAGCAGCCCCTTAAATTAATTTTTTTAGTATAATTTAAATTATTCATTTGGGTACCTTATGTTAACCGAATAAAAAAATGTTGAATTTTTGTAAAAAATCAGATTAAATGCATAAATTGTGTAACAACTCCTACACTACAGAAATTGACCACAAAAAATCATTTAAAAACTTACCATGTCTTTCAAAAGTTCCAACACGAACTTTAAAAAATAACAAGGGTCTCATATTAGGCACCTATCCCATATTAGGGTACTTTCCTCTAATAACCAAAAATGAATTTAAGAATGTGCCTGTATGAGTTTTACATCTCGATATATGAGCTTTAAAATTTATAGTGATGTAGAGCAATTTACGCAATTTACTTTTTGTAAAGTAAGATAATCTGTAAAATCTTGGAACTAAACAGCCGTATTATGAAATTTTACTGCACAAAGTGCCGAGAACAAGAGCCAGTAATAATGTTTCAGAGATTATTACGGTCAAAAATGAAATAATTGATACCAAAGATAAACTAGTAGCAACAAAGGATAGCTTAATTATAACAATGGAAGAGCAAATAGTGCTTTTGAGAAAAGAAATTGAAAGCTTAAAGAACCAAAATAATGAGGGCATGGATGAAGCACGATTAAAGTACAATGAATTGGCTAAGAAGAAAGTGCAGTGAAATATTAGTGGTTAAACCAAAAAAAGTTCAAGAAAGTTCAGAAACAAAATCCTGTATTGAAGAAAAAGTGGACCCAGGAAGAATTAAAGCGGGAGTTTCTCATATAAAGTTTATCAAAGATGGAGGTATTGCAATAAGTTGTGAAAAAAAGGAAGATTTAATTAAGGTATCAGAAAGTATAAAAACACATATGGGCCAAGACTATGAAGTTAATATACCAGAAAAAAACTGTCCAAAGATCAAAATTGTAAATATAGAAGAAAAGTTATTAAACAATGAAGAGGACTTTGTAGAAAAAATCATTTTGCAAAACAGCATAACAACAGCAGATCCAGAAAAAAGAGTTAAAATTGTTAGAAGATTTAAAGGTAAACATGGAAAAGAAAGTGTAGTATTGGAAGTAGATACAAATACATATTGTAATATCTTCTTGTTCTGGTTCGAACTACATGCTTAAGAAAATAATCAACGTGCACTCCTTACTGTGTAACACTTTATTCTGCTCTTTTTCTAAATCTAATTACAATGGTATAAAACTACTTAGACTAACCTAATTAATAAAATAAATAATAATTTGATGATTCTATAAACTATTACTCCATATTTACAACAATCGAAAAGCTGTGTTGGACATTGTTGCAATAAGTTATTGCCTTAATTATAGTTCAATGATATGGCCTACTTTTGCAACTTGGATTCCATCACACCTTCCCCGAAAAGCAAAAAAAAAATATATACATATAGATTTTTTTTCTTTGTGGAATTAACTAAAATAATGTTTTATTCTATTTTTATGTATTTCTACATTCTTATTTTTAATTTTTACCACTACATTTGGATCATTATCCTCCAAAACTGGATATGGACCATTAAATAAAGCTTCTAATTTATTATTTCTACCGTTATTTTCTACTAAAACCATATCTCCTACATTATAAGTTTGACTTTTACAATTGTTTTTGTCATACTCAATTTTGCGTTTATTTTTTGATGTCATTAAATTATTTCTCGCGTCATTCCACGCTGTTTGCAACCGAAATTTGAGTTCCTTAGGATAATCATAAAAATTATATACTGGATCGACTTGATTAACGATGTTAGATGGAATATTACTGGATTTTCCAAATACGAGTTCATAAGGTGTGTACTGCGTTGACGTGTGTACACTGTTATTGTATGAAAAACACCAATAAGGAACCCAAGAGCTCCAGTTAATAGTTCCTTTCGACAGTTGCATGCGTAGATATGCACCCAAATGCTTATGGGTATTTTCAAGGGCTCCTAAAGTTTGATGGTGAAATGCTGTAGAATTTAATTGTTTAATTTTAAGCAGCTTACAAGATTCTTTAAATATATTAGATAAAAATTCGGTTCCCTTGTCTGTTACGCAAGAAACAGGAATACCGTAACGCAAAATAAAATTTTCTACAAATGACTTTGCAACAGTCAATGCCTCTTTATTGGGAAGCGGATATGCTTCCACGAATTTTGTTAGCTCACATTGAAGTGTGAGTATATATTGATTATTTTCAATATCAACTGGTAATGGACCGACTAAGTCTAGGTATACTTTTTGAAATGCTGAAGTAGCCGTTGATGATATTGTCATAGGTTGTTTATTTGGTTTTGAATGCTTGTACCTTTGACATTCGTCACACCTTTTGACAAAATCCTCAACGTCATTCTTCATGGTTACCCAAAAGTAATATCTTTTTATATTGTTATACATTCGGTTTATCCCTGAATGTCCTCCCGTTGGTAATGTATGAAAGTCATTAAGAATTAACTGACGTAATTCCTTATTTTCTATCCTTTGTTTATCTTTTATAATACTGAGTTTAAGATTTGTCTTGAAAATTTCGTTTTTACATTTAATCATGCGCATGTCATTTAAAAACTGATTAGACTCATTATTTTTTATAATAATTAATTCCGGAATATCGTGTTTTTTACATAATTTCTCCAGATGCCTCAACGACTCACCTAAGTTCGACGTTGATCGGTATTTCTGGGGTATGTACACTATCTTAGAATTGACGTCATACATTAAATTTTCATATTCAGTTTTTAATTTATTATTAAGCTTTATTTTCGTAAATTCATTTTCACGTACCGGCCGTAGTTCTATTATTTGAGTTTTAGGGTATTTTAATATTTCCACTGCAACAGGGTGATCAATCCTGTTTTCCATGGAAGTATTATCACTTGTCATATTGGGTTTTGTTTTGTTATTTTTTGTCTCCGAACGAGTGATTGCGTTTAAACTGGCACTCACTTTATTATTCATTTCTTTTAATTCGTTCGACTCTATACACACACGTGACAAAGCATCCGCTGTAACATTTTCAGCACCTTTCACATAGTGGATTGAAAAATCGTATTCCTCGAGCGTTAGCCTAAATTTTGTGAGCCTACTAGAAGGATTTGTCATGCCAAATAAGTATATTAAGGGACGATGGTCCGATAATATTATAAATTTTTTACCAAATAAATATGGTCTAAAATGTTTACATGACCAAACGATTGCTAATAATTCCTTCTCTATTGTACAATAGTTTATTTCTGCTTTATTTAGAGTTCTAGAAGCGAATGCAATAGGCCTGTCATCTGAGTTCGACAATACAGACCCCAACGCGTACCCACTTGCATCGGTTCTAAGAATAAATTGATTATCTTTTGAAAAATTTGGATACTGTAACAAGGGCGGACTAATAAGAGACTGTTTTAAAGTTTCAAATGAGTTTTGACATTCTTCAGACCATTTAAAAACTATTCCTTTCCTAGCTAGTTTATTTAAAGGGTGAGCAATTTCTGCAAAATTTTTAATAAATTTCCTGTAATAATTTGCAAATGCAACGAAGCGTTTGGCTTCGTCACAATTTTTAGGAACTGGATATTGAGAAATAACCCTTGTTTTTTCAGGATCAGGTGATATACCTTCAGATGAAATTAAATGACCCAAATATAAAATTTCCTTTTTTAAGAACTCACATTTACTAGGATTTAATTTAAGGTTTACTTGTCTAAGGCGTTGTAGAATTTTAGTTAAATTTTGATTATGATTCTGTAAGGAATGTCCAAAAACTATCAAATCGTCTAAATAAACAAAACATGCCTCGTAATTTAAACCCGCCATTGCTACAGTCATCAACCTTGAGAACGCACTAGGACTTATTTTCATACCCATTGGTAATCGTTTCATTTGAAATTGTCCTCTGTCCGTTGTAAAGGCTGTACAGGGCCTACTCTCAGGATCAAGTTCTAATTGGTAATATCCTTGTGCTAAATCAAGGTGCGAGAAATAAATCGCACCAGATAGGGAATCTAGAATTTCCGTAATATTCGATAGCGGAAATACATCATTTTGTAGGCGTTGATTACATAACCTAAAATCTATTATCAATCTGTGACGTTTAACGCCATTTTTGTCCGGTTTTTTGGGAACTAATAAAAGAGGTGAAGACCACTCTGAGTGTGCTTCCTCTATAATACCCTTTTTTAGCATATCGTCCACCTGGTTATTAATTTCCTCTTTTTGAGCATGAGGTAACCTGTAAGGTTTAACGTAAACTGGAGTTGCGTCCTCCTTTAACCTTATTTTTTGCTTATATAAATTAGTAACTGTTAATGAATCATTTTCTAAGTGAAAAACATCCGCATATTTAGCGCATATTTTTTGTATAGAATTTCTCTCTTCTACGTTAAGGGCTTCTGTATTTATAAGATCTAAAATTGTATCAACTCTGTCAACGGAGATTTTATTTTTTGTAAAAGAATAAACATCATATTTTGATAGATATTCAACTTTAGGCTCAAAATTTCGCAATCTTATTTCTCTTTCATTCACATTCAATAGCCTTACAGCCACTTTACCATCTTTCGGTCTTGCAATACTATTTGCGATCAACACTCCCTCACATAATTCATCATTTAAAATGACACATTCATCTGTGAGACTGGTACAGCAATGTGTAATTATTTCACATCGGGGTGGAATAACAGTATATAAATTATTTTTGGACTCCAAAGGTACTGTTATTTGCTTATTTTGATTAAGCCAAAAAGAAAATAAAACCTTTTCATAATCGATAATTGCACCATACTTAAGGAAAAAATCTGAACCTAGAACTCCATGTATACTAGAATCGAAACTTTTAATAATTGTAAAATCATGAGAAATATATTCATTGTTCATAGTGAATAAAATATTTGCAGATCCAGCTGAATATGTTGAGCCTGCAATTCCTTTAATTTTAATTTTATTAGTTGTATTTATAATACTACTATCTTTCAAATAATTCTCAAAAAAACAAGAAATACTTGCACCAGTGTCACATAAAAATATCATTTCTTCCCTTTCATACCCGACACGCACATAATTTAAAGCATTCATATTAAAACTAGCTGTATCATTATTTTTTAAATTATTAGAAACGAAAAAACTTATTTCCTTGAGATTCCTCGCTGTTTTTATTTATGTTACTACTTTCCACATTATCAACAAAATATACACTATTATTTGAAAACTGCTGACGCCTACCTCCTCGACGAAAATTTGACCTACTAAAGCTGGAACGACCTCGGCCTTGGTACTGCGAATTATTTTGCTGTCTGCTAAAATTGTAATTATTAAAGTTTTGCCTACTCGGGTTACGAGATTGATTATAATTATGAATTTGTCTAAAATTTGTAAAATTACCTCTAGACCGATTTCCTCGATATTGGTGACGCCCACGCATATGAAATAAGTTATTAGAATAAGTTGGGGTTAAATTTAAATTTTCTTCTTTAGCGCCAGTTATCGCGTCCTTTAAATTATTGTAATTTCTAGCTTTTATTATTGTTCTTAAATCTGAATTTTTTAACCCATTCGCGAAAGCATTTATCGCCAATTTTTCATTCACCGGTTGTAAAATTTTTGCCGAATTTTGATCACCGTCCGCTTGCGCTAAGGTTAAATTTAATAAAAGTTGCTCGATAGTTTTCGCATAATCATCTATACTTTTAGTATCTTGTCTAACGTTATGCAACTGATTAGCTAAAGCTGGTGCAGATTGTTTTGTAAGAAGTTGGTTTTTTATATCTGTGACCAAAGCACCAACATTAGTATACGTCGTTTGTAATCTTAATTTCGCGTTTTGTGTTAATTTGGCCTTTAAAACATATTTGATTAGCAATACTTTCCCGTTGTCGTCAAGCAAGTCGTTATATAATTCAATAGCATCAATCAACATTTTCGTAGTTTCTTCGGTACCATCCATAGATGGCAACAAAGAAGCTGCGGTTCGCAAATCAAATTTTTCACTCATTGTTGAACTAGGATGAATGCCCAAAACCAAATCAGTCTCTGCGAGCTGTAATTTTTTTTTATCTTTTATGGCAATTAACCGACCTGATAAAATAGATCTAGCTTTATCTATGTTTTCTCTTATTTCTAATACATATTTTTGAAAATGTTCTAATTTATCGGTGTCATGCACCTGTTTACTATACTGATCTCTAAGCTGAAAAAATTTATTTTCTAATGTTTCTACGTTGCTACTTAATTTATTTACCCTATCCAAAGATTCTCTACGCTCTAATGACTCCTTTTTTATATTTATGATAAATAATGAAATAATGTTATTCAATTTATCCAAATCGCTTAAATCTACTACACTCATTAAATAAAATAATTATCAATAAATTTAAGGCAATAAATAATATCCAATAAAATTGTATAGTGCTAAAACTATGACTTACTAATTATGTTAATACTTAAGTATGTTCATTGTCCATAGTCGCCTAAGATAAGTCCATACTGTCCATATTCACCAATACTAGGGGCTTTATCAATCCCAACGTTGCGCACTAGCGGCCTTTTGCCACACTAGCACGTGCCCTCGTTGCTGACCACCGGATTGGTTCGGCCAGTGTCTTCTTTTTTTCTCGACTTTATAAGTCTTGGCTTCTTCTAATTTCTAGACGTATTTTTCTTTCCAATTCCTTTTTACTGCGACGGCAACACCATAAAACAATTAAGGTAACTGCTATCATTATAGCTACAACTCCGCAAACTTGCCAAAGAGAATAGTTACTGTTGCTACCCTCTGCAGTCGTACCACCACTGTTGCCTGCCTGGGCAATTATAACTTCTTCTTTTGACTGTGTTTTTCCCATGTTTTTCTTTTCTTCTAAAGCACCATAACGATATTTTTGCACTGTTAACTTAAGCACATAGGCTGCAGGGTCGCCATGTAATATCTTCTTGTTCTGGTTCGAACTACATGCTTAAGAAAATAATCAGCGTGCACTCCTTACTGTGTAACACTTTATTCTGCTCTTTTTCTAAATCTAATTACAATGGTATAAAACTACTTAGACTAACCTAATTAATAAAATAAATAATAATTTGATGATTCTATAAACTATTACTCCATATTTACAACAATCGAAAAGCTGTGTTGGACATTGTTGCAATAAGTTATTGCCTTAATTATAGTTCAATGATATGGCCTACTTTTGCAACTTGGATTCCATCACAATATAGTCTACTGAATAAAAGAGAAAAGTTGTCTATCGGGTGGAAGTCATACAGATTTTTTGACCATATTAACATTATACAATGCTTCAAATGTTATAAGTTTGGTCATATAGCAAAAGACTGCAAATCAAATAAAATGGTGTGCCCAAAATGTGCAGGTGATCATGAACTTAATAAATGTCAGTCCAACGAAACTATTTGCTCAAACTGTAAATATGCTTCCGAAGTTCTTAAAGTACCTAACGCCAATTTTAATCACATGGTATATGATAGGAAATGTGAAGCTTATAGAAGAATCTACAGAGAACTAGAACAGAAAGTTAATTATCCAAACATATTCCCAAGAGAAAAATAGCAATTAAAGGTACAACTGCTGTATTTAAACATAGAGAGCTTAACTGCTCATATGACCGAACTGAATTATTTAGTAAATGATTGGAAGCCTAGAATTATTTGTCTCTCCGAAACACGAGTAACAGAATTTATTCAAGATCAAGAACTTTACTTAGATGGCTACCGCTTAATTAACCCAATTTCACACAGTAAATATACCGGTGGGACAATAATATACATCAAGGATGAATTGAAATCAAAAATAATTTTGAGAAAGTCTGTGTCGAAAAATCTATGGATAACAGGAGTTGAAATATCTATCAGAAATACATCTTATTTAATTTTCAACATATATCATTCACCTGCTGCAAGCAACTCAGAATTTTTGACTCACATAGAAAGCATTTTTGAGGAATATTCCACTAAACGGGGCACACTGATATTTGTAGGTGATTACAATATTGATATTTGAAAATCAACTTTTTACTTAAACAAGTTAAAGGGGTTAATAAATGAATATGGACTTTTTCAAGTTATTAATGATTTTACTAGAGTAACTAATACTAGCGCAATAATGATTGATCTGTTAATTACTAATGATAAAAACCTGAAACCCTGTGTACACCTAACACCTAAAATAACAGATCACTCTACAATAACTGTGGACGTGATAGAATATATGGAACGCAATGATGTTGTTAAAGTCTATAGAGATTTTAGTCAATATAATGAGTTGCATTTTCAATTGGATTTGCTGGAATCTGCATGGGATAGAACCTGCACAGATGTCGACTTATTGGCAGATCAGTTGGTTGGTACAATTACAAATACACTAGATGAACATGCGCCAACTAAACAGAAAGTGATCAAAAGCAAATGGGCAGATAAAAAATGGTGGACCCAGGAAATCAAATTAAATTTGCAGGAACGGGACTGTTTATACCAAAGAGCTGTTATAACCCAAAAAGAACAGGATTTTGGTCGTTACAGAATACAAAGAGATAAAGTGGTAAATATGATTAAAGAACAGAAAAAATATTATTACAACAGAAAAATTGACATGAACCGGAAAGAATAAAATTCCGAATAAACAATTAGGAATAGAATTTCAAGGAAAGACAACAGAAATAGCAGAGGAATTTAATGTTTACTTTATAGAGAGTATTGGAACAATTACCAGTAAACTGAGTCAACTTGATATTGATATAACAATAGGCAAAATGGATGACTGCAATGTCAGCCTGAATAAATTTCAATTGCTTTCTTTGGCAGAACTCAAAAAAACTATAGATCGAACAATGTTACTGGAAAAATTAAAGAAATATGGCATCAAAGATAAAGTTCTTCTGTGGTTTAATGATTATTTGTCTGGGAGATATCAAGAAACAAAATTTATGAACACTACCTCAAAACAACAGGAGAATATATATGGTGTTCCACAGGGAACGGTACTGGGTCCAAATCTGTTTAAAGTGTACATAAATGACTTAGTTAGGCATGTAATATACAACTTTTCGCTGACGACACTTTGCTGTACTTAGTAGGAGAAGATGCTCAAGATATTGTAAATACTGTAAATAAGGAACTTTAAATTGTATATAAATGGTTAACGCACAATGGGCTAAGTTTAAATATAGAGAAAACCAAATATATGTTTATAAAAAATAGAAGAAATCCCATCGAAACAAAAAATCATAGTGGTATCTTTATAAATGACCAAAACATTGAACAAGTGCAAGAATACAAGTACCTGGGCGTTATTGTTGATGAAAATCTAACATTTTCTAAACATGCAGAATATATTACCAAAAAAGTCGCTAAAAAAATAAATCTTTTAGGAAGGATGAGTCCCTATCTTAGTGATTGGTCAAAGCTAACCATATATAAAACAATAATACTACCACATTTTAATTATTGCACATCAATCTTGTTTTTACTACCTAATTTCCAAGTCGACACACTCCAGAAAAAACAAAACATGGCTATGCGATATATTCTTAGGTGCAGTAGATACACTAGTATTAATGATATGTTAAAGGCCCCCGAACTGTTGAGCGTAAAACAAATTATATTTATAAACACAATGATTACAATATATAAAATAAAACACCATTCCCAAACCATTTATTAAGTTATACCAGAACTGTAGCAGATATACATACATATCAAACCAGTTCCAGAGAAGACTTCTACGTAAACACAGTTTCATCTACATATGGACAAAATGACCTTTTTCATAGTGGACTTATCCAATATAATGCCTTACCTCAACATGTTAAAGACTGTGAATCTGTAAAGCTTTTCAGAAGAGAATGTACCAAATATGCTAAAGACGCTATTGGCACATAGAAACCGCTATTCAATCTATTCTTTTAATGCTTTTTAATTTATTTGTTGTCTGAAATATTTATGTTTGTTAAAATTCAAAAATGTAAACAACATTCTTATCATGTATTTTTTGTTAGCTATTGCTATTAATAAATGATTATTATTATTAAAATTATAAAATAAAAAGTATAAACGTATGTATGAAGAAGTCATTTTAGACCTGGCAATTCTGTATCTTCAGTTTTCCTTCAGGGACCCCTAGTTCCAGATAGTGGCGCAAGGTAGCATGACAACAAATTAATTCAGACTCATCGCCACAACAATGAATGGCTAATAAAACATTTTTGTTATGCTGGGTTCCGTAAAGATATTTTAAAAACATTACTATTTTATAGGATAGTATGGAAAATGATATATACGATAATAATAAACGACCTAGTTGGAGAGTCGCAAATAATACATCTTAGTTTCAAATGAGGAATTTCTGCAATATTAACAAAGCTACCCTTGTTCAACACTAGTTTCGTTTAATTAATAAAGTTATGTTTGAAGATTGACTTGAACTACTGTTTTACTCAGTATTAATTTAATTTTTAGGAATTTTACGTTTAGGAAGAGATATTTATATTCAGTGACATTAAACTTAGTGATAAAACCCTATGTTTTTAATCTTTCATTTATTTCGATATTTTTACCGATTTTAGTTAATTCAAAGTCCACATTATCGGAACTTTTTTTTAAATCGCCACTTCATTTTTTTCCAGTTAGAAATGTTGTTCGACTTTTTTTAGAAACACCAAAAGCTGTAATAAATTAAATATATAACATATTGGTTTAATCATATGTCAGTGCTACTTGGGAAGGGGTTTCCAAAAACTGAAACATTTCAAAATCACCTCGTATTTTAAAAACGAAGCCGGTTAAAAAAACATATTTGGCCGCCATATTGAATTCATATCACAATTTTAACTATTCACTCTATATCACACTTAATTCTCGCACAAAATTGGAAATCAATCCAATAAGTAGTTTTTCCAGGCTGATATTTTTAATATTTTATTAGGCCGCCATTTTGTTTCGTCAGGTATTTTTTTAGTAACAATTTTTTTAACCATACCAAAATGTTACCAAGTCATCTTCATTGACTCTTAATTTTTGACTAACATTTGTCAACAAGTCAATAGGGTGAGTATTTTTTTAGCTATGCTTCGAACAGACAGACAGACCGACGAAATGAAGAAAATATGGTTTACGGCCTCTAGGTGAAGAGTGCAAACATTTTGGAGGCTAATTTTTTCACGATTACAATACCTCTCTTTTATGAGGGAAGTAAAAATCACAAAAACACTGATAAATTCTATTATAAATTCGCAAATCGCAGATCGAAAATCAAACGAAAATCGAACGAGAGAATAACGAATAATGATCCGCACATCGAAATCAAAGCTGATAAATTCAATGGCGGATTTATAGGGGTCGAAAGGGGCACCGCATGCAGTGTTAAACGAAAGCACTGCATCAGTTGAAAATAGTAATTCGCCCCCTTCCCCCTGAACGAGATGTATAGATCCTCCCTTTATCTGTTTTACATGTTCAATTATCATAATAAAATTCAACAACCAAAAAAAAGTCTTCACTTTATACAAATTAAAATAATTTCGCCCCCTCCCACGACATCATCCTACGGACAGGCATAAGCAAGTAAATTCCTAAATATTATTCGAGGCGCCGCACAGACGGGCAAAATTTCAAAAAGCTGGCCAGAACCCCAATTCGGGAAGATTGCCATTTCACACTTTTACGCGTCTAGGGGCTTTAATAGATCATTGGGCTTTTTAAAATTAGAAATTCCGTAGATGGCGCTCTTCGTTGAATACGGTGACAATAGTTGAATGTTAAATGTTGTTCGCGTAAGTGTTTTTGCGAAAAAATATTGGCTGTTTTTGTGTACATATTGTAGACATTATAGTGCTCAAAGTAAAATGGATTGTACTCCTGGTGGTAAGTAGTACCTTTAGCTATACTACTTATATAAAATAATAATATTTTTTAATTATGTGTATTTTATACAGAAATAATTTTCTGGAGTAGTGCAAAATTATAGTTTTAATTTTATTGTTAATATTTTAGTAAACTTCCGGGATCTTCCGGGCTTAACTTTCTGGAAAGTTGTGTAGCTGAATACTTTAAATAGTAAATGGAGAAAAAATATTTTCCGATTTTGTGTGCCTTTTTGAGATAACTTATTCAACTTTGTTTTGTGTCACTTGGAATTTTCCCCAATTTATCGCTTTCAAATCGTTTAGGGCTAATTATTTTTATTTATTTCAGGATCAAGGGACGTAGATCCGGATGAAAATGTTGTTTTAAGTATGAGAACGCTTTCTGAAGTAATACTGACATGCAATTCAACAAAAATTGAAGCTAATTGCGAATATTTGCATTCGTATGTAAAAGATCTAACTAATTGCCCTGAAGTATTATCTAATGTAATTAAACAAAAGCTTTCACATTTTCTTTCTGATTTTAAATTAAAATATAAGATTGCCCAATACAAGAAAGATATTTTGCCCAAAACAAAACTTGGTTGGAAACAAATTTAAAATTTCATTTTTTTGTGCAATCACCTACAGCGAGTTTAGGTGGTCGCCTCAGAGCCTGTGTATGCTGCTCAAATGAGTCTGCGCGCTGAAGGAAGTATAGATGCTGCAGCTGTTATAAAAGATGTACAATTTTCAACCCCAAAAAGGGCCCAGAACTATAGAAAGGCATATAAAGAGAGAGCTGAAAAAGTTGATCAGCTATCTGGTGATAAAGCATTGTCAGTATTTGTTAAAGCAAATAGACACCAATATCAGATCATAAGGAGTGAAGATAAAAAACGTTTTCCATCGTATAAGAAGATTCAGGAGGCCAAGGGGCGCTGTTACCCAAATCGGGATGCAGTTACAATCACGGGGCAAAAAGCTGAAGTAAAATTACAAGCCTTACTAAACCATACTGCCCATCGTATAGTGGAGGTGCAAAAAGATGTATTGGAAACATAAACAGAACCTCAACTTGCTTGTTTGACACTTAGGTATAGCCAATACAAGCAAAATTTTGACAGCGATGAACGTTCGGATGCCAGTATATTTTTAACATCCTTTGTGCCACTTCTATTAACATGCGACGATCCAAATAAATCTACAAACAAAATAGTTTGGCAAAATCCACGTCCAGGCTCACCCCGCTTTTCGTCCAATCAGAATTCAATTTATACATGAGACCACTGATTTAACACTTCAAGAAATAAATACCATGCAGAATGAAATAGAAAACCTTACACCTACTTCCATTAGTGTAGGCACAAGGACATTGAACACAACTTACTTTTTACAATGGTAGATGGCAAAATGTGCAATGCTGCTTCATCTACGACATCCACGAAAAAGTGTTATATATGTGGGGCTTCTTCCAAGTCTTTCAACAACATAGATGTTAAGTAGAAGTATTTTAATCAGTTTGTTAAACTGTGAAAATAGTGATTTTTTTTAGAAAAATATGATCAGTAGCAAAAGTTATGGTACGAGCGGGAATCGAACCCGCACCTCTGCGTGTCTAGCGCATCGCCCTAACCAATTGAGCTATCATACCACTGATAATAATAATATTTTTGCAAACTATATCTAGTGGATACCGTATAAATATACAAAAATTTAAAGATTATGCTTTAACAACAGCTAGGATACTTGTACAAAAATATCCTTGATACAACATGCCTAATACGGTCCACAAAATTTTAATTAACTCGTCAGATATTATTGAATCTTTTTTATTGCCTATAGGACAATTATCTGACGAGGCCCAGGAGGCATTAAATAAAGACATTAAGAAGTATAGAGAAGGATTTTCCCGAAAGTGTTCAAGGCAACAAAACTTGGAGACTGCTTATATCGTCTGATCCAGTCATATTAAGCATGCGAAAACTTCCAAGGCGAAAGTCCAAGTCATTCGAAAAAGAAGTCTTAGATTTATTATTAGCCCCCGTCCAGAGGGATCTGCCACTAATACTACTAATGAAGACTCAGAAATTAATAGCTCAAGTGACTCAGACTCCGGGTCCGGGGATTAAAAACAATAATTAGTTATGCGACATTATTTCTGAGAATAAATGATGCTGTTATTAGTTTATTAATTATTAATTTTACGCCGTTGATGACTTTAAATAATATAAAAACAGTAAAATGTAGGCAGTATTTTTTAAAACAATTTAAATTCGGTTTTATACACATAATTATGTTTTTGTCAAGTATTTATTTATTATATTATTAAATTTTCCACCAGATTAGTAGCCAATTGACAAATATGTTAATTAGTTTTTACAATATTATTTCTCATAAACACATTAAGGAAATTTTATTACTACATATCATCGTTTAAGTTTTGGCCAGGTTTTTTCAATTTTGCCCGTCTGTGCGCCGGCCGCCGCTCAAATAATATTAAAATTGTAATTTATTCGGTTAGCCGCAGTTTCTTTCAGTGTTATATTTGTATTTTCCAACACGTCATCATATTACCCACCTTTTCATATTACTTTGAACGTGACTTGACCTTGTCGCTGATATTTCGTTTGCTGTGTGCAGTTCAGCCTTAAGGCTGATGCCAACCTAAATATATTCATAGGTAATATCAGCAAATCTTCGATTTAGATAAACTTTGTTCGATATATTTAGTAAATCATGTTAAAAACGGCTTAGCAGAAGAATTTTCAATTAGAAGATTTTTACATAATTTTAAGTAAATATTCTAAAGCCACTTAACTGCAGTTTGTGAGTGGTTTCTTGAACTTAGAAATTATCAAATATGCTGTAGAATTTTATGTATAACAATAAGATTAAGAAATGAAGTAATAAGTGAGTTTCCTAAATGAAAAAGATAAGAAGCTTTAAAATATCGTTTGTGAATAGTTAATCTACTTGACTTACAATGTGAACAATAGGTACCAAACTTATTTGGTTTAAAACGATATTTTAATGTAAGTTTTAGGGAAAACTATTTTTATTCGCAAGAATATTTTTTTCCATATTTGACAGCATGCAATTGTAGCTAGCTGCATACAGTGAGCTCCAACGAGAATATTTATTAGCAAAATGGGAAAAAAAAACGAATGCGCACTTTTTTTCATCTTTCCTACATTCAAATCATGAGTGATCCTTTTTTAAATTTAACTATTTTTTTCAAATTTACTTGAAAAAATCGTTGTTCTAAATAGCAAATATTTCAGGACACCTTATATTTAATTTTATTTTCGAGAGGAATTTCGGGCCACACACTTTCCACCCGGCACCTCAAGCCCCTAGCGGACGTAAGGTTGACCTCTAAATTTTTTAATGGAAAGGAGGTCGAGAAGTACCTCGTTTGTACAACTCGCTAGTAGTGTCACATCTACTGAAATGTTTATTTATTTGTATAATGAATCTAATTATTTAATTTTGATTTAAAGTCCAACATTTGTACGACGCAAAGGCTGATGAAATGAAATAGTTGACCTTGTGCTTCTTGACGGGGCAGCTGAGCCAACTGAGCTAAGAACAGGACAGCCCACCATATATTTCGCTATTTTAAATAAAAGGCAGCACTCTTTACACTGGGTAGAGGGATGAAATTATATTGAGATTTTATAGATGTTTATAGTTATAAATGTAGTTGTCAGGTAGGTAAAGCTAGTTTTGTAAGAGAGGTGTCTTAAAAATTATCCTTTGAACTTTCCCGATAGCATACGATATATCCCAAAAAAGGCCTAGTGAGAGTAAATATAGTAAGCGAATAACGGAGATATTTCGTAAATCTTTGGATGTTATTTTGATAAAACCTAGGACCTTAAGAAAAATAGACGCAGTTTAATTTATGTGGGAAATGAATGATAGCTGATAATTGGTTGGTAATCATAGTGTATTGGACCATTTTTTTCCAAAAATTAGAAAAAATACCGGATTTTAGAGGCATGTTAAATATAATGTAAAGTGGTCGAGATAATACAACATTAGAGGACTTTAATAGACCAGAGCGAATACCTTCTGGACCTGAATCCTTGAAAGTATCTAGTTTAGAGATACTCGAAATAGAAATACTAATGCTACAAATAGTAGTAGTAGGGTATAAGAAATACACATTTTACGTGACGAAGGCTATCGGTTAAAGGGCAAGCGATTGAGCAATAGCCATGAGATCAGATCATCATAGCTTTTGATAGATTGAAGTCGTCAAAAAAATATATTTGGTCAATTGGAAACTGCCATACTTTACTGGGAGTGATCTGGAAGGAAAATAAATACAACCGGCTATGAAAGATTGAGTGAGACTCTACTTTTACAAATACTTTTTCAATTTCATTTAACGATTCCAGCACAAAACTTGACAGGTTTTTAGTTATTCTCAATATAACATCTCCCTTTGAGGCAGGGTTGAATTAAAATTGCTATAATAGTGATATACATTGAAATCGAATAAATCCACGTCACTAATATCACTCGACAACCATGTTTCATTAAGAACTAATATGGGATAGTAGAAATGACGTTTTGTTGTAAAAAATGGTAACGTAGTTCACAAACCACTAACATTTTGGTAAAAAATCGCAGTTGAATGGTTGGCAAGGGTTGGGTCTAAACCTAGTTTTCTTTTCTAGACCTGAACTATATACGGAACAAATACTTTATCATCACACTTTCACAGTCTTTGAGTTCAGCAGATATCCATTTCTTCATGCCACGCTGCTTTTCTGTAAGGTCAAAGTTAACATAGATTGTCTTCTTCAATTCTTGTGTCAATAACAACTTGATCAAAATCAAGGTAGAAACACTCAAAAATCTACCACCAGATTTGCTATAAACCTACCGGTTAATGTGCCCCCCATCAGTTGCCTCGACAATTGAACAAGATATATATATATATATATATATATATATATATATATATATATATATATATATATATATATATATATATATATATATATATATATATATATATATATATATATATATATATATATATATATATATATATATATATATATATATATATATATATATATATATATATATATATATATATATATATATATATATATATATATATATATATATATATATATATATATATATATATATATATATATATATATATATATATATATATATATATGTATATATATATATATATATATATATATATATATATATATATATATATATATATATATATATATATATATATATATATATATATATATATATATATATATATATATATATATATATATATATATATATATATATATATATATATATATATATATATATATATATATATATATATATATAGGTATATATATATATATATATATATATATATATATATATATATATATATATATATATATATATATATATATATATATATATATATATATATATATATATATATATATATATATATATATATATATATATATATATATATATATATATATATATATATATATATATATATATATATATATATATATATATATATATATATATATATATATATATATATATATATATATATATATATATATATATATATATATATATATATATATATATATATATATATATATATATATATATATATATATATATATATATATATATATATATATATATATATATATATATATATATATATATATATATATATATATATATATATATATATATATATATCTATATATATATATATATATATATATATATATATATATATATATAATATATATATATATATATATATATATATATATATATATATATATATATATATATATATATATATATATATATATATATATATATATATATATATATATATATATATATATATATATATATATATATATATATATATATATATATATATATATATATATATATATATATATATATATATATATATATATATATATATATATATATATATATATATATATATATATATATATATATATATATATATATATATATATATATATATATATATATATATATATATATATATATATATATATATATATATATATATATATATATATATATATATATATATATATATATATATATATATATATATATATATATATATATATATATATATATATATATATATATATATATATATATATATATATATATCTTGTTTGATTGTCGAGCAACTGATGGGGGGCACATTAACCGGTAGGTTTATATAAATAATGGATTTCCTTTCACTCCATCGGGCCTGTAAGGTGACTGTTAGGATAACCAAAACAAAGTTGATGTATGTATGAATTTTTTAGGCGAAACCATCAATTGCTGGAAAGCCAAATCGGCTTTTTTTCACATAATTTTAAAACCTCAAAACGTTTTTTACAGGACAATACTTTACAGTTATAAACAACACGTTTTTGTTTTATTTTGAACAAATTCTTAATTTTTCTGCTCACTAACAGGTGTAGCATGTGGTAGGCACTAAAATATTGACTAGAGATGGTTTGTAAGATTAAATATTACATGAGAACAAGTTAAAAACAAATTTAGAAGACCCAGCGTAACTAACGTTAATAATAGTGGTGTTGTGTTAATCACTAAAACATGTAAGTTGAAAGTATGTATTAGAGTTAGTGGCCAAAATTTGCAGTATGAATTTTGAGTCATATTAATGTTGATCCAATATCGAGTACTAGGAGGTGTGAGTAGCATTAAAAAAATATTAAAATCTAAGTATCAAGAAGTTTCCATCCATCGCGGACTGGCAACTCTGGACGTTAAGCTATGAGGAAATCTCTCAATGGATCACAACAATATAGAGTACCACAAAATGTTGATATTCATTTGGGGGTCTTTTATTTTCTATTTGTTGGGTCGTCTATTCGAGTATAATGGGTATTTCGTTTCACCTTTATAAAATCGACCTTACAATCGAAATAATCGTTACTTGCTTACAATTCTGTGAAGTCGTGGAAAACTAGAATCGTTACAACTGCCGATACTAGTTAGATAAAATTAGTTCAAGATTTACAATAACAAAAACAGTTAACAATATTAAGAAAATCATGTCGCATTCGTCGATTCTTGACGTAATATTTTCGTCGTCGGATGGGCAAGAGGCTTGTTCAGTGTACCATCAACGGGTTTGTCCCTACTGGATTGATTTCTGTGAGGACATATAAAAACTAAAATTTATGGTATTCAACCCGATTAATTGGACTTGTTAAACAACGAATTTTAAATGAGTGCCACAAATAGTGGCGGCCTATTTTAACTCGCAATAAATTAATAGCTACCATAAGTTTAATATTTTATTTATTCATTTAAAATACTAACTCGTAGTAAATAATAAACCAAATTTATTAAATTTGACGTGTTCAGAAGACAATTTAATAAGCTTTAAAATGATATACTACTCGACCCCCCTTCCTTTTAAAATTGTAGGGGTCAACTTTAACCCCATATGGGGTTATATATAGTAATTATTTTCCCCTCGAACATAAAATTGATTATAGAGCCGGCGCGATAGTATATAAATAAAATGTGTGCTTTTCAAGCTAACGAATTTTTCAATAAGAACGAAATTCGTTGAAATTGGGTTAAAGTCGAAAATGGATGATTTGATTGTAAGTCGATTTTGAGTGTATGAAAGATGCTGACAAAGGTGGGTATTTGGTTTTTTACGATATTTTTTAATAAATATACGAAATGTTTAGCTGTCTTTTCTAGAGTCTGTCCATTATTGCAAAAACTAGTTGACATTTTGATAATATTTGATATTTTGCCTTTAAACTTGATAATATGGAGAATCTTTTTTATAATTTTTCGTAACAGGTTTGAAACCATTTGATCTTTTCTTGGGCGTCAAAAAAACAATGTACAAGTTTATAGACACCCTAATTTATCTTTGCTTACTCATTATTAACAATGGTAATCAAAAAATAAATAATTTAATAATTTAGCTTTTGTTTTTTTTTTGTTGTAGAGAAGATCAGAAGAGACAGCAGATCTTTTAGCAGAAAAAAGTAGAGTGGCGGAAGAAGAGTCAACGCTGTTAAGTCAAAAAGCGGCTGAGGCTGAACAAGAGATAACAAGATTAAGGTTAACTGCCATGAGGAAGGATGAAGAAAAGGTTATTTTTTTCTTAATGCAAAAAAAAACAATAAATATTTTTTGTTTTCTTTGTTTCGTTTTTCCAATAAAATAAACGTTTTAGAGTGAGTTCAGTATCCCAATTTTATTATTCATTGTATCATTTTAGGTAACCTTAGAGAGAAAAACACGAGAAGCTGAATTATTAACTGCTCGTTTAGTTGAAGAATCCGAAAGGAGAGCCGCTGAAGCAAATAAGTTAAAGGATGAACTTCTAAGGGCTCGAGCCGCAGAAAAGCAAGCTAAAGAAAAGCTGTTGGATTTTTTAAGTCGCAGTACTTTATCAGGATCTGCACCCACCTCGCCCATCTCAGTAAGTAAGCCTTGTTACAGGTGCAACCATAGTTTAATAACCTTTATCATCGAACCTGATAATGAAATGCACTATTTATAGATATGTTAAAATGGATTGAATATTCTATCAGTATAGGCAATAAAATAAAAATATTTTTTTTTAAATTTTAGTCTGTTACTACTTTATACTCAGCGCCTTTGTCTCCAAACAACGTCCATTCTGAGCTGTCGTTATTAGATAGTGAAACTAGCACATCACCTGACTTTAACTTAAACATAAATTCTTATGACCTGATTGCACATGCCGATGCAGAACAGTTGTCATTAGAAATAGAGAAAGAAAGGTAAGCATATTGTCCATTGTAGTCATTGGTAATTAGTTTTCTTTTTGACAGGAGTAATGTTACTGTTTGGAGATCAAGCTATTCTCCAGACATGGAAACGGTAATAAGATTGAACCTGACTTGTTACGTGTAAGTTTAGGAGAGAAGTACAATTTGGATTTGGCAAAGGAAACTTTGCACACGAATTTTTTATTAAAAAGCGATGTCAACTAGGTTAAAGGAATCTTGTCTAATTTGGATATTGGAAGATAATAATAACTCAGAAAGAAATTAACGGCCATTCGGACAAAATATTCTGCCTGTAGTAAGCTTATTCAAGTATAGGATCCCAAAATAATGGACCATTATACTGACACAAGCCTATAAGTGCTTTCCATCATCTCTACCGGGGCATAATTGACGACATTTCGCCTTATATGGGGCTCGTCAGGCCAATGCAGATGTGTGGTATAGTGATGTAATGATTCGAATTAAAATAATCGTTGAATCCGAATATTGAGATACTCGGAATCATCCGAGTATTTAAAATTAATTCGGAATACGGATGCGGAATCATGCTGTTAAGTCATAAGAACTTTCTGTGCCGTAATTATTTTTCATTGCGGCGAAATAATAAGAAACCATCAGCGGACTAATTGTCATATTGTTAAGACCGATCCCCGTCTACAAAACACTCAAGATTTCCTATCAACCACCAATTCCGAATGAAAAATTCGTTCGGGGGTTCGGTAGCAGAGGGCCGATGCCGGTGGCTGAATCCGAATAAATATGTTATAGGAACATTGGGAACTCGTTGATTTCGAATTCGGAAGATTTTTAAATTCGGATTATTAATAATAAAATTGAAAACTGGGGCGTGGGCCGAGAATCTGCGTGTAAGTTTTAGGTTGTTACTTAGGGCAGATAGGTTTTTCAACATTATCTTAAAATTAAAACCCTCTTCCGCATATCTTTTTTTATGGTTAAATTTGTATTATTTATTATTCTGCACCTTAGGTTGATATTGAGATATCGGCTTTTGGTATGTTAATTACAAGTTACATTAATTATTAACTCTCACACATTGACCCTACTCACAGCATAGATTACTAATTCCTACTTCGGATTTCGACGTTTGATTGTTTGACATCACATTGTGCATTCGTGGAATCGGCAGTTCAGCGCCCGCCGATGTCAATCGATTTCAGTTCCGCAGCTGCCGATTCGGAAGAATAAAAATTGGTTAATCCGAGTATTCTGTTAATTGGATTCCGTATAATCCGATTCTTTAAATAATCGAAAAAATTTTGAAAAAAATATTAAAAATTGCGAAATAGCGCACTGTTGGGATTGTTTACACGTCGTGATGTAGTCAGTATATTACGTTCATCAGGAAAAAAATATGTCTATTACATATGCAGTGGACCCAATAGCTATTTGTATGTACAGAACTAAAAAGGATGAAATAAAAAAAATTATAAAAAAATAAAACTCATGGTATTAGACAGGAAAACACTCAATATGTAAATATATTTTTGTGATAATTTATAAAGTAATTAAGTTTGGAGCCGATTTTACAGAGGAAAATTTTCAAGGTGGAATAGAATATTTTTTACTTTTTATTGAATTTTTGAAAGTCAGTTTTATTTTTTTATATAATTTTTTATTAGTCTTAAGTGTTGTAAGATTGGCAGTACTTTTTTGCCCCTAGAGGTAACTTTATGACTGTTTAGTAAAACACACAGATTAATATAGACGAAGAGGGGAATTGGGATGACGGATTAGGATTAATTATTTTGCATTCGGATGCAAGTTCGGATTTTGCTTCACTGGAGCTTACGAGTGCAAAAAAGGGTCTGCAGAAGTTTTGATTAGTGATTTTGTCAAGGAACCAGAAAGATTGCTTACCAGAAGTTTTCTCTTTCTACACTAGCTGAAATCATTTTGGGGCTGACAAATGCTAAAAGAATAGAATTGTTAGGAAAATGAGTAGGGACTTTCGTCATATATGACATTTATAATTAAGGAGTTTTATCTAGATTCGACCAGAATAACTTTACACAGTAGATAATTTCCAGGTTCTTGTTTTAAAAATGATCACTAGTCTTAGTGAACTTATTGAAGATATATTGTTTATACAGTTTAGTTCGCTAACTTATTTATATGGATGTGTGTTATTTTTTACAGAGTGGAGTATCTGGAAAAATCTAAACATCTTCAAAACCAATTAAGGGAACTGAGATCCGAAATAGCTATACTCAAAGTAACCGAGAAGTCTTCTGAATATGACCAATTACATGAAGAACAAGTTAAATTGGGCGAAAATAAATATTCAACTCTAAAGAAAAGTAAAAGTGGTAGCACTAAAAGCCGAGTAGCGTTTTTTGAAGAATTGTAGATATGTATGGTAAATTCTAGGTTTAACTGGTTTGTTATGGCTTGACATTTTTTGAACCATTTTCACAAAGAAGAATTTTTTATAATAGGAAAATAGTTTTGGAAAAATCGAAATAAGACACAACTTAGTTAAGTGAAGTGATTTTTCCAGAAATCTAATTATATATTCCATTTAACCTTTATTTTCTAACTTTAAATAATATTAATTATTAATATTAACCAAAATAATAATTATTACCAAAGACATTCGAAAATATTGCATCTGATTTTTTTCCTCAAAAAAAAAAGCTAAAATATCATCAGTATCTCAGATATTTTGCTATAGATTTGTTTCATTTTCACAAATACTTGTTCACGTAAAATTTGTAAAGTAGTACATATTATTATACATTTATTTTACACATTAGTACAATCCTAATAAACCTTTATTTAATACCACTGACTCGTAACTAGTAGTCATTCCAAAATTATTACTAAGAAACATGGGGTGGTTCAAAAAATAAATACATAAGTTACTAAAGTTGATCTACAGGATGTTCAGCTATGCGTCATCATTCATATTCATATCAAATCAAAATTTCGTGTATTAAATTGTCAAAAAAGTCAGATTGATTATGGGCGTAGATATATATAAATAATAATTATAAATTAAATTATATTACCTAATAACAGTACTTACCAGAAACAAAATATTCAACAAAAAATTGAAACTGATTTGAAGGTTAAAGGCCACAAATACGATCAGTATAAAGTGACAGGAATAATAACCTCCAAACAAGTTCTGTTTGAAGCTTTGACGTGAAAATCCTGCCTATGTTAATGTCTTTGTCCAACAAGTTCGTTTTGATAATTAAATCTTTTAATATAATTTTTGAATATATTCATATTCCGATAATATTTCTTGTTTCATCCTTTTCTTTTGTTATATTGAAAAGCAGGTCTCTGATATTTTCATCGATTGATGACGCATAGGTAGATCCAGCGGCTCAACTGCATAAACATGGGTGCGCAAATGCTTGGTTGCTAAGGTACAACTCCGTAAGCGCGTGTTCATTTGGCAACGCAAATGCGTTGAGGATGGTTCGAACCAAGGTCGAATGATGCTACCGCCCGTGTTGTGATGTTCACATTGGTAAGCGACGACAAGTTTTGATAAGTTACTTTGCAATTTTAAAGGCACTATGTAGAAATATATGTAGATAGAAAATTCGCGTCTTCCATTATCTTAAAAGATAAAGCGTTGTGTGTATTTCTTATTCTAAACATTTGTATATAATACTTGTTTCAAATTTAATAATTTGTCAAAATCTTAAAATTTGCATGAGTTTTGTTTTTGAATATTAATTCTATGGCTTATTACTTCTTTTCCAAAAGAATAAACTGTTATTACACTGTATTACTATCCCCGCCTTTAATTAAGTACATGTTAATATAAATAAGACATTTGTTAAAAATATATAGCTGTAACTCAAAAAGAACAATTTTGAAAATGTTGCATATAATTTTTAGGTTAATGTATAATATTATAATTTATTTAACACCTGTTATAAATATTCCCCCTTTCAAGAACATTTTGTACTACATATTTAATAACTGTGCCATTAAAACTGCTTATAAATAAAACAAAAAAAGGCAGGGTATGCTTTTCCATGACTGATAATAATTATTATTCGTCATAATTTTGTAATTACAAATATCTGGTTATTCGTGTAAAACGTTCTACTGTTTGCTAAATTTGCAACTTTTTCTAGGTAAAGTTTATTTCTCAGTTAATAATATACATTTAATTTTGAACTTGTTATTGGGCACCCTGCAGATTAAAACAGTACAAATAGATTTTTTGACACGCTAACATTTTATCAAAAATAATTTTTTCTCGGATTATTAACACAAATAATGGGGTCTACATTTTAATATTACTATGTAATCATTTGGTATTATCCTGTATATCCATAAACATTTTTAAATTATTAACTTTTGTATATATCCATTTAATGTTTTATATAATGTTTAGTTTTAAATCTTATAACACATCGTTTTACAACTAAATTTTAAAATGTACCGGCTGATTACGCAACCCGCCGGTTTTGGGTTGCAAGTGTAAAGCTGTACGGAATAAGTACAGGTGAAACTAGCTTACAAATAAACTATTCCGGTACATTCTATATTAAAATTTTAAAATATCTGTCCTCACTAGTCTGAGGTATGTGCCCTTACTAGTTTAAATAAAATTTTCGAGAATTTATAAAAATAAATATTCTCTGGAAGTATATCGGAAAATATAAACATTTACAGAAGATTTTCAGAAGATATGAAAAGAAATTTTGAGAATATTGATAAATTTAGGAAGAGTCCTAAATATGTAGGTACAGGTGCAATCATTAGCTATATTCGATTCAAGTTCGGTTTAGTTCAAAGTTAACCAAATTGATAGACACTATATTCAAATGTAAATTGAATCATCAATTGGATTGATCTTGATCTGATTGATTCTGGGATCAGTTACTAATTAAAAGAGATTTTTTTTTAATAGTAAAAAATAGTCCCTTAATACTATTTAACTAATTTTGGGTTTTCTTTACGTATGAATATTTATATTCGAGGGAAAAAATCGTGCTGACCAATTATTTAGTACGATTTTTGTTGGGAAACTTATTTTTTAGATGAAACTTTATTTTTGTTTAGGATTTAATAACCATTGTTAATTAAGTGGAATAGAAAGCAGGGCAGTATCTCAGAAGTGAACAGTGTGCAGACCTATGTTATAGGAACTTTTTTTATTTTTATATAGGGAATCTACTACTTTGAGGGTAAAAATAGTAGAAATAGTAAAAAGGCCTGTAATATTATATTTTAAAGTTTCACTTTTTTACCAATATTGAGATGGCTCTATAGAGACTGATTAATTGATTATTTAGGAAAAGGAATTAGGATACTAAGAAAAATCCATTTTTGACTGTTAGTTTTCAGGGCCCTTTTTTAGAAACAAAGCTTTTGGGATCCTAAATGAAATAACGCTTTTATAAACTACATTTTTTTTTAATCTGGCCCTCCTACTAGCCTTATTCGGTAAATCCAGCTCGACTTTAAGTTCTATTAATAAAAAAAAAGTTAGTCCACCAAAAAAGAATTATTTTTTTTCGGTTTAATTTACTCAAAATTATAAAAGGACCAAATAACTTAAATTGTATAAGGCACTCTTTTCATAAGTCGTTTAGAGGCACTTATCCATTAAAAAGAGGCCTATGTCCTTAATTTTTTAAACATATCAATGATTAAGATGGAATCAGTTGAATAGATAGTATTTGAATTTAAACAGATTTAATTTTCTTCAATGATGAGGGCTTGAGCCAAGCTAATATGACTTTTTGATTCAAAGGTGCTATACTTTCATTGTCTAATAAAATATGTACTAAGGGTTCTTAAAAATCCCCTCACGTTTTTCAAAAAATTGCATGGGTTTACTTGTTTAAGCTGATAAGTTTAGTTCTTTTTTAGTCAGTACCGGTATAAATACTTTTATCAGAATTAAGAACAAAGCTATATTTATTTCTAAAGAATATAGATTATAAGTTAAATAAATATATGTGAGAATAATTTTATCTTTAAATACCAGTTTACAACTTGAATTATATTATTAGTTTGTTAATATAGTAGCTTGATCCCAGGTGGCGATATTAATAAGGAAGTTTTGAATATACCATAGCATAATACATTATAATCTGATTTTTTTTCCTGAAAAATAATAATTGTTGAAGAAACGAGATGTTAATTTTTTACATTTTTGTGTCATTGTTACTGGATTGGCACATTTTTTGAGTAACAGGCATAGTATAGGCAAAAAGTCCAGTCCATCTAAAAAGGTAGATTAACGATTTTGATGAAAATATACTTATTTTTATTTTTTCCAGTCATTAAGGAAATCATAGTTCTTGGATGTATGCCTTGTTAAAGTGGAATTATTTTTCTACGTTTGGCATTAAGCATCTCCAGGAAACTTTAGTTGACAAGGTCAGAATACTGAAAGAGCCCGCAGAGATCTAACCACAGTTTTTATACGTGATTTTTGTATACAATTCGATTGCACGTTTGATGTAGATGGTAGCTCATATCTTTATTCACATTATTTGCATGTTTTTCATTTCGGTAGACTAAAATTTTTCGTTTATAGAATGTTGATACCAATTCAAGACAAGATGATTTCTTTTAAATTTATAATATGTTAGTTAAATGTTAATATTTGGTTACAGCAAGAGATACAAAGGCAAAAAATAAATGCCCAGTTTGGGTAATACATCAACTTCTACTGTAAGAGAAGTGGTAAGAATAGAGTTTTATAAAAAACAAATGTTTCGTAAAAATGAAACATATCGAAATAATAACTGTGATATTAAGATTAAGTATAAATCAGGTATTGATGAGGATTAGAGCATATTCATCATATTAGTTCAAAATAAAGCTATGCTAGAACAAATTTTTGATAGAAGAACGTACTGTATGTCTTTTTCAGATGAAGCAAATATAAAATCAGAAAAAATCACACCACTCCTTCTGTTCAGTGAATTAAATATTATATTTAAATATAAAGACATAACAAACCAATAAATTGTAAATACTTTTAAAATATTTTTTTTTAATTGTTTTTTGTTTTAACGTTTATAGATGACTGACGTTCAAAGAATTTCTTAGAAACTCTAGAGACCTTAAGAGGATTATTCAGTTGCAAATTTGTCATTTCCTTCTTTTCTTTTTTCTGTAATATTCGTATTGTATATTCTTTTTCTTAAAATTCAACCACTTTCCACTATTTTTACCTTTAATTGTTATTCCCTGAAATCGAGGTAAATAGTTGTATATATGCGAAAATTTTGGATAATTTTGCTTGGAGAGAATGAGTGTTATTACAAAATTAATATTAAAATTCCGTATATATACAAGAGACCATTGACATGTGAAATTGTTAAATATTGTATATATACAATATTGACATATTGTTAAATATTGTTTATATTTACTAATAATAATAGAGAACTTGCACGAAACAAAGCAAATTTGACATTTTAGCTTATTTCACAATAATAGTGTATTACATTGCTTAGGGCTAGTTCTCTATACGTGATCAATCTGAACGTGCCTTAAAAGACTTAATAAATAAGCCCACTTCAAATGTATAAATGTTTTACCTCAAAAAATGGCACTTAACCATACCGAAACGACTTGCTTATTTTACTTTACATACATTTAAACTGGGTTATTCTTGTGTCCTTAACATGAACTGAGTTTATTCTTTACTTTCTGAAAGGAATTATATTTTCGGAATAAACTATCTGAAGAAAAAAATACATTTTAAAAGAAATGATCGTTTTTTGATCTCATTTACTTTGAAATAAAAATAATTTTTTCAGTCAAAACTGTCATGTTTACTTTTTTTCCAGGATCTGTTTACGCTAAATTAGTAAATTTTATATGTTTTTGCCTCAAAAATTATTTATTAACGGCACATAGAGGTGAAATATAGCCAGGTTTGCGATCGATTTTTGAATGTTTATTCGTTGGTCTGGGTAAAGTATTGTGTGGAATCCAATTCTCCGTTTTAACTGCTGCTTTTAATACCTATTGGTAGTACTATCAGATTTTCTTTTTTACATTTTATTAATTAAGTTAGTTCCGTTTCTGGCAGTTTGTTAACTTGGTTCATAAAGCACGAAAAACTTGGTGAAAAATGAAATTAGGACTGGTCACCAAAATATGTCATAAATAATACCAAAGGCGGTGCGAATAAATAGACTTTGCAGTCCCCAGAATGTGTCAGTATACTAAACATTCTATAATTGAAAATAAATACTTTTATATGTTTTCTACGGTGGTGACGTACCAGATTTATTTAAAACAAATAAATTAAAATTAATTTAAAAACTATATTTGTAAATTTCGTCTATATGCACGGAGTTCCATAAATGGATATAATAAAGCTTATTTTGAGTATTTTTACGACCTTTTGAAATGTGATATGGAAAGAAAATATAACTGAACAAGTTATAAATATAAAGAAATATATGACAATAAACCTACGAAATAAATCACCCCACTTTTAATTTTACTTATGAATTATGCGTAAAATTCTAGATTAGTTTTATAGGGGTTTTATTTGAATCTCGCGCAAAATATTTCACCCGTGTAATTTCTATTACTGTGAACTTCTTAACTGAGAATGTATATTCACCTAAACACCTCAGATACGATGCTTAGTAAATATTTTCAGCTCTTTTTCTGGTACCTCAGTAACAAACATTCTATGGTTTTAATCACAGTACATGGTTTCAGGATGGTGCCCGTGCCCATACACATATAGCTAGCAGCAGAATGGAAGTTGCCTTAAAACAAAAAAAAAAAGAAATCAATGTACCAGCCGAAATGTGTTTGGCAGTTTTTAACCACTAGAGGTATTGCAAAAGTGTTTTAATCGAAATATTTACTAAGCATCCTATCTGAGACATTTCGACAGTATGAGTAAAAAAATATTACTATCCGCAAATATCCTTTGTATTTTTTTATTAATAAATTTGTAAAAAAAATATTTTTAATTGGTCTTCAAAAAGAGAAATTTATTTATGAACATCTTGTGCAAAGGCAAATATGCTTAAAATTTGCAGAATTAAAAAAAATAGATTGGGTGTACAATTTAAAAATAATCACGTTTGGGCCATAACTTCTGTTTTGCAGCACTTTATATACTGGAGAAAGAATTGTATCTTGGGCCAATTTTATGAAAAAAGTTGACATTTTTTAAATTTTTGGGTAATCAATAAGTAGAAAATGGGTAACATATGGACGACTTTTTTTATTTGTGATTTTAGGCGAAAAAGATTTCCTTATCTGAAAAACAAATTAATTTAAAGAAGAATGTCATTTTATATACATTGTACGTAATAATTACAAAAATAGTTTGTAAAAAAAAAATAATTGAAATTCCAACTTTTGAGAGAACTGAATTAAAGAGCTTGCAAATACAAGTCAAAAAGCTTTTGGAAGTGTTTTGATAATAGTTTTAGTCTTTTAAAACATTAATGGTGAATATGTAAAAAATGCAATTTTTACATATTCACCTTTAATTTTCTCAAAAACTAAGTATATTTTCAAAAAACGTGTAAAGACTTTTTTGACTTGTGTTTGCATGGTCTTTAATTTAGCTGTCTCAAAAGTTAAAATTTCATTTTTTTCTTTTGCAAACTTTTATTTTTGTATTTATTTCGTACCCCGTAAAGAAACTCTTTTTTTAAATCGGTCTTATTTTTCATACAAGCGAAACTTTTTATGAAGAATCACTTTTTCGCCTAGAATCATAGATAAAAAAGTTGTCAATATGTTACTCAGAGCCACGCACACGCTTTATATATTTACAAAGTGCCCAAAATAACTTTATTACAAACGAAATTATAACAAAATACAACTACTAAATATAACGTTATAATCAAAATTTTCAGAATGTTGTAATTGTAAAGTAGGAATACGTGCTGTTTTGATTATTGCGTGAGACTCTGGAAATGTAGGTATAATATCTTTTCGTGATAACCAATAGTAACTGAAAGGCTTTTTACCTGCCACTTTAATAATACAAAATGACCTGTGTCGTGATTTTCGCCGTGAGTTAGATAGCTTAGTTCTACATTATTTTTAAGTTTTTCTGTTCTTTTCTTTTTGTCTTTTAATGTTTTGTCATCACGGATTTTTTTACTGCAAATAAAATGTTTGTTAATCGTTTTTTTTTTAGATTGTTGTCCGCTACTAAAAGCTTGATAAGGGCTTGAACTAGGGATGTAGAAACATTTTTTTCCCAAAAAAAGAAACGATCGAAAAAGTATGCTATTTAACTATAGTTATAGTTTTTAGACTTTTTTATGCGAAGAAGTATTTAATACTAGTGCAGACCGGTGTACATATGGCGGCGTTTTGTGAAGGTTTCACATCTCGAAAGAAAATCACAAATTGGGGATTTACAAATGTCAAAATTAAATTAAATTTGTTGGTGTTTGTAAATTTTTCTAAGGTATCGACGTTTACATGACTATCGTTGGTGGTTATCCATTAGCAATTAATATGACAGGATGTTCAACCCTTGGTTTCATATGTTTCTTAAGGTGTTCCAAGAGAACAACCTTTTAAAATGAAATATTAGCATATATGATTCCTATTTGCGTTAATAGCGGCAGTCATAGTTAAATTCGGACCTCATTCGCCACTGGTGATTTGATTTTTTTTATTCCTTTAGATCCTAAAATGGTTGTTAGTCCACTTTGGTCGTAGCTCGATTATTGAAAGAACTTGATCTACTCAAATTTTTGGATTCTGTTTAACGAAATGTCAAACCTTGATGCATACGAAGGAAATATCTTAACCACTCTTTCCCAACAATTTTGTCTTGTTTAAATTTAAAATTACGAAAGACTTTCGTGTCTAACTTTTTAAGAATAAACGGGGATAAATGTCTGAACTTTTAGAGTAGATTAGTGAAAAAAAAAACAAAGAAATTAATTTATTTTAAAAAAGGTACGTGTGTTATTCAGTAGCCCGATTGAAACTGATGAATTTGACTTAGTGTTGCAACCAAGTAACGTTCTTTGACAGTATAAGAAAACCATATTCTATTATGACGCAAATCCGTTGTTTTTTACTAAAAAAGTATTTTTTATTGTTATAAAAATAAACCTACTAAAATATGCCACTTTGCTCCATACATTTTTATGTGGGCTTTTTATCAAGTCGAATTAATTACCATTTAAAATTAAAAACTGCTCTTTAACAGCCTGTACATCTAGCATATTAGAACTTTTACGCGCTTATGAAACTTTGAATCACTTCATATTTGGCTAACATAATTTTGATGACGTAAAATAAAGCTGTCAATATGCACAGTTTATTTGATTTGATAGTCACATATGAAGGAGCTTGTACGCGGCGGTTTTTTATTAAAATCAATTTCTGTTGCTACTTCCTTCTTAAGGTAATAAACGTATTTATCAGAAACGCTGTTTAAACTGGTTTTTGTACTAAAACTTCGTTATATTTTACTTAACGTGCTTATCTTTTTCGAAATTGAGCTCTTTATTGATCTTACTCTTGCGGAAAGTTATTACTTTTACTTCATTGTTTAATGATTTGTTTGTTAGATTAACAAAGATGACAATAGTTTTAGGTGCTGAGCACTTGTTACAATAATAATTCAAAACACATAGTTTAATAAAATTTGGCATAAACTGTTATAAAGAGGATTATAAAATATTTTTAGAGATGTTTGTTAGTTTTATTATTCCTCCCTTTAGGACACATTAATTTATTTTTGTCGCACTGTTTTTCGCAATATTGATGCTGTGTAGTATAAAATACAAAAAAAAAACTACAGTTCGTTTAATTTGGTGGTCATATCGGACATATCGCATATGAACGACTAACGAGGTTATTACAATTCCAGATGAGTATTTGTTTATCATAATTAAAAGTTCGAATTTCCCTCCTTAAATAAATTTATAATGTTTATCACGCGTTTAAACACTATTTAAGTTAGTCCTTTTGACAAATAATACTAAACGAAATTAAGATCCTAACTGATCGTGCTCTTGAAAATATTTGTTACTTATACACTTTTTTTATTGGAAAAGATTTATGACATACATTAAATATACACATAAATTAATAAATATTAATCAGCCTATGTCTAAACAAACGCCCTGCACTTGTATTGCAGCTTAGCTTGTGAAAGCCCAAATTGGCAATAGTTTTGCCGCAAATGCAACATGCTGTTCGTACACAGGTTGATAAATCCTTAAAGCAATGGCACTGAAAAGTTGAGTTACCTTGAAGATTTGCAGATGGTAGTTCATTGAGCCAGGCATTACTTTCTGTTTCCTGAAGAGCAAGAAGACAAGCGTTACCCTAGGACCTTTGGCAAATACAAACGAAGGCACTTTAGTTTAGCTTGGCACATAATCAAGTCAAATTATCTTTCTGTTAGGTACTGTGTATTAGAAATATTCAAGTTACATAGTTTTGCTCGAGAATTTAGGGCTTCATCATAAGAACTGTCAAATGAAATTTATATTTTATTTATCAGATTAACAATGATGACAATAGTGTATATGCTGAGTATACAATAATATTAAATAGAAGAATTTTTCAGATTTTTAACCTTACTAGCCACTAAAACCATAATTATTAATGAGTGAGACCTCGCTACAATTTGATGACAAACGTAATTTTAAAATTACACCTGAATAATATAAAAAATATGTAGGTAATACAAAATTACGGTTTTTATAAAATCGTCTTAGACAAATGTGTTTTAAATATATAGTTTTTAACTTATTAATTTAATGGGACACTTCGGTATGTTTTTTTCTTGTACTACATATATAAAAAAAAAGTTCTTGACTTGACTTAGTTAAAACACTAGCACATTACAGAGAGTTAATTATATTATTTTATTAAATAATTACAGTATTGGAATTTGAGGAAATATTTACCTAAGGTGTTGTATCAGGCGGTAGTCACGTACCAACCAAGGCACTCCCTCGGGCCTTAATTGCGTCGTCTAGTACAGGAGTCCACCAAGTATATGGCGCTGTCCTATCAGGCGACGAAAAATCTTGGTCAAGGCAGTAGTGCTAGGTGGCACCTAGACAGGACGCTGCTGCCATGACCGGGGGATATAGTAGCGGCCGCGGAACTTCTCGAACGGCAACAATCTCAGACATTTTACCAGGTCCGTGAAGTTAGCCCCCAAAGTGTTTCCAATTCGCTCAAATTTGATGTCTTGCTTTATTTGGTTTCGTTAGTGCTTTCTTAGTTTCGCAAATATTAATTTATTTTAGATTTCAAGGTCAGCTCCCAAAGTTTTTCTGATAGGCTCAAACTAGGAGTCGTTCGTTAGTGTTTTTTTGGTACTTGGATTAGTTTCGTTTGTGTTTTCATATGTCTGTAAATATTCTCTTATCTTTCTATTAGGATCAGCCCCAAATTTTTTCTGATCAGCCAAACTAGGTGTCGTACGTTAGTGCTTTTTACCGTTTCAAGTAGTTTCGTTATTGCTTGCTTAATTTTGGAAATATTTGTTTATATTATTTGAAGGCCATTCTCCAAAATATTTCCGATTCGTTCAAAATTGGTGTTATTGGTTAGTGTTATATTTGGTTTCGTTAGTACTTCCTTAGTTTCGCAAATATAATTTTTTTAATTTTCGTGGTTAGCCCTTTTTTTTAATCATCCCAAACTAGGTGTCGTTGGCTAGTGCTTCGATTAGTTTCATTAGTGTTTTCTTATGTATTTGTTTCTATATTCTTTTATCTTTATTTTAAGATCAGACCCCAAAGTTTTACTGATCGGATCAAACTAGTTCTTTTTACATGAATCAACAACCATGAGTAAAAATGTTTTACGTGCTATAGACTACTGCTCAAAATAAACTTCAGTAGCTAAACCCAATATCTATCACACTTATTTAAACATCGCTTCACGAGGCTATAACTTTGCCTAAAAACCAATATAGGCGATTTCAAAATTGGTTTTTATTCCACAAATAGGCAAAAAATTAGTAATGCTTCAGTTTACAAAAACAGATTTATTAATAGAAAAATATGAAAGTAAGTACATACGTATAATCGTAAGGTATATTAATATTAGTATTACTGAATGCATATATCTAATCAGCCAACTTTAGTTTCAAACTAATTGTATACATAAAAAAGAAAAACCATTGGGTCTAATGAACCAATTTCAATAGGTACTTGTAACGCATCTAGAACCGCTAGAAACGAACAAAATTAATTTCTTATGTATAACAAAAGTTGACTATGGATATATGCAGTTATGATTTATATAGGTTAGTAAAATAGAATATAAAAAGACTTAACAAAAGATATAATAGAATTTCAAACTATAAATACTTTTGGATTCAATCTGTAAGTAATCCACACAGCCCAATTTTATCGCTATATTTACAATAATAACAGTAGTCAAAGTTATCATGACCAGCGAAATGGCAAAATATATTTTTGAAACTGCCAGATATCGTTGAAATACAGTTTTGTACTATCTGCACAATCTGCTGCCCAGAACTTTTGTTTATCTTTTAACATTTACCTACAGGTGACAGATTAATTAAAATAATATATATATATATATATATATATATATATATATATATATATATATATATATATATTGCCTTTTGCCTCCTACCTTCGAAAACAAACCTAACTTGGAGAGATGTACCTTCCTTTAAAACTAGTTTAATATAATATTAAATTGAGACTGCAACTGAAAAAAATTTTGGAAATTTTGTATACATTAAATTTTGTAAAATTATTACTATTTAATAATTTTACCGTTTGTATAGTAAATGTATAGGTGGGGTAAATCAAAAAAACTTTAAAATAGGAACGAACAATCTATGTAAATGACAGTACCTACACTATGGACTAAGCTGTATGAACAGGTTCAGTTAAAATGGGAGGTCATAACCAGGGATAGAATAATAGTGTTTTTAACATTTTTAAATTTATTATACCAGACTAGATTTTCAAATATCTTAAAATATTTTTTAAAAAGAAAAAAAGTAGGCGCATCAGAGAGAGTAAAATATAGAAATACATTTTTTGTGGTTAAGTAATACTAAACTATGATAAAATCGGTGTTAAAAAAAAACAAATATTTTATTAATTCTGAAGTAGAGAACTTTTAATAAAACTGTGAGAGTTGACTATTTTTTTCTTTATTTTATAAGCCTATAATTAAAATCGTACTACATTAATTATCCATTATAAATCGAATCAACAATGAAACGTGAGATACCATAACACTATATCTAGGTATGGCTTTTGAGAGGCGTATTTATGGCAACAGAGAAAACGTGTGATCATATTACTGAAATTTTAAAATAATTTCCTTATTGGAAAATCTATAAAATGGTTTCTGAATTTTCAGTATTTTTTTTTTGTTTTAGCATATTGCACTGATTTAATTTTGTATTAAATTAAAATATTCTTATAGCTTTGGCCAAATTCAATTATTAATATCTCATATTTTTCAAAAGCAAATGTTAACATTTCTGTCAAAAACCTAAATTGTTTTTTTCGAAGTAAGTTGAAGAATTTATAAAAAAGAATGATTTGTTTATATTAAAACACAGCAATTTGAAATTGGTGGCCAGTTATGCAATGAATTATCTTTAAATATTCTCTCTATTAATGATTGTGTGTGTTCTTCTTTTTAATCAAGTAGAAAGTATCTTACATATATTATACAAAATACCAAGGTTTGGAATGAACCTATGCAGTTTTCTGAAATTAAACAATTTTTTTGACATACTTGTGAATGAAGGAGTTTTTTTGCCAAATATGAACATATCTGAGAATGTTGTAAACATATAAATACAGACAATAAAATTAACAACTTAAATAGGAATGAATATTTCACAAGTTAAAATACATTATTACCATTTGCTTTTCAAAATATCAGGAATCACTTATACAGTGTCCGCCATAACGTCCGCTCCATATAGAAAAAATATTTATGGACAATTGCTTCTGCATGTCTAATAATTAGTCAATCAATTTTGATATATGTCATTTGACATGCAAGATGGCTGAAACATTTAGGTATCGTCATATCGAAACATTTTATAATAAAATAATTCGATTTTGTACGCGCAATTCTTAAAAAGTTATTTAAAAAATATAAATAATTTTTTTTTTCATTACAAATCCAATCTTCCAAAAATGAGCTTATCAATTTTTCGATATTTTGTTAGAAAACCAACCTCTTTGGAATTACAAATTTTCTTTTTAAAATTTCTCGCCATGTTGAATATCAGATGTCACAATAAGTATGTCAAATGAATTTACACAAGCAATCGCAGAAGAAAAACGAAATATTAATATTAAAAATGCTTCTCGAATGTACCGAATATTGTGGTGGACAATGTAAGATACATAGTTCACTGTTTCTAATCGGTCCCAACAAGATCAGGGACTTTTTGTAGGGGATCTTTTTGATGATTTTCGTATTCAACAACCAATCCTTCATTATTTGGTTTGAGTGAATCACTGTCGATGTGAAGTTTAACTTCGGTTGGGGCAGCTACCATCGATCCATGAGGACCTTTTACAAGATGTGCAACATCCAAACCTATAAAACAAATACTTACATTTTCAATGTTCCAAAACTTATTTAATATAGTTTTAGTGGGTATGAGGGCACTCATTTGCTGACTAAGCTTTCGCTTCTGACTCGAAAAATCGGAAATTACTCATCTTAAGCTGTAAACAAAATATAAAGGCATTATAGATCAATAATGCCTAATATATAGAATTGGCGATACTTCTGTCTAAGATGATAAGACACATGATGAAAAATCTATTATCGAAGTTTTAATATGGTGTTATGATGTCAGACGTCATTGTGGTCCTGTGATCAATACTGCCCATCAGAGCTATGATAAGTACTCGGCCAAAGTATCTAAAGTAACCAATACAGTATTTAGTACCAGTATTTTGCAAGAGTACTTAAAATAATCAGTAGTTTACCTAAAAAATAAAATTTAGGAATATGTAGGAAGTACATGTTTTTATTGAGTTTTAGTTAACAACATGCCCTTAGTCCCTTAGTAAACGAAAACCACTAATGTAGTAGAAAAAGCAGTTTTGTATTGCCGAAACTCTGCTCATGATCATGTGTCATCATCCAGAGTCCCTTATAGAAATGCACAAATCTTAGAGATTTCATGGCAGAAGAAGAGCAGAAAAGGTAGATGAATTTTAATATAATAAAAACACACCCAGTTTTTTAAAAATATCTTGATGTCAAAAAACAATTTTGCTTCATAGTAATAGTTATAGATATATAGTCAGGGATTAAGGGCGGACCTATATTTTATTCTTTTGACAAAATCTCATTTTATTGCTGTTAACACATGTAATGTTGACATTACAACTAAGGAAAATATTACTAGTATAAGAGGTACAATACAAGATTATCGGCGACAATAGTTCCATTACATAATATGTCAGTTTAGGCAGGCTTTACCGTCATGTCTACATAAAACAGTTTAAATGTGAAACTTACTTTTATACATTTTGTTCATTACATATTTAAGTAAGTATTAATAAGTTGAACGTTTTATATTTTGTTGTCAAAGATCAAAATCTGTTGCAAATTGTAATATTTTTATGCTCTCTAAATCGGTTATCTCAGCAATTTTTATTTTACACTTTTTTTTTGTTTATCCTGCTTTCGTTTACTTATTTTTTGCCTCCCCTGTATATTATATGAGACATTTTTTCTAGCCAAACTTTTTTGCTAAAATCGATATTAAAAAAGTTTTCCATTTGTTAACTAAAATTACACATTCTCTACTATAAGTTGATTTAGGGCAAAGTTAAATAAAAATGGGTTCTAAGACTTTTCATTCAAACATATTTTTTACCTAAATGTTGTTCCTCTCCCAAATGATGGTGATGTTGATGTTCTCCACTGTGATGGTGTTGATGATGTGCATGAATTTCAAGGATAGATTTTTCATCTAAGGAATTTTTGGTGTCAGTGTCTACTACATCATTTGGGTGGTGTAAAATTCCCATTCCAATATGGCCACCTAGACAAGTAAATGTAAATTAATTTGTGTATTGAAAGTCAAATAACTGATTGTTTATTTTGCTTATTACATAAATACCTTTTTGGTGACTTGAAACTCCTTCCAGCCCGATACTCTTTGGCAGTCCTTCAAGATCTTTATTAATTTTTTCATTTTTCTTCTCAATATCTAAGTCCTTTTCTAGATCAGATAGTTCAGTGTTCTAAATAAAGTTAATTTTTTGAGAATTTGAATGATCACTATGCAAATTAAATAGCAGATTCAAATGTTTACCTACCTTAGTATCACTATTTTCACTTTGATACGTTTCGAACCATTTCTTTAATTTATTCTTGAGTTTTATGTCGTTCTCAAAATATTGTTTCTGTGAGTTTTGTGCGTCAAACAAATCTAGAAAATAGGAAAATGTTATGAAT